>JAAGEH010002528.1:36920722-36970494 GCA_011751065.1 Lasiurus cinereus
TTAACCAATTAAATTAATTTGAAAATTTAACTACCATTTTATTATTAAATTTAATATTCTAACAACAATCTTAGTTTTATCCTGTAAATATTAGTGGAAAGGATTATTTGCATTCTTGAGTAGGTCCTGAGAATTCCTGGTGTTAAGTTGGATTTAGAATATAGGGCAACTGTCAGCCAAGTCTGTCTGTTGCTGGGTCCCGATCTGAGCTGCACCAAATCGTCTGTCATCTGTGTCCCGAACGGAGCTGGGCCAAGTCTCTGTCTTGTCACCTGGGTCCCGATCAGAACTGGGCGTAGGAAGTGAAGCAGCCATGGGGCAGGAGACCTCCCTCAGAAGGAACGAAGATTCAAGCCCCTGCAATGTTGGGGGTGAGGATCAACCTCTGTTGATCCCCAAGTTTTCTCCTGATGGCCCCTCTGTGACTGTGCCTGTCTTAGGTCAGGAACTACCATATGGTACCAACCCACCTTACCCGTCATTGGAAAGCAGGGTGGCATAAGGCCCAGTTCCTGGCTTAGGCGGTGGTTGGTGTAAAGTATAAGTTCCAGTTGCCCGTCTCTGGCTAACCAGCCATCCTCCGGGGCCAAGCAGGTTGATGTGAGGTTCAGTTCCGTCTCCTTGGTAGCCGATGCCCTTGTGGCCTCCTCGCCCAGTACCTGCCTTGGGATCCCCTCGCCTGCTGGCAGGGTCCCAGCACTGATCACATATCTTGGGGAACCCAGGCTTCTTCTCCAGGAAGGGCCCAGCGCACACCACTGGGTGAGAGACAGTGGCCAACACGAGGCTTTCAACTTCAGCATGAACAGAAACCTCAGGGAGGGTCCTTCTTGGCAAAAAGAGCAAGAAAAGCCAATATAGAATGCTCAAGTGCCTTCTCACTGCCTTAATTCCTTTTATGTTATTTTTTTCAAATTGCTACCAAATATTCAGAGAATTAGATTGTAAGTTTGTTTGGGATATTTGTCAAAAAAATTATAATGACATTGTAGAATAATATTATGTAAAGAAATTCTTTTGTTCTAGGCCATGGCAATTCAATTTCAAACTGGCTATCAATTTCTTTTTTGTATAGACAAGGTCTTAGTTACTTTATTAGAATACTTAATCAAATTGCTTACAAAAATAAAAAGCTAATTTATTAATTAAAGTAGGTATCTCAATTTTAAAGCAAAAGAAATTTAGTAAATGTTTATGTCTGATTCACAAGCCACAAATGTTGCCCCGCCTCTAGCTTAAGAATACAGGTGGCTTTGGGCTTTTTGTCATTTTAAATTCTAATGTTGGAATTTTAAGAAATATTTAGTTACTTAATTTTGCCCTTCTTAGAGACTACAAGAAACAGGGGCATCAGTACACCTAAGGGTTCTGACCCATGAAGGGTCAGGAATATAAGTAAAAAATACTTCCCCATGTGCCCCAGGAAATATTACCGTACAGCTGGTAACTGTTGGCATTGCAAGAAATACGTTCTTAGGCATCTGTACTGTCCTCTTTACCATGCTCCCGGTGACATAGGACCCCAAATTCCTGTAGGAATACCTTACAGAGCAATATCAGGAGTCAAAGTGACCACTTTGGTGCTGTTAAGATCCAGGCCTGTGCTTCCTGGAGTTTTTCGGATGAGGGAATCCACTGTGGGCCTTGCAGGGCAGGTTTCCCCTGTTAATAACAGTACTGGGGGGCACCCCTCTGGCTGTTTCCCGGTGGTTGACCATACCCTGTATCTTGATTTAGAGGCTGCCCATTTCTATGAAATTTTTATTTACACTGTCTGGCCCAATGGTTACCTCTCTGACATCTAGGACACCAAGAGACTGGATCTCTCAGAGGCTGAGTGTTTATGCCTCTCCCTAGAGTGCTACCTTGTGTCCTTCTTAAAGGCCAAAACCTTTACAACATTATAAATATACTTATTAATTCTCATTTGATAAAGCTTCCCATGAAATTTCAAGTATATTAGATCAGTTAAATTTAAGAAGATGTCCTTTAAAAAGAGAGAACAAATTTCTTGTATTACTCTAGGCCCATGGAGCTTTACAAGAATCATCTCTGTTAAAGCCTTGAAATTTTAACCTGGAAAAAACCATCAAATATATATATTCATATATGTTTTAAAGATTATAATATTTTTATAATTATCTTAAGATATCAATTATATTTTTAAACTGTCAGTTGGGAACCACAGAATTAATCCTTTTATTTAGACCAATCAACAATGTATTTTGAATTCCTAATTATTAGAGAAATTTTATTTTATTTTCTCCCAATTTAATTTGCATTTAGCTGAAAACCTTGATGAATAACACAAAATCTTCTCCTTTTGGTTCCTTTATGCCATTTTTCTTAAAAAATAAAGACCAGTTCTGGGTTTTTCTTTTTCTGTAGCTTTTGCGAAGAGAATACAGCTTAAAACCCTGTCTAATATGTCCAAAAAGGTGGACAATTGCGCGCATTTTTTTTAAGCCGGTCTTCTCTCCTCATGAGTACAAAAATTCCAGACATATCTCTAAATTTTTAAAACTTTTTCATGGCAAGAAAGGAGACTTTAGATTAGTATACTGGGAGAGTGGACTTTCATACTGGATTGCCAGTGTCTCTCTTCCTCCACATCCTGCTTACTTCAGGGGAAAGCATCAGTAACAGATCTGGCCTAATTTCTTTTCATGCTTAAAAGATAAAGACAGATCTTAAATTTTTTCTTTCTTTTTCGCTTTCCGAAGTAATAACTAGCACCTAATTTGGCCAAGATTAGCATTTCCCTGCGATTTCTCTTATAATTTTTAAATGAAACCTTCAGTAATCTCATTGCAGGAGAGCAGAGAGCCTTGTCCTTTCCTGCCACCTTTGAATTTCTCCACACCAGAGGCAGTTTCAGCAGTGGAGTTTCACTTATTACAGATTTCAGATTCCAAATGCAAACTAAGATTTTAATTTGAACAAGAAACCACATTATTTAAGCATGCAAACCAAAAGTCTATAATAAAGTTTACTTTATATTTATAACCGAATTCTTCCCCATTAGCCTGGCTGCAAAAGATGTTCCCACCCTACTTACAGATCGAGACTCTGTAGTTAATCCATGGGCTTTGTGTACGTTGAATTCCCCCCACCTTTTCCTAGGTGAATCTTCCCTCACCATTTTCCTTGGTGAATTTTACTTCCTTCGCTCTTAGGCGAATAATACCTTCTCCTCCAGACATCCCGCGGTCAGGCGCCAGATGTGAGCACCTGTTTCCGCAGTCCCTGTTGGGCGCCAGATGTGGGAACCTCTTTCCACATCCCGCGTGGTTCAGGGTTCCCGGGTCAGGGTTCGGGTTCTGAAGGAGGCCACATGCAAACGAAATGAGAGACTAGAAAATGTTAATTTGGCGATATTGGGGGGCCAGGCAGGAGCCTTCCTCTAGTGGAGAGGACTGCCATTTGCTCTGGCCTTTTTCTCCCTTTTATTAAGACTTTGGGACACACCCCTAGCCTTTAGGCAGGAAATAACAGAAATTAGCATGATACAAACAGATAGTTTCAACTAAACAATGAGTAATCAGCTCTGAACTTTCAGAGCAATTAAGGTTGGCCAGCCTTCTGGCTTCCCTTTTACATCCATTTAGTGAGAACAATATTTGGTTTCCGACAATTAGGTAAACAATCTTATACTTTACAAAGTGTTCCCTTCATTATTTCCAGTACCCAACTGGCACTATTCATAGTTATTACAATACTAGAGAACAGTGAATAAAAATGGTGCACTAGGTCCAATTGCCAATCAGAATTGATTTGTGGGGCAATCGGCAGGGTGATCATGGGGCCCTCACTGCCACCTCCCTTAGCTGGCCTGGGACCTGTGGGCTGGGGGCAGCTCCTGAATTAAGTATCTGCCCCTGATGGTCAGTGCACATCAAGCAGCCAGTTTTTCCAGCAGTCATTCCACTGTTTGGTCAAGTTGTATATTAGGCTTTTATTATATAGGATCATTGACTCTATTCCCTCTGCTGTACTTTACATCCTGGTCTTTATTTTGTAACTATCAATCTGTACTTCTTAATCCTTTCATCTTTCTCACCCAGTCTCCCAAACCCCCTCTCCTCTGGCAATTATCACTCTAGAGAGTAGTCTCTAGATCAGTGGTTCTCAACCTTCCTAAGGCCGTGACACTTGCATACAGTTCCTCATGTGGTGGTGACCCCCAACCATGAAATTTTGCTACTGTTATGCATCATGATGTAAATATCTGCATTTTCCGATGGTCTTAGGCGACCCCTGTGAAAGGGTCGTTCGACCCCCAAAGGGGTCGCGACCCACAGGTTGAGAACCACTGCTCTAGATCTTTGTCTGTTTCAAATTTGTTTGTTCATTTATTTTGCTCTTTAGATTCCACATATAAGTGAAGTTATATGGTATTTTTCTTTTTCTGACTGATTTGTTTCAATGGACATAATACCCTCCAGGACTGTCATACTGTCAGAAAAATGCAAATTAAAACCACAATGAGACACCACCTCATACCTGTCAGATTCATCAATAAATTAATAAACAAGTGTTCACAAGGATGTGGAGATGGGAACCCTTATGCATTATTGGTGGAAATGCAGATTGGTGCAGCCACTTTGGAAAGCAGTATGGAGGTTCCTCAAAAAGTTAAAAATGGAACTGCTTTATATAAATAATTTTTATTTTAACAAGTGACATGTTCATTTGTTTATGTGTTGTTGTCGATGGCTGCTTTCAAGGTAATGACAGAACTGAATAATTGAAACAATGTCTATATAGTCTGTAAAACTGGAAATATTCACTATCTGGTCCTTTACAGAAAAATGATAGTTTCAGGAATATTATAGAGTTTCTGTATGTTCTGCATTTATTTTCCCCTATTATTATCCAAGACTGATATATTATTATTAACTAAAGTTCACATTTTTTAGAATTGTATGAGTTTTTGATTAATGTCCTTTTTTGTCTCAGAATCTCATCCATGGACAGCATGTTACATTTATGAGTGGTGTATATTTAGCTTACTCCTGACTGTGACAGTTTCTCAGGTATTCCTTGTATTTAATGATCTTGATAAAACATGCATACTGGTCAGATATTTTGTATATTTTTCTTCAGTTTATGTTTATCTGATATTTTCTCTATGGTATTATAATGAATATAGTTTTTTGGAAAAAGACCATTGAGATAAAGGGCCATTTCATCACATATCAAGGATCTCTACTGTAAATATGTCTTATTATGGATGATTTTAACCAGCTGAGGTAGTATTGGCCAGGTTTCTCTACTGTAAATATGTTCTTCCCTCCCCATCCTATCACTAACTTCTTTCATACTCTTTAGAAGAAAGTCACCATGTGAATCCAACACTTAGGGAATGGAATGAGAGTCATACATAATTAGTTGGGAACTTTCTCTGTATGATACTCATCTATTCTCCTGAATTTAATTATTTATTCAATCTTTATTTCAGCATGTCTTTATGGATATTCATTTTATACCTTCCTCAAAAATCCTATATTTTTCTCTAAATAGTAAAAAAGCAAATCATACTTCTTCTCCTTAGATTTAATCTTGTAGGTTAGGAATTAAGGTTGTAATAATATACTAAAGACCCATAGTGAATGTTTTATTATCTTGTGTGTCTTCTGATTTGGAGAAAGGGAACAATGTAGTATAGGAAAAATAACCATCAATAGAATGCAGAAAAATAGGAGACAAGTCAAAACAGCACTTTATGTAAAAACAGTAACTGATATTTGATTCCTTTTGTTTTTGTTTTGTTTTGTTTTATTGACAAATATCACATTTTGTAAAACTTTAGTTTACAGAATACAAATTCATTACATTTTATATATGACTTTCAAGTATAAATAACACTCATTGGGAGTATTGACAGACATCTGAATAATTCTGTTATAGCCAAAACTTATATTAGATTAAATTCCAAAATTAAATATTTTGTAGAAAGTAAAAAAAAAAAATCAGAAATTACATAATAGGTACTAGTTTAATTATACCCCCAATTTTATTTGTTGATTTTAGTTATATATTCCATGGTTTTCAAAGTTCATGTAAATACAAAATTTTTTACTAAGTTGGGGGGCATAGGGGGGTAGCATGAAAATAATTTGGAATGCTTGTTTATTTTTAATGTACTTCTAAGTTAAACTGTGTGTTTCTATATCACTGTCATAGATTATAGCTTTATGTAATATATATAAAAAGAAGAAAAAGGAGGAGTAAAAGAATAAAAAACAAAACAAAAAGATAATATCAGGCAAAAAATTATTATTGTCTTTCTATATTGAGATCTCAATAACCATATGAACCTTTCACATGACTTTTTTCTCTACCAATTTAAAATAAGAAAAGCTGTAACCTCTGATATGTTAGAAAAGCCTTTCTTAGATCTCGGTTCGTAATTTCAGTGTAGACCCCTTCATTTGCTGCTCATAGTGCATATCAAATTTCTTATTCAGGGCCTCTGTAAAGTGATTCTTCCAGTCTCCTATAATCCCTGTAACAAAAGAAAAACAAAAGTATTATGTCTTCAAGCCAGAATCATGAAGTTTTCTAATATTCAACACTCTCATTAACACTATGATTACAATAATAAAATATATGCCATAAATAATGTACATTTTTGAGCTTGCAAAGATTTGTTGTGATTGTTAAAACAACAGCCTCAACAAACAGCAAATTTCTTTCTCTGACCCTTCCCACTAATGCTACCTCATTGAACATTTTTTCTCTAATTTCCTCTCAAATATTGGAGCTTCCTCTTAATGTGAGATCCACATTTTACACATGCCCAAGATATTAAATATCATATTCATACTGATAACACTTAAATTCAGCTTTATATTTCCATATTCAACTGCCACCTGAATTCCATACAAGTATGCCAAATTTAACTAGTTCACAAATGAATTCATTTTGTTCCCAACCAAATTGAGTTTTCTTTTCCATAACCTGATTAATGGCAGCACCAGTTATCCAAAACATAAACTTGGATGTTGTTCCCTCAAGCTTACATCTCATTCTTTATTCATATTCAGACTTTCTTCAGACTCATTTCCTTTTCTCCATTTCTGTTGCCACTGACATTGGAGCTCCTGAGCATTTCCCACTTGGCTTATCACAATAGTCTAGAAGGCCTCTCTCTTTTGCTTTCCACCACAACCAGCCCTCTCCTGGCAGAGGAAGTCACCCTGTATATTAAATGTCAACAGTTCACTTTCCACCATAGCTTAAGAAGCTCTCAACTTTCCCAGTGAAATAACCCAAAAAGCAAAAGGTAGAATACATGTATTCTGGGTAAGACATCGACCTATGAACCAGGAGGTCATGCTTGAATTTCAGGTCAGGGCATGTTTCTGGGTTGTGGTCTTAATCACCAGTGGGGAACGTGCTGGATGTAGCCAGTTGGTGAGTCACTCTCATCACTGATGTTTCTATCTCTCTCCCCCTTCCCTTTCTCTCTGAAATCAATAAAACTATATTTCTTGAAAAATATAGGGACATTGTGGAAAAAAAAAGTGAGATAATCTGAGAAATGGATTGTTAAAATATCTTTTTTTTCAGAGGCTCCCTGTTTTCACCCAGTGGCAGGTTTATTATTCTTATTATTTAAAAAATATCCTCACCTTTTCACTGGTAATTTAGTTCAAAGAACAAGATTTTTTCTATTCTGCTTTTAAAAAAAACCCCAAAACAACAAAACCCACACTTTTTTGCACATATCAGTAAGTCCAGATGTGCCAATACTCTGCATATGTGTTTGTCTTTATAAATGGTCTGTATCTCATCAGACTATGCCTCCTCTCAATAGAATGTCACTTCTTTGTTATTTTGCCAAACAGAGCCATATTTGCTACTAAGGGTTTTGAAACTTAGTCTTTTTAAAAGTGTTATTGAGCTATAATCTGTCCTATCTAGTAAAAGAGTAATATGCAAATTAACCTCTACTAAACCCACAAGCCACACCCACCAGACAATCAGGATCGAGTATGCAAATTGACCCCAACCAAGATGGCTACGGCCACAGAGCAAGCAGGAGAAAGGCTTGGGTTTCTCCAGCAATGGAGGAAGCCACCTTTCCACATACCCTGGCCACCCCAGGCCTCCACTACAGGCTACAAAGTTTCAATTATAGAAGATGAATAAATGCCAACAAAAATGGTGGCAGCCACGGAACTGGAGAGAGCAGGAGGGTAGGGTTGCCCCGGCAATGGAGGAAGCCAAGCTTTCCCCACACCCTGGTGGGCTCTGGCCCCCACACAAGGCTACAGGGCAAACAAGCTGGCCCCCACCCATGATCAGGCCTCTATCCTATCTAATAAGAGTAATATGCAGATTGACCATCACTCCACATACAAGATGGCTGCCCCCATGTAGATACCAGATGGCCACCACCAGATGGCCAGCAGGGGAGGGTAGTTGAGAGGGACCAGGCCTGCAAGGGAAGGCAGTTGTGGGCGACCAGGCTAGCAGGGGAGGACAGTTAGGGATTACCAGACCAGCAAAGGAGGGAAGTTGGGGGTTACCGGGTCTGCAGGGAAGGGCAGCTGGGGGGGACCCAGGCCTGTAGTGGAGGGCAGTTGGGGGGGGACCAGACCTCCAGGGGAGGGAACTTAGGGGTGACCAGGCCTGCAGGGGAGGACAGTTAGGGGTAAACTGGCTGGCAGGGGAGCAATTAGACATCAATCAGACTGGCAAGGGAGTGGTTAGAGGGTAATAAGACTGATAGCAGAAGCTGTTAAGGGTAATCAGGAAGGCAGGCATGCGAGCAGTTGGGAGCCAGTAGTCCTGGATTGTGAGAGGGATGTCAAAAATCCCTTGAGGGGGTCTCAGATTGGAGAAGGAGCAGGCTGGGCTGAGGGACCCACCCCTCCCCATGCACAAATTTTATGCACCAGGCCTCTAATATATATTTATATATAAAAGCCTAAGCATGAATGACCAGTACACCAGTCACTACGATGACACACTGACCACCAGGGGGCAGATGCTTCCATAGCTAACTGCCCTTAGTTGGCCAACCTCCTGCAGTCCCTCCCCCTGGCCAGCAGGCCCTGATTTGCTAGATTGTTGGCCAGGCCAAGGGACCCCACCCATGCACAAATTCATGCACTGGGCTTCTAATTAATATACATATAAAGAACTGTACAAATATAATGTACATACAATTTGATGAGTTTGGACATTTGCCACTTAGTTTTGAAAATGTCTTCGTCAAGGAAAACTGACTCATTATTGTAAGCTTGCTTCATCATGTTAAAATGAGATAATAACAGAAGCTGTCTCCAGAGTCTCTAGTAAAAATTCAAAGATAATTAGAATTTTAAATTTATATGTTTACATAATGTACATGGTATAACACCAAGGCTCCCAGGCCTTAAAAACACTAGGTAGTAGACAGTATTAGTGCTAGGGTTTGAACAGTAGCAATAAATGCTACATATCCTATATAATAAAAGGCTAATATGCAAATCAACCAAATAATGGAACAACCAGTTGCTATGATACATACTGACCACCTGGACTGTGAGAGGGCGCAAGCCGGGCTGAGGAAACACCCCCCCCCTCAAGTGCACAAATTTTGTGCACTAGTCATCTAGTACTAAATAACCGTAAGTAATGGCAATTTATTATTAGTAGTATTAAAACTAGTGTTTTATGTCTCTGAACACTGGTAACACAATAGAGTTCTCATATGTGAAACAGCTCTGCAGAAAACAAGCTGAGTCCACAGATATGAATAGGCCTTTGTAGTTTTTGCCTATAACTATTTCAACTTGTGACCTCCTATAGTATTAGAGACAAATCACGTGACCATCTCACCCTTTCTCATGAAGGGAGATATTTTTTGATTCATGATTTCATCTGGTAGTATCGTATAATTGGTAGATGGATTATTTTTCATCTCTTGGAATGAAGTGTGTTGAACAATCTTATCCACAAGCTCCTTTGATGACTCTCTTCCCAGAAATTGTATCACTTTTATCACCTCTCTTCTAATATCCTAGGAAGAAAAAAAAATATTTTGAAAACTCAATTTCTAAAATTGAATAAATGACAGAAAGATAGAGAGAGAGAGAGAGACCTCTTCTCCCCACTAATATTGGAATTGGATTTCTAATGAGGAAAAATGCTTCCTGTAGCAGTATTTTAAACTTCTCTAAACACAATTTTCCTCAGCCATAAAATGTACATACCATGTACATTCTTTCATGTCACATATAAAATACCACTTTATCACACAAAAATAAACTCAAATTTATGATTTACTTAACTGTATGATCTGAAACCATAAACTTCTAATAGGAAATACATTCAGTAAACTCTTTGACATTAATCTTAGCAATATAATTTTGGATATATTATCTCAGGTAAGGGCAACAAAAGTAAAAATAAACAAATTGTACTACATCACACTTAAAAGCTTCTGCACAATAAAGGAAACCATGAACAAAATGAAAAGACAACCTATTGGATGAAAGAAGATATTTGTGAATAATATATCCAATAGGAGTTAATACCCAAAATATATAAGAAGCTCAGACAACTTAATCTAACCTAATAAAAGAATAATATGCAAATTGACTATACCTCTGTTACACTACAAGCTATGCTCACCAGCCAATCAGGGTGAGTATGCAAATTAACCCAACCAAGGTAGCTATGGCCACAGAGAGAGCAGGAGTGTGGCTTGGGTTGCAACTGGTGATGGAGGAAGCCAAGCTTTCTGCAAACCCTGACTCCATTCCAGGATACAAAGTTTCAATTGTAGAAGATAAGTAAATCCCAGATACCAGGGCCTCCACTTGGGTTGCTAGGGGGCATGGCCAGTCTGCAAACCACCACAGGCCTCTTGCCCAGGCCACCCACTCCGCAAGTGAACACCTACTCTAATCTGGGACACCCTTCAGGGCAAACCAGCTGGCCCCCAACCTGTGCACCAGGTCTCTATCCTATCTAATAAAAGAGTAATATGCAGATTGACCATCACTACAACACAAAAGATTACTGCCCCCATGTGGTCAAAAGATCTTACCCCCATGTGGACACAAGATGGCCACCACAAGATGGCCAGCAGAGGAGGGCAGTTGGCAGGGACCAGGCCTGCATGGGAGGGCAGTTGTGGGTAATCAGGCCAGCAGGGGAGGGCAGTTGAGGGGGGATCAGGCTCACAGGAGAGGGAAGTTAGGGCCAAACAGGCTGGCAGGGAGAAGTTAGGCATCAATCAAGCTGGCAGGGCAGTGTTAGGGGGTGATCAGGCTAGAAGGCAGAAGTGGTTAGGGGCAATCAAGAAGGCAGGTAGATGAGCACTTGGGAGCCAGCAGTCCTGGATTGTGAGAGGGATGTCCAACTGCCCATTTAAACAGGCAATCGGACATCTCTCAAGGGGTCTCAGATTGGAGAGAGAGCAGACTGGACTGAAGAATACCCCCTCCCACTCCCCATGCATGAATTTTGTGTACCAGGCCTCAAGTGTGTATATATATATATATATTAAGCCAGGATTAAATCTGGACAGGGATGAATAGAAATTTCTCCAAAGAAGACACACTGATGGCTAATAGACACCATCAGCACATGGGAGCAGCGGCAGTGGGAGTGGAGCTGTCAGCAGAGAGGGGAACAGGGGCCATGGCAAAAGAAGCTGGGCGGGGGCGCAGAGGATGAGCCAAGACCCACCCCGGTGACCACCGCAGCCTCAAGGCCCACAGTTCCTTTCAACATGTACGAATTCATACACTAGGCCCCTAATACCATTATAATGTTGCATGGTAACAGATAGTTATTAGACTTACTATGGTGATCACATCATAAGTTATATAAATGTCAAATCACTATGTTGTATGTTTGAAACTAATATCATCTAGTATGGCAACTATACTTTAATAATATTTTTTTAATAGATATTTTGTCCAGCCAGGGTGGTTCAGTAGTTGAACTTTGACCATTGAACCAGGAGTTCAAGGTTTGATTCCCAGCCAGGACATATGCCTGGGTTTCAGGCTTGATCCCCAGTGGGAAGTATGTGGGAGGCAACTGATCAATGGTTCTCTCTCATCACTGATGTTTCTCTCTCTCTCTCCCTTTCCCTTTGCCTCAGAAATCAATAAAAATAAATTAAAAATAGATAATTTAGAGATTGTTAGAACACTAAGTAAGATGATGCTGTATAATACTTTTTGTAGTCCTCAATGAACTCGATAAATATCTATTAATATTAACATACACTATCAAATAATATAATCTACTGTGACAGATAAAGCTTTGGGTTGAAAATGTGCAGAAAACTTTCATTTTTCATCTAATTTATTGGTGTAACTAGTGAAAAGCAAAGGATCCAGACACGTTAAGAAAATGTGTAAAAAGTCAAATACTCAACGTGGAACATTACATGTTATATATGAACCATAACTACAAACATCCCCATTTCTTTGTATGTCACTACTCTTGTGTACCTTATTATCCAACTACACCACTCAATGCAACTATTTTCAATATCAACCATAATGCTTATTCTGGCATGTAATTCTCTGTACATAGAATGCTGTTCTCAGATTCTCTGTCCTGCCTACTAAACCAGCTTATGTATAACCTTCTTTAGGATGAAATCCTTGACCCTTCTAATTTGAATTAAATGACATGTATTGGTTATTAATTATATGTGTATTTGGACTGTTTCCAATGTTTATGGTATGGTGATTGCTGCTATGAGGATTGCTATACATATATCAAGAATATATATCTACTAGTGGAATTCCTGGGTCTTCAGTTCCATTCATGTTTTGCCCTTTGTAGTAACAAGTTGTTTCCATTGTGTATCTTTCACACTACCATCAGCAGTATGATACTTCTCACTGATCCATATTCTGACTAAAAGTATTATTGTTAGATTTTTTCATTGTTGTCAGTCTGGTGGGTATGGGATAATATCTCATAGTGATTTTTATTTGGCATTACCCTGATTACTAATGAAGCTAGAGAAAAACTAGGTTAAAAGGAAATTTTTGAGGTCATCATATTTTTATATATTGCTGTTCT
Organism: Lasiurus cinereus; assembly: GCA_011751065.1. Taxonomy (NCBI): domain Eukaryota; kingdom Metazoa; phylum Chordata; class Mammalia; order Chiroptera; family Vespertilionidae; genus Lasiurus; species Lasiurus cinereus. Next base: position 36,933,773 of record JAAGEH010002528.1, read on the forward strand.
AAGCATTCTCTTAACTCTCTCCTTCTGGAGATTTGAGTTGATATATGTGGATAGTTAAGTTATCTTACATATCCATTACATTTTCTAAAATAAAGCATTCTTTTTACCTTAATCTGGTAAAATTCTATAGAATTATCTCAGCTCCATCTTCCATATTACTAATCCATGATTCATCCATGTGTTACTGTTATTTAAACCATCTCTCTTAATTTCTAATTTTAATTTATTATTTTAGAGATTCTATTTTGCTATTTTTTCCCAAGTTGACTTGTTAAGGTTAGTAGCCTCTTGCTTTTGTGCAAAATCTTAATTTCTTCTTTTATTTCTTTAAACATCCTATATAATAAAAGCCTAGGTGGCATCATGAGACACCCTCATGCAATATTATCACAGATGGCCGCTGCAACTTCATCACAAGATGGCTGGCAGGGGAGGCCAGTGGGGGTGAACAGGCCAGCATGGGAGGGCAGTTGGGGGTGGCTGGGCCAGCAAGGGAGGGCAGCTGGGGGCAATAAGGCCATTAGGGGAGGGAAGGTGGGGGCAATCAGGCTGGAGGGGGAGCAGTTAGGCGTCAATCAGGCTAGTAGGGAAATAGTTAGAGACAATCAGGCTGGCAGGCAGAAACTGTTAAGGGCAATTAGGCAGGCAGGCAGGTGAGTGGTTAGGAGCTAGCAGTCCTAGATTGTGAGAGGGATGTCCCAGATTGGAGAGGGTGCAGGCCAGACTGAGGGACACCTCCCATGCATGAATTTCATGCACAGGGCCTCTAGCAATAAGCATAATTATATTAAAGCCCTTACCAGACATCTATAGATTTGGAAACTAATTGACTCTTCTTGCCTGTGTAATTTCTTTTGTATGTGTATGCATGTGCTGTTTGTTTTATAAACTCAAATTCTTCCAAATTTTATTGTTGGTAATTTTTTGAGACTTGGTTTTAAACATATGCATTCATTTACAGGAAATTTGTACCAGAAGTCCTCGGGTTACGTTGGACTCAATGTACATCATTTCATGGTTATGTCACCATCTTCCATTTACAGTATTTACATTTAAAAAAAAGTTCCATCATTCTGACGTATGTACATGTGTGCTTTTTTTATTATTATTTATTTACCACAAGTAAAGGTCGGGAATTGTTATCTTTCTTTTAATTTTTTTTACTATTTCACTTCATTACTACTGTGTATGTGCTCCATGTGAGTGATGTAGGTACTTATGTAGGTGGGTTCCAACTTATGGCAAAAATTGTGCTACATCTTGCTGTAGGACCTACTGTATTTACTAACTTTAAATCTGTGTTAAAGTACCTGGATAATTATAACTTTTGGAGGTGACAGCATCATTTATTTAGAGGTAGACCTTTGTATTTAGAGTATAGCCAAATGCTAACATTTTAGAAATTACTAAGTTGTCAATTTGTTTTAAGTTTCTCACCTCCTTCATGTCTTCATAGAAAAGAAATAGCAAATGTGGATTCTTTCTCAGTTCCCACCAAGATTTTACATGTTCATACCAGGAACCATAAGGAACTAAAATTAGAAATAAAGACAACATAAGAGCACAGTATCATCTCTATACAGCTTGAAAAATGAGTATTTAAACAACAGTAGCAATAAATAAATATAAATAAATGGTCATGAAATGAAAACTAGAGATCAGCCTCACATCTTAAGCACATTTCCCTGCAGCAAGGAGGCAAATATATTGAATAATTTATATATGGAAACATATTCTCAACTTCCATCATTGTGACATGATTTCTGGCACAGAGAACAAGTGAAGGAAGTCCCCCTCTCAATTTGATTCATACTTTATGAGATCATTTTTTAAATGTACATGTGGTGTGTGTGCATGTGTGTGTGTGTGTGTGTGTAAAATCAGATTGTTAGTGAAGGAAGTTGAGTTAGTGGAACTATCAATGTTCTTATAATAAGAAGTCAGCTTAGTTCTCAAATTTGCCATTTACAATCTGGCTTTGGCAACTGAAGCTAGTAACTATGTAATAGTTTATTACAGTACTTGCAGTTTCTATGATAAGAGCTATTCTCTTGGGAAACTTTAGTGTCATTCTCACTCTGAAATAATTATATTTGAGAGATGATGTGATATGACCAAATGTTATCTCTTCCTTTCTCTTTCCTTATCCTTTTTTTACATATATTCAAATGTTTCAGCTGATAAAAGCTCACAAAATGATTTAATAATGTGTGAGTCCAAGTATTCTGCTTTGCACTAAATCATTGCATATGTCTTCTATTCATTGACTCTACTGGCAATTTTTCTTTACAGGAAAAGTTACATGATGTTATTTATAATTATTTTATTCATCTCTTTTGTAGAGGTACAACTTTATGATTCTCTACCTTACAATGTCAATTTTAATGATCTTGAGGCAAATATTTTATTCATTATGCATTAGCATAAAATTTCTCAAATACAGAAATAAAGCATAGATATCCTATTTTTAGTGAGTCAATATTAGCTTTTATGAGTATAAAAGTGGCATTGTTATCATTTTCCTTACAACTTATTACTACAGAGTCAGAATGGCCTTCTTCAGTTAACACTGACCCCTTTCTTCCTCAAATCTAAATACTTAGTTACTTTAGTCTCTAGTTAAATAAAAAGGCAACATTTTTCAGAATTGCTGCTCAAGTAATTCTTGTACTGTTCTGAGAAATCTAGTTGAATTATTCCATGTACACTGTGTGAATGCGTAAAAATTCTGTAGATATTCAGACTTCTTTATAAATTGTGGTTCATGTACATCTGAAACTTTACTTGGATACAAATGGGCATTCTCTCTCCTTTATTCTCTCCCTCCTCTTGTTCAATAGAGTGCTACTAACATTATGTGAAATACTTTTCTAATAAGAAAGAACAAGAGAAAAGAATGGACACTGAGTCTTCAATCTTAGAGAGAAAAATTGTTACTTCTACCCCCTATATATTTATTTTTAGGCATTAAGTTGAACTTTCTATATTCTACAATTTGCCATCCACATCTAAAAATTTTCTCTAAAGTTCAAGGGCATCTAGAACGTCTGTGTTTTAATTAAGGATCAGGGAAAATAACAGAGCAGGAAAAACAATTAATATTTTAGCTCAGAGACGCCATTTGTCTTGTATCATTTACTTTGAAAGAATTCAAAGAAAGGAAGCTGTTTTTACCTTCTCCATCCATGAATTTTTCCACAAACTCTGGAAAAGTTCCAGGATTTGGATGACCAGCTACCATTTGAAAGAAATAATAAAAAGAAACAGCCACGTCCTTGGCATTCCGGCAAAGATAGATCATCTAGAGTGCAAAATCAAGTATTAAAATACCTAAAATTTTTAAATATAGTTTCATCAAGATTTAAAAACAAGACATTTGTGTTTTCAACTATAACATATTACATATTCAATTTAGAAAGTACATATAGTTATTTAAAAGTTCTTTAATAGCCTAAAGAGCATCTTTTACAGTGTTGTTCAATGTTAATTCTCACCTTTTTCATTTTTATGCTATTTTTACATGTAACACCTCATTTAAGTGTCACAATTCCATTGTTATGTATTGGACCAGATAGATTATTATCCTTAATTTATAAGTGAAGAAACTAAACTGAAGCTAAGTCACAATACAACACTGAGAATAAATCAACAAGAGTAAATGATTTGATAAATCACTCATTCATCAGTAAAGTTCTCTGATCTTTATACTACACTGCCATTCTGTAGAGTAAATAAAAAAAAGTCCTATTGTTTCTTTACTCATGCTCTTTAAAAGAAAATTATGCTCATGTGGGTCAATATGCACATTCACCTCAGTGAAAATGTAATCTTCATCAACATCTTGTTGAGTTTCTATTTTACATAAAGTGACCGTACAGATCTGACCCAACTGACTTATTTAGTAGATAGAAATTTAGGTTCAAAATGTTGGTGCTTTGTACAAGATGATAGAACTAGCAATTAAAACTGAGGGACCCTCGGTTTTAATTGCTAGTACTGGCACTAAGAATTTCTATCATCTTATACAAAGCACCAACATTTTGGACCTAAATTTCTATCTACTAAATAAATCAGTTGGGTCAGATCTGTATGGTCTGTTCCTAGTAAGTCTGAGACACAATGCTACTGAAAACTTTCTGCAAAAGTAAACTGCATATCCCTGTGGTATCCCACTTCCGTCCTCAGGCCCATGAGTAATGCCATCAGGGAAGAAAGGCTCTTCCTGATGTATCCACCTGCAGGGATGGGGAACCTTCTTTCTGCCAAGGACCATTTGGATATTTAATACATCATATAAAATTGTCAACTTAAAAATTAGCCTGGTCAAATATTTAATAAACTTATCCTTAATGCCTTTGCAAGACCAGACCAAATGATTTTGTGGGCTTTATAAGGTCCTTGGGCCAGATGTTCCCAACCTCTAGTTTATGAGATATGATTAGGCTCACTAATTTGTCTTACTCAAGTCTTCACATTTTCAAACAATTGTAAGAAAATCTTCTATTTTATTCTAAGAAAAATGGATCTCAATATTAAGATCCAATTATAAACCTTCTATTACTACAGAAAAAAAAGTGAATTGTCTTTTCTCATCAAAGCTATTATTAACCCTGTTGGACATTTATTAAATGTTTATAGATTCAATGAATGAATAAAGAACCAAGCCTGTATACAACACAGTTCTGACTTGAATATTCTAAAATTTTCTGGAGTTGGATAAAGTTTTTAAGAATACTTGACTCTGGTTACCTTACAGTTCTTTTCCCAAAATGAGGCCGGAAGAAGCTGGGCTGGCAAATGAGTCTTCACGATTCTAGGAGATGCCATCTCTTTTAATTGTCTTACCCCTGAATTATAAAAAAAAAAATAAAGGTTAGATAACTTCAAAAATTATAAATAGTTATATGGTTTTATAGGTATTTAAAAAATAGAAATAACTTTAAGATTTTTATCTTTTATTAGTGATAATAGTATATACAAAGTCTATACTAACTATGACAGAATTTTAGATAGAGAAAATAATAGAAGAAAAAAAAAGATCAAATAAAATATCATCACTTTGGAAAAATCATTCTTAACATTTGGGTCAGTAGCTTATTGTATAAATACTAGAGGCCCAGTTCAAGAAAATTCATGAACTGGAGTGGGTTTGGGGGAGTGTCCCTCAACCCGGCCTGCCCCCTCTCACAGTCCAGGAGCCCTCATAGGCAGGAGGTGACCTGGCAATCAGGGGAAGGCAACATCTCATCACACCTCTGCTGCTCCTACTGCTGGCAGTGTAAGCCTTGGCTGGCCTAGGTAACCTGAGCCTCAGGCAGCCCTGGGCAACTGGGAAGCCACTATCCAAGGCTTGCGCGTGACTCAGGCTGGCCCTAGGCAGTTGGGCAGTCACCATCTGAGGCTTGCCTATGCCTAGGGATTGCCCTGGATGGTTAGGGGCTGGAGTACTCCAGAGGGAGGCAGAGAGGACTGGACGCTGCCATCTTGTGGCTGTGGATGCTACCATCTTTGAGGGTTGGGCAGTCAATTAGCATGTTCCCTCCTTATTGGCTGTGGGTGCTGCCAGCTTTGCATTGATGTGATGGTCAATTAGCATATTCCCTCTTTATTACATAGAATATCTATCTATACGCCCAGATGCACGGCCATCCAAATATCACATACACATATAAATTTTTTAATATTTTCTAATTCTCCTTTTTCCTCAATGTATTACACTGATACTGCAATGTCAAGAAACATATGATAATCTAAAAATTTTAATGATTTTATAGTGTTACTAGTAGCCTATCGCGTGATGTCGCATGCCGTAGGGTATCTGCCGTTCTGCAGGAGCCAGTGGGAACCACAGTGCACCACTGGGAGCTGGGCTGCTTCTGTGGGAGGCAGGCCCACTGTTTCCTCTCTGGGCCTGCGCTTGGCCATGGAGTCTAAGGGTTGGCCCCCCTGTTCCGCAGAGGCCCTCTGCAGCTGGGGTGGAATGCTTGCCTCATTGCTGCAGCAATAAAGTAAGCAAGCCTTCAGCCAGGCCACTCACACTTCCCACTCTCAGAAGCCGCCCCCTAGGACTGGGGGACTCTAGCAGGGTTGAGGGGACTGGATGCCACCATCTTGTGGTTATGGGTACTGCCATCTTTGTGATGGAGTGATGGTTAATTTGCATATTACCCTTTTATTAGATAGGATTATATCACTTCTAAGTATTCTTAACTACCATGGTTAAGAACTTTTTTACAATGCTAAAACAATCTTCAATTAATATCTTTTGGCATAGATCCTTTAAAAATGTATATTTTTCTAGTGTTTAAAGCATTCCCACATTTAGCCCTTAGAGAAATAAATACATATTACTAGGCTCTACTGAAACATATAAAAACTATCCTATTCACTCTTTTATAGACATATGCTACAGCATAAACTCTATCAAGATTTTCATTTAAATTTACATATTTTATTATGTAGAAGACATATTATTAATTGCCATTGTTGCTTACAGCTTCTTTCCATATATCATCTACATCCACACTTTAAAAAAGATATGTATAGTATAGCTTTTAAAGTAAACTTAAACATTACCATTCATCATCTCTTCTTTTCTGCATTCCAAGAAAGGTATCCGATTAAAAATGGCATCTCTCTTGCACTTTTCCACATCACCATCTTTAAAGATCATGTCTACAATTTCACTGAGCCAGGTTGTACCTGTAAAAATTAAACAAATCTGACCATGTTGGGTTGGTGATGGAAGTGATGAATTTATAGCTCGATAAAGTAGGATGGTACCAATGCAATATTATTTGAAAGATGCCAGAATAGCCATAAGACTAAATAAATAAAAATTAATATTATAGTAAAACATACCTGTTGTAGGAGTTCCAATTTGTCCATGATGAATTGGAACTTTGTGCACACTGATAACAGCTTGGATCTAAATTTTTATATTTTGAAAACTAAGGAGGCTTGAATGACAGATGATACACCCAAGTATGCTTTCAAACACAAACTTACTGATAGGTTTTTATGCTTCAAATTGTCTTAGTTCAGAGGATATTACAACAGTTATTTTTTTCTTAAGATGTTACAATATCAGTGAGCACAGGGATTTAAAGGACAGCAAAAGGGAAACATTTAATTCAGTATGACTCTGCTGCTGTGATAGACAAGAAATGCCTTCAATAATTGAGCTTAGATTTAACAAATTATTGGTATAAATTCACTCGTTTTGTGAGTTTTGTGAGGTAGGGAAGGATTTTATCAGTCAGGAGAACTGTCCTTTCTTTATTTCATTTTTTTAATTCAAGGTCGGGTACTTAAGAATATTCTAGTGGTGAGGGAAAGAATTGGAAAGAGATTGTGAAGCCTAGATGAAAGAGTCCCAGCTGAGGAGATGAGTGGCAATCAAACAGCAAGCATAAAATACCTAATAATTCATACTGAAGTATAGACAGGCATTAACATACATTAAATAAGAGAGCAAATTTATGAGGGTTGAGTTTTAGAAGTCCTTTTGTGGCAGAGTAAATAGAACAACGGAGTAAGATTAGTGTTCTGTGTCACCACCATTCTTAGCAGTCTTGATGTGGTTTTTTCTTTATATCCTTAGTTATATAATTTCTGTTCAGCTAGATTTCAGGTGGTTTTGAATGATGGTTATTTTGTAGTTTAGTTGTAATTTAGATATGATTGTGGGAAGTTTCAAGTACTACTTTTATCTACACTGTCATCTTGACCAGAAGCCAATAATACCCATTTTTCAATAGTACTGCTCAAGTTCTAGGTATAAATTATGGTCTTAGAATATATATATTATATAGTCCTTTTTCTATGTCTATAGAAACTACTATATCTGACCTTATTTAATATGGAGAATGAGAGTGAAGGAAGTAAACAGCTTAATATTTACCATTCAAACTGAGTCTGTCATTCTCAGGAGAGAAGAACAAGTTAGACATAGGCAGACTCACCAGATTTGGGAAAGGTGATAATGACAGTGTCATCTGATCTTGCCTGAAATGTCTCCACATCATCCCAATATTTGACAAAATCTTTATACATTAGAATTCCATGGACTCTGCTAAAGAATTCAGAATCATCGCCTTTGGAAGAAGCCATCACAGAATGGCACACTGAAAGAAAAAAAAGAGAGGTATCTTGCTTACTTTGTGTTTTATAATGTTTTAACATCAATAGTAGTGCTGTATATTGAAATTTCCTTGTCTATCTAACATTTCTTAGCTGTTGAGCATATAGGGCAAATGTGCATTTAAAAATATATAACATTATGTTGGTGCTTTAAGTGTTTCTAATCAAATGTGCATTTAAGAAATATATAACATCATGTTGGTGTTTTTAAGAGTTTCTTCTTAAAACCTACCTTAAAAAGATAGGTTCTAACATATAAAAGAATAGTAAAATACAAAGCATTATAAAGTAAAATGTTTAAAACTGTATATAAATATGTGATATATTGATATTATCATATTTACACATAATATTTGTATGTAATAAATTCCACAATGAATGAAAATAATAGAACCTTCAATTTTTCTGTCAAAATTGCTGGGCATATAAAAAGACTAAGAGGTTCAGAAATACAACAATATTTTGGCAAAGAATTGCTTAACTTTGTCTACATTAAATAACGATAAAGTTGATGGTCACATTTGATATCTATTGCCAGATCTCAAAGTCAGTTTCCTTACTTACTGAATATTTTTTATTTAATAGAAAAATTCAAATGCTTGGTGAGTGCATTTAAAAGAGATGAAGTTAATGACACTGTAATTGATATCTAAGGCATGATTCTTCAGGATATAGAAGGTTCCTCTGTGACTACAGACATTACCTTTACTTTTCTGCCTCAGTTAATCATTAGTATAGTAATAAACACTCCCATTGAGTTCCTTGAGTAAAAATTTCAGGTTGAACCAAATGGTTATCAGTTAATAATTCATCTCTGGGTCCCATTACAACCCGTTTCATGTTCAGAGTTAATCACAGAGTTATTAATTAAGTGAATTTTCTTTCATTGACTTTCAATTTCTTTCATTACCATTTCACCCCTAAATTACCCCATTTTGAGTTTTTAATTTAGTACCTCAACTAATTTTGTCTTTCTAGACCTCTCTTTTATTCATTCTTGCCTGATAGGTTGTCATACCCTCATAGATTCGTGTCAGCTGTAGCTCTTATTGTGTCAGAGAGTTTGTATTATAACAGGAGGCTCTTAAAGGCAGTAGTTCTTTTAGCCTCCTACTGTGTTTCCTGTAATAGAGAATTCTAATCCATGAGAGAGGAAATGAAATTAGTAGATACTATAACAATGAATTAACCCTAAGGAAGAAATACCTGATGGTAAAATTTAAAAAAAATAAGTAACCTACAAATGAAAGCAAATAATTAGACCATTGACTTATTACTGAAGTCTTCTTGTACTATCTTCCTCACTAAATTTCTAGCTATACATTACAGATGTAAACTTTCAAATGTTGCCTTACCAGCACCTGACATTAAATCCCATTGATTCTATCTCTGTTATTTTCTATAGTTAAGGTCACTGCCCTAGTTAGGAACCTCTCCAACTGTTGACTGAATATACAAAAATAGCCTTCCCATTGGCCTTCCTGTAAAAAGTTCATATATCCTCTTTCTATAATAACCAGAGGAAGTAAAATGAATGCTATTTACTTATGTTGTGCCAGACTTAAGAGGTTTTATTTTAAAATCTTATTTGTAAGTCATAAGTTTCTATGAAAAAGCAGACATCATTATCAAATAAGTTAGGTTTGTCCTGCATTATACTTCTTGAAGATGCGACCATATTTTTCTTACACGAAAAAGAATAAATATGCACACATTTATGCATACATGTAAACAAGTGCATATAAATGAATAATTTTGGGCACATTTTTTGAAAAAAGTAAACAACATAGAGAAAAATACCTTCTTTATTATACTATTGAGAGACAATCATTCACAATAGCATTATATTTATGCTTCCAAATATTTATATATATATATATATATTAAAATTGATTTTATATCACATTTTACATTTATTTGTAACCTATTTTCTCACTGAACTACATAATATGAACATATTTTTTGTGTTAATATGTAAATTTTGTTTTTTGTCTTATCATTGAAACATAGTAGTCCATAGTATGAATATAACATAAATGATATAATTCTTTATTGATGGAAATTCCTGTTTTTTCCAATTATTTTGAAATAAGTAGTACTTTAATGACTGTTTATGAGCATTTGAATTTTCACACTTATCTTTGCAGTAATAATGGAATTGTCAAAATAAAAGTTATGCATGTGTAAGATATTGATATTTTTTAACATCACTGAAATATTGTATACATTTGTACAACATATCAAATTGCCTATTTCCTTAAATCTTTGCCAGTACTGGAAATTACTTGTAATTTTTTATAAGAATATATATATATTTTTTTTCTAACTCAGTATTTCATATATATTTTATAATTTCCATACTTTTACATTTTATATATTTACTAGAGGCCTGGTGCACAAATTTGTGCAAGGAGCGGGGGTTCCCTCAGCCCAGCCTGTATCCTCCCCAATTGGAAACTCCTTGGGGAATGTTCGACTGCCCGTGTAGGCTCGATCCCACAGGCAGTCAGACATCCCTCTCGTAATCTGGGACTGCTGGCTCCTAACTGCTCACCTGCCTGCCTGCCTGATTGCCGCTAACCCCTCTGTGTTCTTGCCAGATTGCCCTTAACTGCCTCGGCCTGCCTGCCTGCTCACTCCTAACCACCTCTGCCTGCCTGCCTAATCACCCCTATCTGCTCTCCCCTGCCGGCCTGATCTCACCCCCAACTGCACTACCTTGCTGGCCTGAACACCCCTAACTACCTTCGCCTCAGTCCCCACAACCATGGCTTTGTCCAAAAAGAAGTTGGACATCTGGAAGATGGCCAGTCCACCTAATCTAATTAGCATGTTACCCTTTTATTAGTATAGATAGATTACATAAGATAGGATTGCTTAAATTGGGGGGAAAAAGCCTTTTTCAGCAGGAGAAGATGCTCTTGGCAGACAAAAATACATAATCCCTATAACTGGACTGATAGCCAGCCATATGCACTATACTACCAAACCAGTTATTAAAACATTGACTTGCTTTCTTACATCTTACACCAAACAGCTGTTGCCTTTAAAACCTCTCCTCAGCCTTAGGTTCTGTTTTCATAGTTCACCTATATTAGGTTCTGATTGGTTGGTTTCTATGCCAGTCAGCATCAAAAGCTCCACCTCCTAGGCAGCCATTGGCTCCTCAAAGTTCACCCAAATTTGGTTCTGATTGTTCAGTTTCTATGCCAGTCAGAGTCAAAAGCTCTGCCTCCTAGGTAGCCATTGAGTCTTCTGGAAATCCAGATCAGCCCTGCTGACAGCTGTCTTTCTCTCCAGGCCTATCTTGGGGCCTGATTCACAGCCTTCATGGTAGCTATGGACCAGGCCCTCACCTCACTCTCTCTCTCTCCGGTCCTCACCAGCAGCCAGGCAGGCTGCTGATCAGGCCCTGCCTCTCCCTCCAGGCCTCTCTCTGGGCTTGATCTGCAGCCACTGCAGCTGTGGCGAGGTGATTAGGCCTTTAGCCTGAATGCTAATGACCTTGCCACGCCTGTTTTGCCCCACTACCCTCCCCGTGTCCCCACCCACTTGCCTGCCGTCTGCCTTCCTGTGATAAGGGCCTGTGGGCCACAGTGAGGAGGGACCAAGAGGTGCTCCATGCACTTTCTGGTGACTGTTCATCCATCTGGTCATTTAGGTCATGATGGCCCTAGGCTATTATTAGTATAGATTGGTCATTTTAATCATTTTGATCCATTTTGCCAATAAGAACTATTGCCTTTCCCTGATTTACAGCTAGTAATTTATTGTTGATAAAGAAATCTATTGTTTTTTTTTCCTTTTTAAATATTGCTATATAGGTTATTATATATATATATATATATATATATATATATATATATATATATATAAAATGCTAATACATAAAGTGTCCCCTAGTGAGTTTGACCAGGAGTTTGATCACTCACTGATGTGTGATGACTACCAGGGGGTGGCACGGAACATGGCAGGCAACCAGCAGCAGTGGGGTGCTGAGGAAGTAAGGGAAGGAGGAAACAGGAAAGTGGGGATGTGGGGAACCTAATTGGCCCTGATTGCCAGCCAGACCTAGGGACCCTATCCATGCACAAATTTTGTGCCCTGGTCCTCTAGTTGTTTATATAAACAAGTGTGTTACATTTCTGCCTTATGATAGGTATGGTTATCTAAATATTTAAATATGCTCATATAATGAAAGACATGTGTTAAAGATTATACATGTATATTAATTTAGATGATTAATGTGTAGATAGCAGAGAAAATAGTTATTAAGAATAAGGGTTCTAAAGTAGACTACCTTGGGTTAAATCCTAGCTCTGCTAATTGAAATTGTATGACCCTGGCCAATTAACTTGACTATGCTCCATTTTCTCATCTATAAATTAAGGATGATAATAATTATACTTACCTTAAACAGTTATTGGAATTAAATGAGGGAATAAGCCTGGCCAATCATAAATGCTTAATAAGTATGAGCTTTTATTGTTATTATGCCACATCTATATGATAATGTAGGAGAACCAGACCCTTGACTCTCTCAGAAACAGTACACATTATATAGTAATGACATATCTGTTCCAAGCAGGGAAAATATTTTTTGTTTAAAAATTTCCAAGGATATTAATAAAAAATTGTCTGAAGAAACTCATAATCAGTGATCTGTTTTCTACTGAAGAGGATATAATCTATGCATGTCTAAAGTGAATTTTGTCCCTGTTTACTTGTCTGAAGTTCTCTGGGACAACCAAGTATGACTTTCTTTTCATTTAGGCCCAGATTGCACAACAGAAGAGAGACACAATATAAGAATTTTTCTTTTGTTTGTTTTTAACCAAAAAGAATGGTTTATCATGTGTTTTGGAAACCACAGAATAGCACTAATCATGGTTGTTCTTACCAAAAGGGGAAAATAATTCCAGTCCTTAAGGGCAACCTCAACTGTTTTAAAACTTCCCTCTCAGGTTTATTGAGGTAATCTCACCAAAATTATATTTTTAGAAGAATTAGATTTGTTAATAAATCTGCTTGTTCCCCAAACCTTCCTTTACTCTCAGAAATAAGATCTTTCACTAGAAGAAATGTTTATAAAAGGCATCATTTGCCCTGCCTACTAATTTGATTATTCATCTAAACAACTTTCTTGGTGTTCTGCCAAGTTTGAAAGAATTGGCTTATAATCATTTGGGAGTAGCTGATTTATAATTAAAGAGTTGTTTGACTTTTGGCTGCCCCTTCATGATCAATTTTGGACTTGGAATTAAACTAGGCGGCATATAATAGCATTTCTTTCTTTGTTTAACTATTTTTTTTGTAAATTATATTACAATGTATGGACACACTGTCTATCTGCTCTGTTCTTTCTCAAAGAACATATTTCAGTTGGAAAGGGTCAATTTTATTTTCTAAGTATATAGGTTACTGTGTCTAAAGACAACCTAGTTAAAACTCTGATTAATAAATTCAATTCAGAAATATTTTTTCTCTGTATTTCTTCTTTTATGTCCCTTTTTCTTTCTTCCTTTTTATTTGTCCTTCTTTTCTCCATTTCCCATTCTGCCTTTCATTCAAAAAAACATTCTCTGTATGAGCACCTACTTCATCCCCAAGCACAGTGTCAAGGGCTGGGATACCATGGTGAGTATATGCATAAGACTCACTTAGTCCTCACCATCTTTGGACTTACGTAGATTTAAGTAAAGTGGCTAAAAGTTGAGAATATCCTTTTGTACATAATTTTATCCCGGGCCTCAGCACTGTGTCATTAAGTAAATGCTCAAAGCCATTCATTAAAGTCGTTAGTTCAAGTCACTCTGGGCTTCTAGGTTTTACTAAAGACTAGATAAAATAGGTATTATACTGCTAATGATCTACTTGTCAGTAATTTACCAAGGACCTGTATTCTGCTGTATTTATTTGTTGTCTCTCACTTAATAGTAACAATAATGTTTGCAAGGCCCATGGTCATAATAGACTGCTTCTGACAGATTTCATGCAAGCGAACTCCAGTCTAAAAGTCAGTCTTCACTCTGTTTCTACCTTGCTTGCTGTATTTCTTTATCAATAAAATGGACAATATGTCTAATGAGCAGGACTTACAAAGTAACTATGATACTGCAATTTTATGTTAAAGCTCTTTACACAGAAAAGCACTAAAATAAATGCTAGATGATATTTGTAATGACTCACATGTGATTTTAAAAGGTTGTAAATGCTTTACCTTATTAAGTAACTAAAGTATTGATAAATATTTTGCATATCCCTTTTAACAGCTTTGTGATAAACAGTTTGCATTTATATTTCCTATATGTTAATCTAAATAAAAATGTTAATAATAATAAAATACAACCTGTCCAGATGATCCTGTGAAGGAAACTGAGTGATTCAGTGTGGTATTCCTCAAATTCCCACTCAGATTTTTAAGCTGCAAAAAAAAAAAAAAAAAAAGATGAGTTGTGCATCTAGGATGTTTCTGAGGAGCTTTTATTCCTAATGCCAGGGAAGGAGGTGGAGATTAATTTGTGGGCTTGGCTTTCTAGAGTCTGTGATGCAATGGAGTAACACAAATATAGAATACATACCTGCAAATGCATTCAGTCCCACACAGTCATGCTCATTCATACAGAGATGTGGGAAGCCTCTGCTGTTATTTTTCAGTCTTGGCTCAGGATCAAATTCCTAGATCGGCCCATAGCAATCAGTGGGTTTGGGAGAGGGAGGGAGAGGAAGTGAAGGGGAAGATGAGGGAGAAGATTAGAGCAAAATGTACGACAGTTTAGGAAGAAAAAGCCTCTTACTCACTGATGAATAATAAGATGGTTAAGGTTGACCTTCAAAGAATAAATTTGCTGGAGGAGTGAGAGGAGGGAAGAAAATGACAGGGAAGAAACAGGAGGGCAGTAAGGACCCTGAATCAGAGACCTAGCTCAATTTACTAAGAATTGTCAAAGAAGGTTTTGTAGTGCTTGGTTGTATCCTAAACAGTAAATTGGAAAACATGTTCTATCTAACATCTTTGCTCTTAAGCAATCCTGAAAATCAAAAACAGATGACAGCTAAGGAAAGAATGTAAATATCATTCACCTTTAGATTATTATTTTAAAAATCTCACCTCTCTCTGCTCTACATGCTAATGCAAGGCTTAGTGTGGAATTTCCAGTTAAAGTTATCCATTAATGCCATTAGAATTTAAATAAGAGGATGAAAAAAATAGAAGGCCAAGGGTTTATGAAATCTATGGATCCTACACTTTTCTTTTTACATCTCTATTCCTACTCTATCTTTAGTTGAGAAAATTCTTCCTTGCTACCATACCTCTATCTCTATCAGTACTTCCAACTCAATTCCGAACCTAATTATTTTTCATTAGTCTCTCAATTTTCACTCGATTGCACTTCCTTTGAAAGGCCTTTAGTGACACTTGTAGGACTGAATATCCCTTTGAGTGACCTTCAAGCTCTCTACTAGCAATTAATTGGTCCTATTTCACTTTACTGAAGTTAAAATTTACTTGTCTAGCTTCCTTATTAGGGAATAGCTTAGATTATATGTGGCTTCATAAAAGGTCCTACCATATAATAGTTTCTGCATGATAATTAAAGTCTAAGGATTAAATATATACTAACCAAATAAAAGTGGCTGATGTTCAAGAAAGATAAATTAAGTCCTAATTGATTTGGTTCAGTGGATAGAGCGCTGACCTAAGGACTGATGGGTCCTAAGTTTGATTCCAGTCAAGGACACATCCCCAGGTTGTGGGCTTAATTCCCAATAGAGGGTGTGCAGGTGGTAGCCAATGGATGATTGTCTCTCATCATTGATGTTTCTATCTCTTCCTCTATCCCTCTGCCTTCCTCTCTGATATCAATAAAAATATATTTAAAAAATAAAAAAGAAATTATGAGAACTATAGTAGTTGCTATTGAAGCCATTAATATCAGCCCTATCTAAAGTAAAAAAGGAATAGTTAAGTTGTTTCTGAGAAATTGCACATTCCTTGTTGAAAAATCAAGGTGGAGCATGAGAACTCAGGGGCTCAAATTTACATTTTATGTTATTTGGTTTGTGAAGTTGGTCATTTTAATTTTTATATTTACTTGTGTGGAATAAAATGTATTACAACATTTAATTTTCTAATATGAAAATATAACATGGACTATAATTTTCTTAATTATTAGTTTTTAATCATGAGGATTTGTGAAGTTTTCTTTCTTGTTTACCAAAAATAATCTTTCATCCAAAAAGTTAGTATGTGGGCATAAGCTAATCCGAACAGGTATTACCTTCTGACCATCTTGCTTATCTTTTAGTTATAAGCAAGGCTGTAGGGATGTTAAAAATGCTTTAAATAATGTGATGCTGGCAACCACAAAAGGCCAGAACACCATTAGCCTTAGAAAATATTCTAACTGAAGAGATTGCACTTGGTAACAATAAAAAAAATAGGCAAAATATTCAGCTTAAGCTCCACTCTTCTCTATTAGCAATGAGTACAAAAGAAATTACAAAATGTTTGAGTCCTGGTCTGACCTTTCCTCCTTTGTACTAGTACACTCAACCCAGAACAAAAAATTCCAGATAAGCACCTACATCTTTAAATGTTTATCTTGACTGTTAGAGCAGATCTGCTATCATACCTACCATACTGCTGCTGTCATATTCTAAAACATTGAAAACAATGTGGAATGTATACATCTGTGTGATAAAATGTTTCTAAGACAACAGTTCTTTCTTAATAGTGATTGCTGAGCTTTTTCTTTTCCTTCTGTACCACACACTTCTTTTGGGTCAAGTTTGAAGATTCTCAATTTTATTTTATAAATGACATGATTTAAAAATTAATAATAAAAAATAGGTGGCAGTGTGACCAAGCACTTTAAAATATTATCATTAAAATAATTTATTTTAAGAATACTTTTGAGTTTACAAAAATTTGAGCCAATAGTACAAAAAAAATTTTATCTCCTGTATAGTTTGCCCCATTTATTAACATCTTGCATTAGTGTGGTATATTTGCTAGAATTGAAGAACCAATATTGACACATTAGTATTAAAGTCCATAGTTTACATCAGGGTTTGTTTTTGTATTGTAAAGTTCTATGATTATTGACAAATACATAATGTTATGCATCTACCATTAAGATATCATACAGAATAGTTTTATTCATCTAAAAAATCCCTTGTGTTCCACCTATCCATCTACCTGTCGTTGATGTAAGAAATATCTAAACCTGTAGAGAATTTTTATAACAGTTTATTTGAGCCAAACTGACAATATATGTTGGAAACAAGATTGCACATGCTCTGGAAAATAACCTTTTTGCAGCTTCTTTTATGCATTTAAAATCAAGGAGGGACCTAAGGAAGATTACATATAGGTGGGAGAAAACAAGGCAGAAATTGAATTACAGTGGAGTTAACAACACTACATGCTCTCTTTTTCATTTTATCTTACTTTTTTCATGACTATATTATCTCTTTGCTTTTTCAAAGGTATGTATTTCTAGATGCACAGAAAGAATAGATAGGACTTGCTTAAGGCAAAAGTAAGCCTTTTAGTCAAGAAGTTATGTGTCTGAGATGTGACAAACCGCCATGATCAGCCCAGTTAGAAATTTATTGTTGGGGAGCATCCGAGATTTGATTGGAAAGTTTGTAAGGACAACATTCTGAGAAAAGGGAAGTGTATGGAAGGCTGCCTGCCCTCTTTATTGAAATTTTGACTTAGGGGGGTGCCAAAGGTGATGCCCCTAATTATTCCTTGACCTCTCCAAAAGAATCTGTGGACGTGCAGACCCCTGGGTGTTTACTGGAATCCTTATGCTTAATCTTTTGGTGTCCTTGCTTAAAGGACATTACAAACACATGAGTCCTCCCAAAATTACTTACCCTACTGATTGTATCTAAAAGATGAACTTTGCCTTAAACTACTGTCACAATAAAAGCCTAATGAGGCAGGTAATTGAGCTGTCTAGTTGCTTTAGCCAGGCAGTTCCTTAGCCCCCTCTTTCACAGCAGTGTGTCAGAGTAATCCATTCATCCATCACTCAGGGTCTGCGGATCACCCCTGGCAATTTGTGATCCGATCACATAGTGAGTGTGATCCATAGAACTGTGTTTTTTGTTGTTATTGTTGTTGTTGTTGTTTTTCATCCACTCTCCTTCCACTCTCGTTCCCTGAATTCCTGACCAGCCAGGGATCTTTTTATTTCTCTATAGTTTTGCTTTCTCCAGACTGTCATGTGTTTGTAGCCAAACAATATGTAAGTTTTTCAGACTGGCTTCTTTGACTTAGTAAGTCAAAGAAGCCAGCACACTTAAGGTTCTTCTGTTATCATCAGGAGTGGAGTTTTGGGGGTGTGAGAAGACATGAATTTTCTGAGGCCCCCAAAGGAGGGGTATGAGTTTCTTGGAAAGCTTTTATTGATGATGTAAAATTAAGGGGTTTCTCTCCAAGGTACCATCTCTGACCATCCTGTCATGGAAGAAGTCCAATCTTGTCTTCAGCTGGGCCAGAATTAAGGCCACTATCCATAGTTTCTGCTTCCCATTAAACTCCGGTCCAGTCCAGCATTCACTTTGTGAAGTCCATATGACCATGAGGTTGCTAAGACCACATGGCTATGGAGAAAGAACACACAGAAACATGGGCAAGTGTGTGTCATGAAACAAGAGGAGAACGAGAGAGAGAGAGAGAGAGAAAACCCTTTGTCTGGGGATTTTAACCAGGAGCTTCTTCAAACTAACCAATTAACTTTCCAAGATTTTGCATGCTTCTGATGGGTCCACTCTCTAGCCACTCAATTGTTTTCCAGGCTAGACTGACAGGTAAGCACCTCCCCTGTGTCACCCCAACTTCTACTTCCAATGTGCCTATCTTCCCCTTCTCCTCACAACAATCCAGTGCTGGGTTGGGGAAGGGAGGGGTGTTAATCCCCTTGGAGGAGCAATGCTGTGTTACCATGCTTACAATATCAAACTTTCTTTTGCTTTCTTTTCTTTATTGAATTAATTAGCTAATTATGATAATAACACTTCCATTTTTTAAGGTTATTTCATTTCTTTTTATTGCTGAATGGACCACAGTTTATTCATTCATTTATTAAAGGACATCTTGGGTACTTCCAATTTCTGAGATTTCAAATAAAGCTATTATTAACATTGATGCACAGTTTAGATAAATACTTAGAAGTATAATTGCTGGGTAATATGGTAAGATTACTGTTGAAGAACAAAACTCCAATCAAGCAAATTTGAAAATCTACTTTGCTTTATTAATTGACTCATGAAAAGGGCAGCATTCCTTGTAGCAAGTACAAAGTTGCTCCTAGAAGCCCTGTAATATTGAAGGCTTTTTTTGTTAATTCTCACCAGAGGATAGTTTTTTAATTGAATTTTAGAGAAAGTGGAAAAGAAGGGGAGAGACAGAGAGGAGAACATTGATATGAGAAAGAGAGACATGGATTGGTTGCCTCCCATTCACACTCCAACCAGGGGCTCAAGCCTGTGACTTGGTATGTGCCCTTGACCAGAATCAAACTCAGGACCCTTCAGTCTGCAGGTCAATGCTCTATCCAGTGAGCCAAACTGGCTAGGGATACTGAAGGCTTTTATAGGCAGAAAGTGGGTAGGAGAGAAAAGTTCATGGCAACAGAAAAGAAAGGATTGTTTCTGGCAAGGTTACCTTTCCTTAGGGGAAAGTGGGGAGGGGGGCGTGTCTCACCAGGCAGATTGCCTCTGGCTTTCTTTGGGGAATGAAGAGGGATCACAGACAGACAGATTACCTCATTAATACTAACCAGAAAGTTCCAGAATGATTTAATAAAATACAGATGTGGAGAAGTTGAAATTCCAATTCAGTCAGGTATTATTAACTCTAGGTTCAGTGTCATGCTCTTAAGCACAAGTGACTCCATTTTGAGCCTGTGGTTTTCTCTTTAACAAGCCTTAAAAATTAAAATTCAGTAAAGTCTTGTCTTACTCATGAAATGTCCCTGAGAATCTTATCAGAAAAGAAAGACATAACTCCAACATTTTTGTAGCAATTACTTTAGCATGTGGGTACTTTGAAATGTCAGATATTTTAAATGGTTTACAAAACTCAACATATTTATTTAATAGCAGTAAAAGTAAATTTCTTGAATTCAGATTTTGGCAATATGAAATTTAGTAGATATGTTCCTGCTATCCAATTGTCGAATTAGCTTTAAAACTAAAATCAAAACAGAAGTTGTTGGCCTATAAATTATAATGTTAATAACAAATTAGACTTATCAAATGTTTGAATAATCCTGCACATTTGAAAATAATAAACTACATGTAAAAGGGATTATAATTCATATTTTCTTAACCACAGGAGTCAACAAAAATTAGTGTAGTATTACTGTACTTCTAAAAAAATGGTGCTGAAAATTTTGTCAATTCTTTTGAAAATTCTCACATTATGTCTCTATTCTTTTTGGGTTTATTTACTTTGTGGGTAATTTTCCCCTTGAATTCAAGCAAGTATGAATTGGCAGGAAGACTGCTAAATCACATTTTCCTCTTATTGTTTTGATTCCTTTCCTCCTCAGTGGGTATATTTCTCCAAGATGAAATCAATATGTAGGTTCAAGTTTCATCACTTATCCCTTCCTGAATTCTCTACTTTAAATTCTTGGCCAATTAAAAAAATATTTTGAAAAAATATTAATAGCAGACTTATTTTATAGAAGTCATCCTTGTTTCTGGTGCCATATTAACCTGTTCCTAGTCACCGGGCTCTTTCTTTCCTGATGCATCTGCAGCACCAAATAAGACAGTAAGAAGAGAGATGGTAAAACTTACAGAATACCTACTATATGCCAAACCGTTTCTGTGAAGTTATGTGTGGTTTTTGTGTTTATCATGTGGACATGTGTCCCAGACCTATGTTCTTAAACTTGGTCAGCAGGTGGGAGGACACTTGTTGGAATCCAGCTATAAGAAGAAGCTCTGTGGTAAGGCGTGATAGAACTTGGGCTAGTCATAAGCCCTTTCCAGAAGGCATATGCTTAATCTTTAAAATGATCTAGACTTGAATTGATTTTTTTATAAAAGAATAATAATCACACAGCAAATAGGCAAAAAGTGATAGGACAATGGAGTAGAGGAAACATGGTAGTAGACAGGCGGGTGTGTGGAGTCAGGAATGGGAGCGCAGGGAAATTGGTAGCACTCTAAGAGCCAGGCTTTACATTGACAGCTGGCAGGGTGAGAAAGAGCCAGGCAAGTGGTAGAGGTGTTGCCTGGAGCTCAGAAATGGGACTCATTTCCAGACAGAAAAATAGCAAGTCTGATTCCTACATGAGAGGAAAAATAACCAGATGTAGGTTCAGATACGGGGGGAAAAAATAAGAAACCTGGGATATGAGGTTTTTGGTCATAAACAACAGTCCCACACTTGATTTGCAAAACTGCTAAATCATAGCTAAATATTCATAATATTATCTAATGTTTAATAAGGGCTATGGTAGGCACTTCTTATAGATTATCTCTTTTCATCCTCACAATAAGCCTATGAATTAATACTATCATCTCATTTTAAAAGAGAAGAATAGAAACCCAGTAGGTTAGATAATTTACAGCCACTAAGTGGCAGAGTTGAAATTTGAACCCAAGCTAACTAACTCCAGAACCTATTCATGCAACCTTACAGAAAAGGTCTGTAACAGCTAAATACCTTTAAGCTCTCTGCATCACCCCTACTTTGGTCTCAATTCTTCCCCATTCCTTCTAATTCTTGGCAGAATTGGCCCGAGAGCACAGAGAGAAGCCACAGTTATGACAAGTAGGAAGTTTTGGGCTTGGATTTAGGAGTATTGTTATAAGACTTCTATCAGAAAGGCCTGAAAGGGACTGCCAGTTAGCCACTGTTCTTCCTGGAGGCAGGATCAGCACAGCCTGCAAGTTCCATCTCTCTGGTTAGATACAGGGAGGCCCCATAAATCTCTATCAGACCGCCTGTCCTCCCCTAGACACAAACCAGACTGCTCAGCATGGCTGCGGATGGACGGATCCGCCGTGGTGAAGAGGGCAGTGGGAGCTGGGCTGCCTGCCATCTGACGGGGATGGTCGCCTACCTGGGGTGTGAGATTCGTCTCCCCACCCTGTTTTGCTGCCTTCTCAGGATGTTCCTGTGTTTATAAAAGTGTGTTTATTTCCAGAAGTGTTCTGGGCTGTGTAACCTTCAGCATGAATCACCAGCCCGTCTCTCGGATCCTGCTGGATCTGAGCTCCTGATTACCACCCCATGTGGGCATTGGGAGCCTCGTCTTTGATCTGGGCGTTGGCAGTTTGTGCTTTGCCTCGATTACCTCCTGTCCTTCCCTTTGCAAACAACTCTCTGTTATTTCCACCCAGATCCTCCTGTGCCATTTATAGAGACTGCTTCATCCTATAACCTCAGCCAGCCCCTAGCCATCTCCTCCATCAGGCACTGAGGCCATGCAGGACTGCGGGACTGTGGGGCTGCCTGGCCTTGAAAAACAGGATCAAGGGTGGGGACTGAGCCTTGGCCTGGCTGTGTCAACTGGTATCAGAGTTGGGAAAGGCCAGAGTTGGCTGGACTAGGAAGGCCACATAGTTACCCTCCTTTCATGGACAGGGAACTGAGGCCTGTGTTTGGATGTGTGTGTTGACCATGTCTTTTACCATTTTCATTCTTACGGATTGCCATCTGGACCTTCCGACCCTGGGGAGACTGCCTCTCCCAGACCTCGTCAGTTCCCAGACAATTGAGCACAGGAAGGTATGTACTAGACAGCCAGGTCCCTCCCTCTGCCCAGAGCCAGCCACTGGAGTTATTTACACCAGCTAGTCCTGAGCTTTCCAGTAGAAACCATGGCATAGGTTCTAGTGCTTTATTTCCCCTACCTCCTGACCCACCCCAGCCTTCTCCCATGGTCCCCATGGCCTGGCATTTCCCTCCTCTTGGGGCCTGCAAATATCACCAACTGTCTTTCTAGTGCCATCATCTCCTTACCTTTCATCTCACCACACCATAATAATAATAATAATAATATATTTTTTTTAAAAAACCTGCATTTTCAAACAGTACAAAGAAAAAGAAACAAACCTCAATTGAATTCCCACATCATGTTCTTGTCTTTTTCTTCACTGTTAAGAACATTTAGTTCAATCTGAGTCAATTCTGAAAAGAATAATTTCAACCTTCCTGATGGCTTCTGCCTCCATTTGCAGAGATGGGGATGAAATTCCCATGTGAAACTGACCTCAGGAATATTTCTTAGCACCATCTGGAAGAGGGAACTGGTACTTTAGGGATAGGTCTGAAGAGCTTATGCAGGAGTGGGGAAGATCTGGCCCACAGGCCAGTGAAGGCCCCAGAAATACTTTTGGTCTTCTCTACCAAGGCATTAGGAGCAAATTAATTAAATGTTTAGCCAAATATTCTAGGTTACTTTTTAAACTGATAATTTTGTATGGCCTTCTAATAATGTTATAAATATTCACATGGCCCTTGGCAAAAAAAAAAAAAAAAATGTTTCCCACCCCCTGAGCTAAAACCATAAAAATAGTTTATACCTGTGCTGGTCCACTGCAGTCATGAGTTTCAGCTCTGATCACCACTTTGTAGTCAGCTCACTTTCTACTATTTCAGTTCTGGGGAGAAAGATACTTTCTTCTACCTTCAAATTTATCTTGGCTGGTCTAATAATTAGACATGACACCAATTAATAAGATAAAATAATCAAATTTAATACATATGTAACCATGAAAACCCATATGAGAGTAATACATGAGAAGTTCAGGGACAAAGTTAAATGAAGTCTACTGATATGTAGCATTTTGAGCTAAGGATGAGATAAGTTTCCTTGAGTGTTTCAAAGGGTCATTGTAAGATGATAACAAGAGAAGATATTTAGAAACTAGAGCCTCAGCGCATGAATTCATGCACCAGTGGGGTCTCTTGGCGTGGCCTGCAAGATCTGGCCGAAACCAGCTCTTAGACATCCTCTGAGTTGTCCTGATTGTGAGAGGGTGAAGGCCAGGCCAACAGACCCCACTGGTGCTGAGGGACCCCACCAGTGCAAATCAGGCCTGGGAAGGGACTGTGGGAGGCCTCCAGGGCATGTCTGACCCAATTTGCTCAGTCCCAATTGGCCAGACCCCAGCAACAAGCTAACCTATTGCTTGGAGCATCTGCCCCCTGGTGGTTAGTGCACATCACAGAGACTGGTTGAGTGGCCTTAGCATATCATTAGCATATTATACTTTGATTGATTGAACAGATGACCAGACAACCAGATTCTTGGCTTATTAGGCTTTTATTATATAGGTTTAGAATTTAAAAAAGAAAAGAAAAGAGGAGAAACCAAGATGGCGTCATAGGTGAACACATAAACTGATGCCTAGCACAACAATTTCAAAACTACAATTAAAAGACAGAACAGACGTCATCCAGAACCACAGGAAAGCTGGCTGAGTGGAAATTCTACAACTAGAAGGAAAGAGAGGGGCTCATGGAGATTCAGAGAAGCTTCAAAAAGCTGAGGTACAGAAACACGCATGGAGAGGACGGGGCACATGCCTGGCTAGCATCTTCTAGCGGGAGGGTGGTGGAAACTCCAAACTTCAATGAACCCCACTTCTGACTGCACTGAACCCCAGTTCTGGGTGAGACTCATATGGGGGAGTCTGGACAGTTGTGAAAAGGGAGGAGTGCAGGGAAACTTAGGGGAGCCACAAAGGCAGAGGTCAGGAGGTGCGTGCAAAAGTGTGCACACAGCGGGCTGACTGCTGATGGTGCGGCTGGCTTTCTCTAGTGGGAGGAAGACAGAAACTCCCAACTGGACTGAAATTCAGGTCAGATTGCACTGAACCCCAGTTTTGGGTGAGGCACTAGAGACTCAGACTCATACGGGTCCCCTCACACATGGAAACTCAGGGGAGCCGGAAAGGCAGAGATCTGGAAGCACAAACACCTGCACACATAGAGGGCTGCAGCAATTATCAAGGGGCACTGAGATCAGGGGCTGAGGGAAGCCAAGGCTGTCTGCCTCGCCCTGAGACTCCACCCCATCCAAACCCAGCACAGAGGCTTTTGCAGTCTTGCAAGTCTTGATGGAGTTCAGATGGAGTTCAGCACAGAAGTTCTCCCAGCATTGACACAGCTGATCCTCACAACCAATTGGCTTGGAGGTCAATTCCACCAGTGATACCAACAATAATCAAGACTTAACTACAAAAGGCTGTACACACAGTCCACAAAGGGGTGCACCAAGAGAGTCCACTTCAGGTAACTGTGGAGGTGGAGCTACTGGGCCATATAGGACACCTAGCACACAAAGCTTCTCTACAAACTCAGGGAAGCAGTGAAAATGCAGAGAAAAAGGAACAGATACAAACAAAAGAAATGAAGGAAAATGAATGACTGGATATAGAGTTCAAAACCACGGTTATAAGGTTTTTCAAGAAAAACCTTAAAAAAGATGGATACATTTAGTGAGACACAAGAAGAGATGAAAAAGAACCAACTAGAAATTAAACATACACTGACATAAAAAATATTATACAGACACCTAATAGCAGACTAGAAGAATGCAAGAATCAAGTCAAAGATTTGGAATACAAAGAAGCAGAAAACACTCAAATGGAAAAGCAAGAAGAAAAAAGAATCCAAAAATGTGAAGATAGTGTAAGGAGCCTCTGGGACAACTTCAAGCATACCAACATCAGAGTTGTGGGGGTGCCAGAAGAAAAGAGAGAGCAAGATACTGAAAACCTATTTGAAGAAATAATGATTGAAAACTCCTACCCCACCCCCACCCCCCCGTGAAAGACATAGGCTTACAAGTCCAGGAAGCACACAGAACCCAAAACAAAAGGAATCCAAAGAGGACCACAGGACCACAACAAGACACATCATAATTAAAATGCCAAGGGCAAAAGACAGAGAGAATATTAAAAGCAGCAAGAGAAAAACAGTTAATTATCTACAAGGGAGCACCCATACGACTGTCAGCTGATTTCTCAACAGAAAGTGTGCAGGCCAGAGGGGAGTGGCAAGAAATATTCAAAGTGATGAATAGCAAGAACCTATAACCAATATTACTCTACCCAGCAAAGCTATCATTCAGAATTGAAGGGCAGATAAAGAGCTTCACAGATAAGAAAAAACTAAAGGAGTTCATCATCACCAAACCAGTATTATATGAAATGCTGAAAGTACTCTTTAAGAAGAGGAAGAAGAAAAAAGTAAAGATAAAAATTATGAACAACAAATACATATCTATGAACAAGTGAATCTAAATATCAAGTGAATAAAAAATCTGATGAACAGAATAAACTGGTGAATATAATAGAATCAGGGGCATAGAAAATAAGTGCACTGACAATTCTCAGGGAAAAGGGGTGAGGGGAGTTCATGGAGAAACTGGACAAAAATTATACACCTATGGATGAGGACAATGGAGTGGGGGGGAGGTAAGGACAGAGGGTGGAGTGGGAGCTGGGTGGAGGGGTGCAATGGGAGAAAAAAGAGGAACAATTGTAATAATCTGAACAATAAAGATTTAGAAAAAAAAAAGAAAAGAAATTAGAAATTTTTCCTGCCCTGTAAGATAGGTCACAAAAAGTTATTTCTAATAATGACTCCTATTGTAGGAAAGCTCCTAATTTAAATTCTTGAAGGAAGAGATAAAAGTTTCTTGTGAGTTTACCTTCAGCTCAAAATAATTCACATGTCAAAGTCATACATTTTGTGGAGACATCTTCTGAACCCCTATATTTTCTCCTTGGAAACTTCCTAAGAAGTTTCACATTTCAGAAGTTGGGTTGATAGCTTCATAGATCAATAAACCACTCTCATTTCAGGAGGCAGTAATGTAGATGGGCTCCCAAAGTTAACTTATGAGTCAATCAGATATTTAAAGAGAAGCGTCTCTATGGAAACCCAACAAAATCACTAGTCATTGATTGGAGCAGAAATCCCAGTTTTTGAGCTGTGAAGGCAGCCAGTCAAGAAGATTTCTAAATGTCTGTCTCAAAGCATCTTTAGATGGCGTGAAGGCAGGCAGTGACAATCTGGTAGGTTCTCCTGGGCATCAGTTTGAATGTTTCTGGTGATCTTACTACAGCAGACACAAGGTTGTTCCTATATAAGATGTTGTGGTGATTTCTCTGAAATCTATATTAAGTTATCCAATTTTAGTTTGCATAGTCTTGGGAAAAGGACAATTTAGTTCTCAGTGACACCAAGTCAAGAAAGGATGGGAGAAAAATTAGAAATGTTAGTTTGGAGAATCATAACCTGATATTGGAGAAAACTAAAAGAATTTAATATCCAGTACAGTTTAAGGGTAGAAGGCAAATACCTTAAAAGGCAAATGACCAGCACTAGAATCTAATATCCATAAAAAATATATTATTGAAACATAATTTCTCTAAAATCATCCCCCATTTTTAGGAGATAGTCAAGTGAAGACTGATTTATTTACAAAATAAGCCTAATTTTTATAAACTTGGTCTGATTATTTGTACAAACCAAGCAAGAATAGTAGTAATGAACAATATAGGCTCCTTTAAATCTGTTTTGCTAGAATTTTTCATAATGAATCTTCAGATTGAACATTAACAGAACTCTTGAGGCCAGAAAAGCCAAGACAAGAACTTGTCATCAGACATCGTCTGCAATACTATAGGTTTAGATGAGTTCCTCTCTTTTCGATGTCCTCCCAATACCTTGAGGTTTCTGCACCTGCCAGAACGTGACATTCTTTACTCATCTGATAAAGCTGCTTCCTTAAACCTGTCTGGTCACATTTGAATCTATGAATATCTCCTTCAAATATGATATTCCAGTCAAATCCTTGGCAAATAACCAGTTTCCAGTCTTGTCCTGCTACCAGGAGAACAGATTCTTATTGAATTTATGCAGAATTCTGATAACTCTAAAAACATGCCCATTTAAACCAAACTAAACCCAAGCTTTAATGCCAAATATTTTCCCAGATCACATAATTCTGAAAAGAATTTAGGTTACTTTCTGTTATATTTTTGAGAATTCTTATATAAGGGCTTATTTAAGCCAACTAAATGGAGCTTTTAAAATAAATTAACAATACAATTTTTAGGTAGAAAATAACACACAATACACATGAACATATAGAGAGACACAGAGACCTCTTAGCTTTCACCTTAAAATCACTGCTATAAGATGGATATGGTAAAATCAAAGAACAGTTTGATCAAAGCTATGTTTCTGGCAGGTGGAATAAATTAAATTTTTTTCTTAGGTGGCTAAAGATTTTCTTATTAGTATTTGCAGAGTAAACAATTAAGATTTATATTTATCATTAGTAAGGAAGCCTTAGAAAATTTTGATTTTTAGAAAAATCTTTGCTTTCAGAATAACACCCCTTGGTTTCATTTTTTTTTTCCCCTTTAGTCTTAGGCACTGGGAATAATAAAGACAGGAGGGCTTTGAACTACCTCTCAAGCTGCATTTCTAGTTTCACTGAGATTTGTAATCTAAGAACAATTACTCTTGCCCAGTGACTGTCACTCTATAGTTGAGCATTGACCCATGCACCAAGAGGTCATTGGTTGCCAAGACCAGTTTGGCTCAGTGGATAGAGCTTCAGCCTACAGACAGAAAGGTCCCAGGTT
Organism: Lasiurus cinereus; assembly: GCA_011751065.1. Lineage (NCBI taxonomy): Eukaryota > Metazoa > Chordata > Mammalia > Chiroptera > Vespertilionidae > Lasiurus > Lasiurus cinereus. The sequence continues at coordinate 36,962,564 of JAAGEH010002528.1, forward strand.
TGATTCTGGTCAAGGGCACGTTCTTTGGTTGCGGGCACATTCCCAATGGGGGTTGTGCAGAAGGCAGCTAATCAATGTTTCTCTCTCATCGATGTTTCTAGCTCTCTGTCCCTTTCCCTTCCTCTCTGTAAAAAAAATCAATACCATATATTTAGAAAAGAAAAAAAAAAGAGGTCATTCGTTGATTCCCAGTCAGGGTACATGCCCAGTGTATAGGAGGCAGCAAATTGATGTTGATGTTTCTCTCTCATTGATATTTTTCTCTCTCTCCCTCTCCTTTTTGCACTCTCTAAAAAACAATAAAAAGAAAAAAAAAAGAAAAAATAACAATTGCTTCCAACTTAAGCACTATTAACCTATCTAACTACATCTTTCTAATTTATGTATTTTCTCTAGGTATACGGTTCTTTTGTTATTGTTTTATTTTTAAATATATTTTATTGATTTTTTTACAGAGAGGAAAGGAAACAGAGAGGGATAGAGTGTTAGAAACATCAATGAGAGAGAAACATCGATTCAGCTGCCTTCTGTACACCCCCCACTGGGAATGTGCCTGCAACAAAGGTACATGCCCTTGACTGGAATCGAACCTGGGACCCTTCAGTCCGCAGGCCAACACTCTACCCACTGAGCCAAACCAGTTAGGGCCTTTTGTTATTGTTTTGTTTTAAATATATTTTTATTGATTTCAGAGAGGAAAGGAGAGGGAGAGAGAGAGAGAAACATCAATGATGAGAATCATTGATTGGCTGCCTCCTGCATGCTCTGTACTGGAGAGGGAGCCACATCCAGGGCATGTGCCCTTGACTGGAATCCTTCAGTCCACAGGCTGATGCTCTATCAACTGAGCCAAACCAGGTAGTGCTCTAGGTATATAGTTTTATTTTAGCTTGGGGAGGAGGCTCAAAATAAAAAATCTACCATGTTCTGAATCTCAGCTTCCTATTTGGCCAAATTTCAGATCATTGGGTTATTAAATCCCTTCAAATATCTTATCAACTTTCAGCTGAACAAGTGATATGCCCAGAGTTTGGGGTCCCGAATAATCAACCACCAGAGGGCCTTTTTCTGATGCAAAAGCAAAGAGTCTTTATTCAAACCCGTGTTTGGCTCTCAGCCTCTTTCTGGCACAGCAGTGAGATGAGAGAGTGACCCCAGGAAGAACAATGGGTTATATGGGGTTGGTTATTTGGGTGGGCTTAGGGAAGTGACGTGGGTTACAAAGATTCGTCACTTGAGTCAGGGTTTTTCTGTGGTCTAGCCTTATTAGGACCCTTGCTGTATTTCTGGAGCTTCATTCGTCCATTCGGGCAGTGGTCGGGGAAGTTAGGACATTGCTGGCACATCTATGGTCACTCCCAGAAAAGGAAGGGGGTTTAGGCAGGGGGCCCTATAGAGCAAGATGGAGAAGAGTTTGTTTCTGCTTTGTCCTTTCACTAAAAAATTTCACAGACTAAAAGGAGTGCAAACCTTCCAGAATTATTCCCTGTGATAGTCAAAAGAAAGAACTGACAAAGAAGTGTTCCCGGCAGACATAATATCTAATCCCCCCCAAAAAATTAAAAAAAAAATATATATATATATCTAATCCCATAAAACATTCATGTAAGTTAACATAACTTCTTTATAAAAATTTTGTTTAAATATATCAATTTTTATAATTTTATCACTCCTTACATTTCTTTTTATCTTTTTAAAAATCTAGCTGTTACCTGAATCAGAGCTTCACAAATGGGTTTTGTACTATAGTTCATGGAATGTCTGTATCAGGAATCATGGAAATTTTTTCTTTTCTATCTCCTGACAATTTTACCCAATTTTATGTAAAAAGCTTCTGGGTCCCAGTGAGAAGTCAAGCCAAAAGAAACTAGACTGTTATTAGGTCCTATTATTGATCTTAAACTTGAATTCACTTTAACCAGCCTGACTGCTTCCCCAGCAATTGATGGGAAGGTTTCCTTTTTTTTAATCTCTGTCAGCTTTATAAGTTTTCCAAACTGAGACAAGTAGAACATACTTTTGTGGTGCCTTTCATGTTGAGGGGATTAACAAGGGTTGTTTTTGTTGTTGTTTTTTTTGTTTGTTTGTTGTTGTTTTTTTTGTGTGTGTGTTTGTGTGTGTGTGCGCGCGCGCTTTGTTTTATTTTAATTTTTGGTTCATTTAGCCTTTGGTAATGTTATATTAAAGTCTTCATGTTAACCCCATCAATGTTCATTTTACTTATCCTGCTGATATGATTCCTATCATTCTCCTGTCTTCTCTTCAGTTCACCCTTATCAAAAATATGTATCCCATCCTGTTTATTTGATTTAGATTTGCTTTTTCAGTGAACTTTTAAATGATCTAATCTAATTGTCACATTTCTCATAATAGACATTGTAATTTTAGGTTATAATTTCCTTGAGGGCTGGCTGCAGTTTGGTAGAAACCTAGATATAAATGGAGTATAGCCCACATTCTGTCTGGTCATATTTTGGAGCTTCCAACCTGATAGTTACCAAGTCAAGTTCTTAAGACATAAAAATTTTAGGCTGTCTTTTAGTAAGATTTTGCCATTCTTTGTTTTTTTTTTTTTCTTTTTAAGTGCAGGATAATTGTAGTTGGAGTATCCTGATTTTTTACAATATCTGTAAATGTCTGAAGGCAAATAGGAAGGAGTCAGAGTAGACTTTGATTTTTATTCTAATTTCTGTTGTTCTCTCTTATTGAGAGAATCTTAATGACTAGCCATTATGACAATATGAGAGCTCCTTAAGAAAAAAAAAATTAATTCAGAAGTTATATCAAAAACAGAGATAAAGAATGAAAAGAATCCATAATCTGACCTTGATGATTAGTATCTTAATAGCTATTCAAAGCAATTAACCTGTTATGGCTTAACCAAAGAAGCAAGAAAATAGTCTGAGAAAGCAAAGACTTTTTTGCGCAGGTAGTAAGGATAGTATAATTCTAGTGTCCCACAAAAATGTGGGTCACCTCCAGCCACCAGCCCACTAATTCGTGGCATAGGACAGGCAGTACTGGAATGCAATTTTCCCAGTACTATCAAGTAATAAAAAGTTAAAACTACAAAGACCCTTTATGGGCTGAGATCCCATGTAACAAACTTCCCTAAGAGTTGGCATGACTGAACAAAGAAGACCAATAAGCCTTTTATGGCTTAGCCAAGGCTTGAAACTAATCTATTCAACTGGCCATCAGCTGCATACCTGTAAGTACACCTTCTAGATGGTGGAAACCAGAGAAAATATTCTCACTGGTCATAACGACCAAGCTCTTAGCCATATAACAAAGATGAAAGGAGAAACACCAGACAGAGACAGAGAATAACAGAATTAACAAAACCATGAATATGTATACCAAATTACTAAGACTCACTAAGTCCAAGAAACTAGTTTCACAAATATTTTCTCCTGGTAATCTAAAGTTAGAAAATTTTAGAAAGGGTTCTCACCACTCTGCTTTCACTAAACTTACAAGGAAGAGATCTGGCTGTCCAATTTAGCAAGAAGTCTTATTTTTGCCAGCATAGCAGAGGTCCCAGGAACTTTCTACTGCAGTTCTCAGCCAGTGATGTATCCTGCTCAAAGTACCAACTGTGCCGGAGAAAGGAATTTTCCTTTATCCTCAAGGTTCCTTTGTCTGGTCAAATAGTCAAACACACATGAGACAGATAAGACAAAACAATCAAATTTAATATATGCATATCCATTGGAACCCTACGTACATGTGAAAGTCAGAAACCTCATGTACATAAGAGGTCAGGGGACAGATAGTTAAGATGAGGTATGTATGGCATTCTGAGCTGAAAATAAGGTCTTTCGTGGGACCTTAAAGGCTCATTGCTGGAAGATAAGAAGAATGGATGCTTAGAAATTAGTCATTTGTCCTGCCCAGCAGAGAAGTCATAAAAAGTTATTATACACAAACCCTCAAATTTAAATTATGTACAAAAAATAAATATAAAGTCTCTCATCAGTCTGCTGAACTCAATAAACCTCAGCTCAAAATAATGTACATGATAGAGTGGCACATTTTGGAGAGATCCATCCTGAACCTGTAGAGCCAGGCCCTAGGAAAGAAGTTCATCTTGAATCTTCATTTATTCCTCCACACCCTCAAATCTCAGGTAAAGTGTGTAGTCTATACTTTTCAAAGGCCAGGAACAGAGATAAAGAATGAAAACTGATGGTAAATTTGTGGTTTGTTTGTAACTGTGAAAGAAAAAAAGGGTTCTATGGAAAGTAAAGAATGAAAACTGATGGTAGATTTCTGGTTTGTTTGTAACTGTGAAAGAAAAAAAGGGTGCTATGGAAAGTAACCTCACAGGGTAACCTGATCATAAATATCTAACTGTGCAGGTCATGGTGAGTAGTCATGTGCCAGGCATTGAACTTTTTTATTAAAAGGTTTATCTCTGCTAGAAGCAAGCCTTGTGCATTGTTTCTGTTGATAAAGACTAACTGGAGCTTTAAGGAAATATAATAAATCAGAAGGGTCTATAGGAGAAACTAGGTCTTCTGGACATTCTTATCTTAAGTGCAAGAACCCTACATGTGAGAATCCTTCAGAAAGAAATGTATGTTTATAATAAAGGTCTGTGGTTCTAACTTCCCCTTCCTTGATCTTCCCTTTCCCAATTATAAAGACTCATCCATGTTGACACCAGGAAGAGGGTGCATGAGGCTAGCTGTATCCACATTCACTGGGTTGCAATTCTTTCTATTTCCCCAATTGAACCCCTTTTGGTGATGAAATACCTAGTCTACATTATTTTTCAGTTGACATTGTGGGGGCTAATCAGAGATTCCAAGAGAAGAACAACTCCAGGGCTTCAGGATAGGTGAACAACCAGGTGCTGGTGCCCACATAGAGCTGCTTTGGCTTACTGCTTGGCTTTTGATTCAGGAGCTTATGGTGAGTCTTCTGGAATTGAGCTTCTGCCTTTTGCATTTTGAAGCACTCTGGGCTTTATTTGGGAATCATTTAGAATGAAAATGTCAAACTTGTTGTTAAGAGGTCTTGCTTATTTGTCTTGTCTATAAGTACTTTGCAAGTTGGCTTGATTTCTTTGTAAATGGGTTGTCTTTCAAGACAAAGTTGGCTTTTGCCTAAAGAGCCCTTTGAGAACAGAATTTTTTTCTACTAAAATTAGTCAATTTAACCCAGTATTAGACTGTGCTGTCTCACTGAGAAAAGTTCCTCTTAGCACTTGACTCAGCCTATAAGTGGATTCTCCAAGAGTGGTTATTTTCCTAGAACAGTCTGTTAGCCTTGGGCCTAATCCTCTGTGACTAGATGGTTCTAGAGCAGTGGTTCTCAACCTTCCTAATGCCACAACCCTTTAATATAGCTCCTCATGTGGTGGTGACCCCCAACCATAAAATTATTTCCATTGCTACTTCATAACTGTAGTTTTGCTACTGTTATGAACTGTAATGTAAATATCTGATATGCAGGATGTATTTTCATTGTTACAAATTGAACATAATTAAAGCCTAGTGATTAATCACAAAAACAATATGTAATTATATATTGTGAAATATTTATTTCTAATTACAAATAAATGAAATTTTGTCTTGAATCGTGGTGTAGCATGGGTAACAGTCTTCATATTACAACAGTAAACTACATTGCTACACTTTGTTACACCGAGGAGCGGTCTGTTGGTTCCTAAGACCATGGGAAATAGGTGTTTTCCGCTGGTCTTAGGTGACCCCTGTGAAAGGGTCGTTCGACGCCCAAAGGGGTCGCGACCCACAGGTTGAGAACTGCTGTTCTAGAGTAAGAGGCTGACTGACTAGTATCTGACCTGTAGGTTGCTCAAACTGTTGTAAATATTCTTGGATTTTGGCTCTAGGAAAAAGCCTGTAAAACAATGGGATCTCAGCTATCTAAATATTGAAAGAGCATCCCTCCTTCACCAGGGACTCCTGCCAAGTACTTGGTTAAAAGCCACAGGTAATTTTCATGTGCATATTTAACTAAATGGACTGGTCTCATGAAAGTAATTCAGAAAATTAGTAGCCACTCTAGGAACTTTTGAGATTTCCAAACTTAATTTTTCTAAAACAGAATTGAACAATGATAGCACTGAAATTGGTAAAACTAAATGGAATACCTATTTTGAATAGTATTCTGAGGTTCCAACTGCTACAAAGAATTTGAAGTTGCCTTTTAAAAAGCAAAGTCTTAAAATTAACAGAAGCTGCTGAAAAAAAGGAGATAAAATGGCCTCTGAAACCACAAGTTTTCTCTCTGCAGTGTTCTCTTGCCTTTTGTCCTCTATTCCATTGTCTCAGGATCAATCTTTAGATCTGTCCTATTATGCTATAAATTCTTTACCTTGGGATTCTTCTCTAGTTGCACAAATGTTTCCTCCTCAGCTCCTTTGCCTCAAGCTCCAGCTCTGATCTTGCCCACAACATCACATTTTTTACCTTTGGTTTGACCTTCAGGCCATTTTTCCTTGAATTTGAAGCAGGAAAGTTGGAATAAGAAACAAAGGCCTCAAGTTCTACCCATCCCTTTTTCTGTCCTTGGCTGGAATAACACAGATGTGACCTTCACTGACCACCTGTTCCTCAACTTCCAACTTCCCAGTTTCCTATAGTTGAAAGGACCCAAAACAATCACTATCTGAAAAGGAGAGACAAGGACACACATCAGCAGTCACCTCACCAGCGTCAAAGGCTGAGAAGTACCTTATTCCGTGCTTCCTTGCCCACTTTTAATAAAAACTTCCACTTGGACTCCATGGAGGCATCTTGTTCTCAAGGTCATCAGCTTTCATTTCTTGAGTGCATTCTACTGCTCTAATAAGTTGACTGGTTTGCTCAGTTTTTCTGCTGCACTTTTGAATTCTTTCTTGTTCCATGAGAAGAACCTGAATCAAGTTGAGGCTTTCCATGGCCTCCCAAGGTGCCATCCACCATCAGCTTTTGAACTACATAGTTTAAGCCTCACAAACTGCTGGCAAGTATACCAAATGGAAGTAAATTCTTTATGGTAATTGGTATATGTAGTCCTTCTTTAGTGTCCCAGTTAATAAAGCTAGCCACTACCATTTTGCCTTCACTTGGGAAAGAAAACAATTTACCTGGACAGTCTCAGATTTTACCGAAAGATTTTTTTATTTCTCACAAATTCTGAAGACTGATTTGGATGATATATTTTTTTCCCAAAGGCTCCACCTTATTGCAATACATATTTTTGTATTATTATTAACCCTCACCCAAGGATATTTTTCCATTGATTTTTTAGAGAGAATGGAACACATTAGGGAAAGACAGAGGAAACATCAATGTGAGAGAAACACATCAACTGGTTACCTCCTGCACGAGCCCCAACCAGGGCTTGGGCCTGGGAGGAGCCTGCGATCAAGGTATGTGCCTTTGACTGAAATAGAACCCAGGACCCACAGGTCCACAGGCTGACACTATCCACTGAACAAAACCAGCTAGGGAATGATTTAATTTTTTTCTCTTCTTCTCATGTCTCCTCATGGAAATATAGCTTCTACCTGTTGGAAATTTTGGCCTTAAAGAGACATAAGGACTCCAAAGAAAAATTAGAATTCGTCCAAACTCAGGTTTCATATTTGGGACATCAATATTAGAATAATGACTATATTTGTATCCTAAGTTTCCCAAAGCCCTAAACTATATGTCAACTGCAAGGTTTTCCTGGGCTAGTTTCCTATTGCCAAAATTGCATCTCAGATTTCTCTCATATGACAAAACCTCATATTTTACTACAGAATGACAGTTCTGATACAATTTTTGGGAAGAACCTTTAAAGCCTCAAAGGACAGTTTAATAAAACTACCTGCTCTTAAACATCTTGACTATCAGCTTCTCTTTTCCTTTTTGTTCATGAAAAAAGAAAGAAAGAAAGAAAGAAAGAAAGAAAGAAAGAAAGAAAGAAAGAAA
>JAAGEH010002528.1:36970504-37048857 GCA_011751065.1 Lasiurus cinereus
AAGAAAGAAAGAAAGAAAGAAAGAAAGAAATGCCCTGGAGTACTCACTGAAAAACACAGGTATCACCACAGACTCCCTAAAATATCATAGTCAGTAATTAAACCCAGCGCCTTGAGATATCTCCCTTAGAGCAGTGATGTTCAAACTTTCTCATCTCATGGCACACATTTACTAATTCCCAAAATTCTGCAGCACATAAAACAATGTATTATATTTTTTGCTGAACTAACAAAAAAATAGGTGCAATTTTGATTCGTTTGTATGAGACAGCTATTGCTATACTGCTGTTGTTACTTTTTTATTTGACAATATAAGGGAAATGAGGTCAGTGCCCTTAACTACATAGACGGGTCTTGCAGGTTTTAAAAATTCTTGCAGCACATGAGTATGCCTCTTGCAGTACATAAATGTACTGCGGCACACCAGTTGAAAATCATTGAGCCATTACTGCTCCTGCCCAGTTTACTAAGGTCACAGAGAAAATTGTTATGGGATCTCATCTAACTATCTTTGTACCTCATAAAGTAGAAGCTCTCCTGAATTCTCATCACACCTGGCATTTTCAGTTAGTTGCCTTATTTTCTGAAGAAATTCTTCCATTAGACACTTCCTACTTAAATATTTCACATTGCACTAACCTTAATCCAGCTATTCTTCCTTCTTCTGAAACTGATAAGGCACCTCACAACTGCTTGACTCCTTGTGACAATTTGCAGGAGACTCCTCTAGGTAAAGCTGATTTCTCATGGTTTACTGATGGTTCATCCTTAAAAAATGAATATGGTAAGTACTGTGCTGCTGATGCCATTGTAACCCCCTTTGAAGTGCTCAAGGCAGCATCTTTTCCATTGGCTATTTCAGGACAGCAGGCTACATTGTATGACCTAACTGAGGTTTGCATTTAGCAAAAGCTAAAACTATCAACATTTATACCGACAGTAGGTATGACTTTGGAGTAGTTCATGACTTTGGAATATTATGGAATCAATGTGTATGTTGTTTTTGGTTTTTAAATCTCCAATGGAGATAAGATTAAAAATGATCAATATATTCAGGAGTTTGGGGAGGCTATATTTTTACCTGATACATTAGCTATTGTTAAGATTCTAGGACATTCTAAACTTGACTTTCTAGAAGCTAAAGGAAATAATCTTGATGACATTTTTGCTAAGAGTGTTGCTCTGAAAGGCACCTGCTATAGTCAATAATCTGTCATGTTCCCCAGATGTTCACTAACCTTATGTTGCTGAACTCTAGGGAGTAGATTCTTGGATGTATCACATCTAAAGAAAACACTGAATTCTGACTGGAACTGACTGCATTCAGGATATTGGCTTGAATTCCATTCCTGAGAGATCCTGAAACTGCAATTTTTAGGTATTAAGTCTTGGTGGAGCTTAACAAATATGACTCCACTGAGGGCCTGTTGTTTCTTTTTAACACTACTAAAGACTTAAAGTGATAGTTCAGAGCTGATATTTGCAGAGAAATGGGCAATAGCAATTAATCCAATACCTATAATTAAGAACATGAAAATATCAAAGTCAGATTAATGGTTTAAAGAAACATTGACACAGGCAGTGATATAGAAAATGTCCCTTCTAGATTATAATATTGTCATCCCAAAGGAAACAAAGATTTAGAGTTACTAAGAAAGAACTTTATTAAAAATTATTAGAAAGAATTAAAATGGCAGGACATAAGGGTGGAGAATGGGGGTAGTCCAATAGAAAGAACATTCTGATCATAAGATCACCAAGTATCTTAAGAGTTAAACAAGACAAATACTGCATGATCTTACAAACATGCAAAATTAAAAAAGTCAGACATGTAGAAGCAGAGAATGGGCTATAGGGTAAGAAACAGGGGAGATGTTGGTCAAAGGGTACACACTTTTACTTATAAGTAAATTATGGGGATCTAATGTACAGCATGGTGACTATAGTTAATAATACTATGATATATATTTAAAATTCGCTAACAGAATATATCTTTAGTGCTCTCATCACAAAAACAACAAAAGATACCTTTGTGATAGCCATTTTTTATTATCTTGATTTCACAATAAATACTTTTATCAATTTATCACATTGTACATCTTAAATATATACAATTTTTATTTGTCACTTATACTTCAATAAAGCTAGTTTTGGAGGGGAGAATTAGGCAAGAGTGTTATATTTTTTTACAAAGAAGTCAATAAGGTTAGAAAGAACCTTATTGGAAAAGTGAGCTGAAAGAGTGACATGATGAAATAAAAGGTAAAAGAACATTTGACTCTTGGGACAGCCTGTTCTCAGGGATGGTATGCTAAGGAGAGGTTGTTTACAGATTCAGGCTGAGGGTAAGGCAAAGTTCAGGCCATGTGAGTAGAAAAAAAATCTTTATTTTATTTTTTAAAAAATATATTTGTATTGATTTCAGAGAAAGGAAGTGAAAGGGAGAGAGAGAGAAATAGAAACATCAATGATGAGAAAGAATCATTGATTGGCTGCCTCCTGCACATCCCTCATTGGGGTTGGAGCCCACAACCTGGGCATGTGTCCTGACTGGGAATCAAACAGTGACCTCCTGGTTCATAGGTCAACACTCAACCACTGAGCCACACTTGCCAGGCAAAGAAAATTTTAAAACAAAGTATAATTAATAGCACTTTGTTCCCATTGATCAGTGGGGCAGACAGTTCAGGTAATCATTTATATGGCAAGGATGGGAATCTAGAACTTCAGTATCTGGTCTTATCACCAGTAAGCAAGAAGATATCCATAAATCTTAATAAGTCATATGGTAAAGGGTGTTTATTTGCCTAAGCTCATTTTCAGTACACGAAATAGTGAAATAATTTCTTTAATCTTTATTGTTTTCCAGGTATACAGGCTTTAGGTAGAGTTCAATGTTGTCAGAAATGTCACAAAATTGTAACTACATTGAGATGAGGAATCAAGTGTTGTTTGTTCTCCTTGAAGTTCACAGTGCCCTCCGTAGATATTGTGAGGAAATTGAAAAATTACTCCTTCCCTCCTCTGGTTCTTTTGTCTAATTGAATAATCAAATTGACATGAGACAAATTGACAAGAGAAAATCAAATTCAGTTTTGTGCACATGTGAACCCCTGCATACATGAAAGAGTCAGAGACCCTCTATACATTAAAGGTTCAGAGACAAAAAAAAAAAGGGAACACAAAGTCTACATTACATTCTGAGCTAAGGAGGCAGTAAGGAACTTTGAGCCTCAAAGGGAATGAAGACCATTGCAGCATAAAAAGAAGAGCAGATGTTCAGTACTTTGCCATGCTGCATAGGTAGGTAAAAAAAAAAAAATTAACATTTGATAATCTTTTTATATGTGCACTACCATTAATTTTTTTTCCTGGATATTTAAATGAAGTCAGAAGTTTTGCTTGAGCCCACAAGGACTCTGTTGTCTTTAGCACAAAATTATCCAAATACAACAGAATTAGATTTTGGTGTGACTTGTTCTGAACCTCTATACAGGGTAGTAAATGAAAATAGAGTTGATAATAAGAAAGTCTACTGTGTGTGTGTGTGTGTGTGTGTGTGTGTGTGTGTGTGTTATTGATTTAAGAAAGGGTGAGGGAAAATGAGATAAAAACATCAATGAAGAAAAAGAATCATTGATCAACTGCCTCCTGCATGCCCCCCACTAAGAATCAAGCCCCCAACCTGGGCATGTGTCTTGACCAGGAATTGAGCTGTGGTCTCCTGGTTCATAGGTTGATGTTTAACCACTGAGACACAATGGCTGGGCAGTCTGCTGTGTTTTAAAGGGAAACAAAGTCTGCTACCCTGAAGCTTCCCTTCTGCAATATCAATTTTAAGCTGTTTATTAAAAAGCACAAAAGACTCAGAAAGAACTTTTGACCCTCCCCACTTCCCTGCCCAAGTGATTCAGACAGAGAAACCTCCTACAGAAAGGTCATACTAGAATGTCGATTTCACCTTGGCCTAATTTGAATTACCTGTATTTTCCAGTGTATAAGATGACTGGGCATATAAGACGACCCCCAACTTTTCCAGTTAAAATATAGAGTTTGGGATATATTCGCCCTATAAGATGACACCCGGCGTATAAAATGACCTCCAACTTTTGAGAAGATTTTCCTGGGTTACAAAGTCGTCTTTTGGAAAATACGGTAAGTATTGTTAATAGAAGGCTTCAGGAAGGAAAACTTCAAGCCTGTTAGCTAGATACACTCTGTGTCCCATTGTTTCACTTAGCAAGATTTTTTTCCCCAGGTATGTTCCCCTCTCCTTTACTAGCTGTAAATAGCCCATTCTCATTTCTGAAATCTAAGACTCCTTCCACCGCCTTTTCTCCTTTGCCCAAAATGTCTCATATACCTCACTGTCTTTGAAAGTCATGTGATGTAAATTCCTCATGTGCATGTATTAAAAATATTGATTTTCTCCTGTTAACCTGTCTGTTAGTTTATTAGTCCAGGTAGAAGAACTTAGAAAGTGGGAGAAAAGTATTAATTTTTTTTAAAATCCCACAATTATAAACTGAGTAATGCAGGGTGATTTTATCAGAAAAAATGTTTTTAAAATATGTTTTTAATGATTTCAGAGAGAGGAAGGGGGAGGAATATATATATATATAAACATCAATGATGAGAGAGAATCATCAATTATCTGCCTCCCTATCCACCAAGGATCAAGCCTCCAACTGAGTATGTGCCCCAACCAGGAATTGAATTATGACCTCCTGATTCATAGGTCTATGCTAAACTATTGAACACACTGGCCAAGTGAAAATACATATATTTTTAAATTATTTATTGTTTAAAGTATTACATATGTCTCCTTTTTCCTCCATTAACCTCTCTCCAGCCATCCCCAACCGCTCCCAGCATATGCCCTCATCCACCTTCCCCCCCCCTGCCCTCCCGCAGTGTCTATGTCCATTGTTTATGCTTATATGCATGCATACAAGGCCTTTGGTTGATCTCTTATACCCCTCCTCTGCCCCCACACCTTCCCTCTGAAGTTTGACGGTCTGTTCTGTGCTTCTCTGTCTCCAGGTCTACTTTTGTTCACCAATTTATGTTGTTCATTGTATTCCACAAATGAGTGAGATCATGTGATATTTATCTTTTTCTCACTGGCTTATTTCATTTAGCATAATGCTCTCCAAATCCACCCATGCTTTTGTGAATGGTAAGAGTTCTTTCTTTTTTACAGCAGCTTAGTATTCCATTGTGTAGATGCACCACAGTTTTTTAATCCACTCATCTGCTGATGGGCACTAAGGCCCTTTCCAAATCTTAGCTATTGTAAATTGTGCTGCTATGAACATAGGCGTGCATATGTCCTTTATGATTGGTGTTTCTGGTTTTGGGGATATATTCCTAGAAGTGGGATTACTGGACCAAATGAGAGTTCCATTTTTAACTTTTTGAGGAAATTCCATACTGTTCTCCACAGTGGCTGCACTAGTCTGCATTCTCACCAGCAGTGTATGAGGGTTCCTTTTCTCTATATCCTTGCCAGCATTTGTTGTTTGTCCATTTGTTGATGATAAGCCATTCTGAGAGGTGTGAGATAGTACTGCACTGTCATTTTGATTTGCAGCTCTTGGATGATTAGTGACTTTGAGCATGTTTTCATGTCTCTTAGTCTTTTGTATGTCCAACTTTCAAAAGATGTCTATTTAAGTCCTTTACCCATTTTTTGATTAGATTGTTTATTTTCCTTTAAGATGTATGAGTTCCCTATAAATTTTGGAGATTGGGCCCTTATCAGAGATAACATTGTCAAATATGTTCTCCCATGTACTAGGCTTTCTTGTTGTTTTGTTGATTGTTTCTTTTGGTATGCAGAAGTTTTTATTTTTATTTTTATGTAGTCTCATTTGTTTATTTTCTCCTTACTTTCCATTTCCCTAGGAGCTGTATCAGTAAAGATACTGATACAACATATATCTGATATTGTGCTGCCTATGGCTTCTTCTAAGAATTTTATCATTTTCCATCTTACATTTAAGTCCTTTATTCATTTTAATATTTTTGTGTATGGTGTATGTTGGTGGTCTAGTTTCTTTTTTTTTGCATGTGTCTGTCCAATTTTCCTATCAACATTTATTGAAGAGACTGTGTTGACTTCATTGTGTGTTCATGGCTCCTTTGTCAAATATTAATTGAGCACAATAGCTTGGGTCAATTTCTGGGTTCTCTGTTCTGTTCCATTGGTCTAGAAGCCTGATCTTATGCCTGTACCAGGCAATTTTGAGAATAGTAGCATTGTAATGTAGCTTGATATCTGGTATTGTGATCCTTCCAACTTTGCTCTTGTATCTCAAGATTGCCATGTCTATTCAGGGTCTTTTTTAATTCCATATAAATTTTTGGAGCATTTGTTTTAGGTCTGTGAAATACGTTGTTGGTATTTTAATAGGGATTGCATTAAATCTACAGATTGCTATGGGTAGTATAGATATTTTAATGATGTTGATGTTTAATGATGTATAATTCATGTACATGATATGTTCTTCCATTTGTTTATGTCTTCCTCTATCTCTTTTTTCAATGTCCTATAGTTTTCTGAGTACAGATCTTTTACCTCCTTAGTTAAGTTTATTCCTAGGTATCTTAATTTTTTTGGTTCAATGGTAAATGAGATTGGTGTTTTTATTGTTTGTTTATTTCTCTTTCTGTGAGTTCATTACTATTGTATAAAAAAGCCATAGATTTCCAGGTATTAATTTTGTATCCTGCCCCACATTGCCAAATTCATTTATTACATCTATTAGTTTTTATGTACAATATCATGTCATCTTCGAATAATGACAGTTTTACTTCTTTTCCAATTTTTTGTTGTTGTTGTTTGTTTTTTCAATATTTTTATTTATTTCAGAGAAGAAAGGAGAGGGAGAAAGAGATAGAAACGTCAATGATAATGAGAGAGAATCATTGATTGGCAGCCACCTGCATGCCTCACATTGGGGATCAAGCCCAGAATCTGGGCATGGGTCCTACTGGTTCATAGGTCAATGTTCAACCATTGAGCCATACCTGTTGGGCTGTTCTTGTTTTTTCAATCCTTGACTGAGTAATGAGAAAAATAAGACTTTTTTTTTTGGGGGGGGGGGCGGGGAGACCAGCAGCCTGACTCTGTACCTAGTTAATTAGTATCCCTAACACACATTCTTGTTAGCCTATAGTCTAGTCACTGCCCCTTCCTTAATTATCTGGTCTTGCAAGACTTATTTACCTAAATACTCACATTTTACAGAGGCCATAAACCATGAACAATATACAACCCCCAGAGGGGGTTATCAGCATTGGCACCAGGTCAGGCCTTTAGGCGTGGTCTCACAGGCCCCATCCCAACACAAAGCTTAAAAAGGGTCCAGAAGTTTGATCCTTATCTGGGGGATAAAGAAACCAAAGGGTATAAAGAGAAAGCTTCCTTCATATTGGTTTGCTCAGGATTTGGAAACAGGCTTCTCGGAATCACAATACTAGTACATCTGGAAATAAATGTTTTTTTTCTGTATCTCTGAGTACTCCTGTGTGTGCATTTTCTGGTCGCCTGGTAAATTCTGTAACATGAGTTCATGCAAATAGAGAGTAAGGAGGAGAGAGAGAAATAAACATGGATATGATAGAGAAACATCTGTTGTCTTCTGTACATGACCCTACTGGGCATCAAACCTGAAACCCAGGTATGTGTTCTGACCAGGAATGAAACTGGCAACTTTTTGGTGGACAGGGCAATCAATGCTCAACCACAAGAGCCACTCTAGCCAGACTATATATTTCTTTGTATATGTATATGTATATGTATATGTATATGTATATGTATATGTATATGTATATGTCTATGTACTAGTATATTTCTTAGTTATATGTATACATATGAACAAATGCTTGTAAATTGATCTAAAAGAATCTCAGAAAAGGAAAATGAAACAGGGTGGCACCAAATAGCAGTTTTGCTTTATCTAATGGTTTGAATATACAATGTCATAGTATAGAATTGTGTGTTTATTATTTGGAATATTAAAAGCAACTTGCAGAAAAGAAAGTATAAATATTTAGCAGAAGAAAAGAACATAGATGAAAAGACTAAGAATACTTGAGCCTAGTTAGGAAAGAATTCAGAGCCAAGACTCAAACTATGAAAGAACACTTATTTGGAAAATCACTGAGATAAAACTTAGTCATAGAAGAAATGGTCTCAGGGAACAAGTTATAGAGATAAAGGAAGGGCCATTGGAGCTTAGAAGTAAGAAAGGCAAAGGTGACATACAATGGTGGGTCGGGAGTGTTGTGGGGGGCGGGCGGGGAAGAAGAACAATCTGGGACCTCTGTCCTAAGGGTATTAAGTTGACATTTTAGGGAAGGTCCCAGGGGAAAGATCTCATAGAATATTCAGCAGCTTTCCAGGTGTGTCCTTTCAGGGTTGTGGTCTCCACAGATTGGTTGGTTGGCACCAGGACAAGGTGTCATTATTCAGTGCCAATGATCCTGAGATGTCATTATTCAATGATGCTGCATGTCTAGTTTTGTTGCTGTTCTAGATCTGGAACTAAGATAGAACTGAGGCTTAGATGTTATCTCTTGGGAGGAAAGGTCACCCTTGGGACAAGATCCCACCCTACAAGTGCCCTTTGCTTTCTGTCCTGGTGACCTTCTGTACCTGGCCCATCCCCTTGTTCGGTTCATGTCTGTCTAACTGTCGACCACAGAAGTATGTGTTTACATTGTGTGCACAAAAGGGGCCACAGGCTGACCTGACAAACGCAGGGGAGGCCTGCATGACAGTCTTGCAAACTCAGAGACCTAAAGTAACCACAAAGGATGGTCTGAAATTAAACTTTAACTAAAAGCAGTTATTGTGGGCAGTTACATCCTTGGCCGGTATCGTCACTGACAAGGTCAACCTTTACCTTAACTGACCCTATCTGTCTTTTTGCATCTACAATAATGATACCGAATTTTTGGACTGGAACCCGGATTCTTTGTCCATCGAATCGAAGAATGAATCATGGAGAGAAAGTGGTATAGCAAAGATGGAGATTTATTGAAGAACAAGTGCAGATTCCCAGGTAGGGAGGGGGAAGAGTCACATGAGGTTCCTTTCCCTATGGCTTATAAAGACTACAGATCCTGATATCCCCTCTAATTGGTCACTATTCCCCTTTGACACGTGAGGTTCTCCCTCCTCCTTCCCTTGGGCTTTCTTCTTTTTCATCTGAATGAAGGGCTTCCTTCTCTTTATTTTGTAAATATTAACCTTTCCTGCCTATTTCCAGTTCCCTTGTCTTATGGAGATGTGACTGCACCTGGCTTCCTTGTCTTGAGATGTTACTCCAACTGGCTTTTGTGTTATGAAAATGTACTTTCTCCCAGTTTGCAGCTCCATGCTTTCCATGGACCCCAATTCTAAAAAATCCTAAGCCTACCTACAATTTCTGCTTCAATAACATATCTGTGAGATGTCTGGGTAACTTGTAACTTCCCTTTTTCTGGAGTCGCTGGTGCACAATCAAATGTGGTGGGCACCAGGACAGATACCACAAATTCCTTCATTATCATATTAATTGTTCCTGCACCCACCTAAGTCTGTGTCCATCATTTTATTTTTTATCCAATCCCAGGGGTTCTCTACCCCTTTGCTTTATCCCACCTACTTACTCTATCACCAATGAATTTTATGTAATCCATCTATGTCCCTCCTTTGATTTCAATATATAAATACAAATGTAACCTGCCATCCTCCGGAGCATTATGTCAATTCCTTATGGTTTTGCTTCCTGGTATATGTCCATAGTTTGGCTCAAATAAACTCACAAAAATTTGTTATAGGTTTCAGTGTTGTTGTTTTTTGTGTTTTTGTTTTTCGTTAACAATTGTAAGAGAGAATAAAATCTGGAATGTAAGAAATCTGCCTGGGTTCGAAAAGTTGGAGGCAACTTTACATTGCAAAGGAAAAGAATCTTGAAATCCTTTCTTTTATTTCTCATTTATAATATGTGTAAGGAGATTAAGTTTATCTTTCTTTCTGAAGAGGGAAAGAGGGAAATAAACTCCCAAATGCATATTTTGTGGTTCCTCTCCTGTAGTGCAAAAAACGCTTTCAGGTTTGTCCATCTGGATCTTACACATTGTTTGAGAAGGAGCAAGGCAAAGAAAAATAACAACGGGAAACTGGTAAGATTATCATTATAAGTAATAATACCTCTGATTTCTACTCAAAAAAATTCATGTGTATGTTCAGATAATATGAATATAGGTACTAAAAACATACCATTGCACCAGTATTTGATTTCATTGAAACTAATAATACTTTTCTGTTGTCCATATAAGAAACATACAAACCTGCAGAGAATTTTTATAAGTTTATTTGAGCCAAACTGACAATAATCATCTGGAAGCAAAATCTCACTGGATTGAGAAAATGCTCTAGAAAATGGTAGTTTTACCACTTATGTTAATAGTATATCAGAATAGAGAGGAAGTCCTTGCCACTTTGGCTAAGTGGATAGAGCACAGCCTGTGGATCAAAAGGTTCTGGGTTTAATTCCCAGTGAAATGGGAAGTTTAGGGGGGAGATAGGCAAGTTTAGGGAATTTTTAGAATTGGGGTCCATGGAAAAAACATAGAACTACAGATTAGGAGAAGGGACATTTTCATATGACAAGGGAGCAGCAACAGGTACATTTCCATAACACAAGGAAACCAGGTGCAGCTTCATTTCCATAAGACAAGGGAACTGGAAGTAGCCCCAAAAGGTCTATATTTACAAAATGAAGAATGAGGAAGAAAGCCTGGAGGGAATAGAAAAACTATGAGGGAGGAGGGCCTCAGGAATCTATAGTAAACCAATTTGAAAGGGAATATTGACCAATCAGAGGGGATTTCAGGACACAGGAACTGTAGCCTTTATAAACCATGAAAACAGGAACTCTGTGGGACCCTTTCCCCCTCCCCATGTGGGACTCCATTCTGTGGGACTATCTCCATTTTCCCATGTGGGATTCTGTACTTGTTCTTCAATAGATCTCCACCTTTGCTATACTGCCCTCTGTCTGTGCATTCATTCTTTGACTCCAGTGGACAAAGAATATGGTTCCAGTCCAAAAATTCCATTTCACCAGGCCTGGGCCCTGATCAGGTTTGTGCTAAAGGCAACATCTTTTTGTTTTTTTTCACAAAGATGTTCTGTCTTTCCCTCTCTTTCACTGTCCCTAAAAAATAATGGAAAAATATCCTCAGGTGAGGATTAACAAAAACAAAACAAGAATAGAAGGAGAAGACATAAAGAGGTTACATAAAATTCATTGGTGATAGATTAGGGAAGGTGGAGAAATCTATGTAATTTGATAAAAAGTAAAACAAATAGACACATCTTTTACATAGTTGGGTACAAGATAGTTAACATTTGACAACACGATATCAATAATATTGAGATGTTCTGTAGTCTCCAGGTCTGATGGGAGATTGTGCACTGAGAGGTCTGGAAAAGGATAATTGTAGAGGCAAAAAAGAGAATGGACAAGCTCAGTTAAGTTAAAGATTGGTATTTGTCAAGAAAAATACTAGGCTTTGACATGACTACCATGACTCATTTTTGAAAGGAAATGAACTCCCCTCCATCTTGTCCTATAGGGCTGGGACCCCTGCCTAAAACCCCTCCCTTTTCTGGGAGTGGCCACAGGTGTGCCAGCAATGTCTTAACTTCCCCGACCCCCATCCAAATGGACCAATGAAGCTCCAGGGACACAGCTAAGGTCCTAATTAGGCTTAACCACAGAAAGACCCCAATTCAAGTGACCAATCTCTGTAACCTTCATCACTTTCCCAAGCCCCCTAATTATCCTACTCCATAAAACTCATTGTTCCCGCCCGGTCCGCTCTCTCGACTAGCTGCTGCGCCAGAAAGAGGCTGAGAGCCAAACCGGGTTTGATTAAGACTTTTTGCTTTTGCATCGGAAAAGGCTCCTTAGTGGTGGATTATTGGGGACCCCGAACTCTGGGCACAACAATTTTTAGCTAGAAAATTTTAATTGGATAAATAGAACATTTGCTACACACTTTATGAGCTACACTAGGAGAAGTTTTCCCATAATATTGTCTACTCTATGAAATGATTTATTTTAGGACCCAAATGTGTTAGCTCATATGCATGTTAAAGTGTAGATAATTGCCAAAACTGGTTTGGCTTAGTGGATAGAGCATCGGCCTGCGGACTGAAAGGTCCCGGGTTCGATTCCGGTCAAGGGCATGTATCCTGGTTGCGGCCACATCACCAGTAGAGGGTGTGCAGGAGGTGGCTGATGGATTCTCTCTCATTGATGTTTCTAACTCTCTATCCCTCTCCCTTCCTATCTGTAAAAAAATCAATAAAATATACTTAAAGTGTAGATAATTGAGTCCCTCTGCAGTGATCGGCAAACTCATTAGCCAACAGAGCCAAATATCAACAGTACGACTGAAATTTCTTTTGAGAGCCAAATTTTTTAAACTTAAACTTCTTCTAACACCACTTCTTCAAAATAGACTTGCCCAGGCCATGGTATTTTGTAGAAGAGCCACACTCAAAGGGTCAAAGAGCAGCATGTGGCTTGAGAACCACAGTTTGCTGACCATATCTACTTCTCTGGGTCAAAATTTTCCCCTTTCTGCTGCCATATCCTCTTTTATTCTTCTGCAACTGTCCACTGAAACTCTAAATAAAGTATTTGTTGATTCAATAGGAAGTAAGAAGCATTCTAAGATTTAGATTAATTTGGCTGCTTAATGCTGCCAGTCTAGCTAACTGTAGCATCAACTAAATGATTTCCTGTGGTTTCATGATGGCAGCTTTAGAATGATAATGGAATTTTGATAATTGTCAATTGTTTCAATTTTTGTATGACATCTAATAATTCTTCAATCTATTTTCTATTCTTTCCTGGATTCCTTGAGAAAGTTAAGAAGCCTCACTGCTACTACAAAATTTTAGATTTGTGAGCTACACTAAGAGCATAGCTACTATTAGTGCAAATATTGACTATTTAATCTTTGGCCAATTAATAAGCCCAAATTCGAACAATTATTTCAACTTACTGGCCAGACCTTAGTAATGTAAATAAGAACATTCAATTATGTCTACCATGGAAGTTATTACATATCCAAGTTGGTAACATCTCTGTTTATCTTTCAAAGATCTACTAGTATCTGTAAACCAAATTAACTTAGCATTTTCAATAAGAGTTTCTTGTAAATCATTCTTAGGGACAAGATGGTGTCAGTAAGCAAGACACAATCGTGGATGCATAGTTTCTGCTAACAAATCAGCTGACAATCGTATGGGTGCTCCCTTATAGGTAATGAACTGTTTTTCTCTTACTGCTTTTAATATTTTTCTCTTTGTCTTTTGCTTTTGGTATTTTAATTATGATGTGTCTTGGTGTGGTCCTCTTTGGATTCCTTTTATATAGGGTTCTGTGTGCTTCCTTGGCTTCTAAGTCTATTTCTTTCATCAGATGTGGGAAGTTTTCAGTCATTATTTCTTCAAATAGGTTTTCAGTATCTTGCTCTCTCTCTTCTTCTGGCACTCCCACAATTCTGATGTTCATACTCTTGAACTTGCCCCATAGGCTCCTTACATTTTCTTCATATTTTTGGATTCTTTTTCTTCTTGCTTTTCCAGTTGAGTGTTTTCTGATTCTTTATATTTCAAATCTTTGACCTGATTCTTGGGTTCCTCTAGTTTGCTGTTAGGTCTCTGTATAATAATTTTTATTTCAGTCAGTGTATGTTTAATTTCTAGTTGGACCTTTTTCATCTCCTAGTTGGTCCTTTTTCATCTCCTCTTGGGTCTCACTAAATCTTTTCTAGGAAATTCTTGGAAAACCTTATAACCATGGTTTTGAACTCTATATCTAGTCATTTGTTTTCCTCCATTTCTTTTGTTTGTGATCTGTTCTTTTGTCTCCACATTTTCCCTGGCCAGGAGAACTTCTGTGTTGGAATCAGCCTTATGATACAAGACCTTCAAAACTGCAAAAGCCTCTCTGTTGAGCTTGTGTGGGGTGGAGTCTCAGGGCCTAGCAGAATTCCTGGCCTTCCAGTCAGTCCCGCCCTACATGGCCCCTGGGTCTCACGTGTCTCTCGGAAATTACTAGAGCCATTCCTGTGTGCACGCTGTCTTTCTGGCTCCCCTGCACTCTGGGACCTATATGAGTCTGGGTCCCCAGAGTCTCACTCAAAACTGGGGTTCAGTAGAGTTAGAAGTGGTGAGGTTGGGAGGCTCTGTCTCTCACCCACTAGAGAAAGCCAGTGGCACAATCAGCAGTCTGTCTTCTGCACACAGTGATGTGAGCACCTCAGACTTCTGCCCTTTTGCAGCTCCCCTAAATTTTTGTGCACTTCTCCCTTTTCACAGTCCAAACTCCCCCTTTATGAGTCTTGCCCGGACCTGGGATTCAGTGCTGTAGAATAAGGGGTTCAATGCAGTTGGGAGTCTCTTTCTCCCTCCTGCCAGAGGAAGCCAGCAGGCATTCTAGTACCTGCTCTCTCCACGCCTGTGTCTCTGTACCTCAGCTTTTTGCAGCTCCTCTGAGTCTCCATGAACTCTTCTCTTTCCATCTAGTTGTAGAATTTCCACTCAGCCAACTTTCCTGTGGTTCTGGATGATGTCCGTTCTGTCTTTTAGTTGTAGTTTTGAAATTGTTGTGCGGGGCAGCAGTTTAGGTGCTCACCTATGCCACCATCTTGGTTTCTCTCTGAAAAGAGATTATCTTAAAGTGATTGTGGCTTTCGACTAATGAGGCAGATTGGAAATTAATACATAGGAAGCCTGTAGCATTTGAAAAGAATTATATTAAAAAACACTGAAAATGTCCAAAGGCAAAAGCCTAATGATAAAACTAATCAAATGAAAATAAAGGCTCCAGGATCATCTTGCATGTTTCCTGCCATGGTCCTAAAAATAAGTCCTTCTCCAAAAAGTCCTAGCCTCTTTTATTGAAGGACGAGAGGTCTGGTGCATGAAAATTCATTCACTGGGGGGATTGAGGGGGAGGCTCTCATCCTGGCCTGCCCCTTTCACAGTCTGGGAGCCCTCTGGGGTGGGAGGTGACCTGGTGATCAGGGAAAAGAGATACCCCCATCACTCCTCTGCTGCTGCCACTGTTGGCAGTGCAAGCCTCAGCCAGTCCTAGCTACCTGAACCTCGGGTGGCCCTGGGCAGCTGGGCAGCTGCCATCTGAGGTTTGCCATCTGAGGCTTTCCTGTGCCTCAGACTGGTTCTGGGCAGCTGGCGGGCTGAGGGGACTGAGGACTCTGGAGGCAGGCTTGTGGAGTGGCTGGACCTGGCCTGAGGGTGGGCTCAACTGTGCCACATGCCTGCCACCATGGTGGGGCCGATGGGACTGGGCACTGCCATCTTTAAAGGTGTGACAGTCAGCATATTCCCTCCTTACTGGCTGTGGACACACTATCTTTGTGAGAGTGTGATAATCAATTAGCATACTTCCTCTTTATTAGATAGTATGGGCAAAGTGGAGGATAGCATGGTCTCCTGCATCTGATGCTCGTGGGGTGACTGCCAACGCAGCATATTTTTGTCTCTCCTCTTCAGATAGTGTATCCCTTTTGGCTATTCCATTACAGGAAATAAAGAATGGGGAAGTGTGGGAACAGGTAGTGAATGATGTTCTTATCTGTGATGTTTCAGCCAAGATTGACAAAAAGAGGGGTAAAGCTGGAAACTTTTGTTCTCTGTTCTAACTTTCCTGCCTCACCTTCATTATATACGAC
Source organism: Lasiurus cinereus (assembly GCA_011751065.1). Classification (NCBI taxonomy): domain Eukaryota; kingdom Metazoa; phylum Chordata; class Mammalia; order Chiroptera; family Vespertilionidae; genus Lasiurus; species Lasiurus cinereus. The sequence continues at coordinate 36,986,275 of JAAGEH010002528.1, forward strand.
ATTTTTGGACAAAGGAAAAAAGTAAGGGAATGGAGTCTTAGATTTTGTAAGTTAGAATGAGAAATTTACAAGAAGTTGAGTAGAGCAGAATATACATGGCAGAAAAACTCTTGCTATGCAACTCAGAAACAATGGGACACAAGAGATATTTAGCTAACAGGCTTGGAGTCATCCTGCTTGGGTGAAGGTCCTTAAGGTTATTAAGCCAAAACTTTCTTCCTACAGCAGGTTTCTCTGTATCAATCTCTTAGGTAGGAATGGGGGAGGGGTCAAAGGTCAAATGCAGCTAATGAGATCATGGGCATCTGAGTCAAGTTGGCCATGTAAGTGACTAATCAGCTAGTGGTGCCATGGCAAACCAGAAATCTCTGAAGGACTCTGAAGCAAAGCCTGCATCAGAAGAAGCCAGAGCCTTCAACCTGATCAACACTTTGAAGATGCAGCTGTGATACTCATGTTTGTGAAGATGAAGATAAAAGTTAAAGACAATATTATAAACTTGGAAATTGCATATTTCCTAATTGTTTGCCATGAGTTGTATTAAAAAAAAAGGCATACACTATATTTGTGCCAAAATGCATTGTTTTATATTTTTATTGACAAGTTGTCTCTAATTGAAAGCAGGTAAAATTAATAGTTTTTGAGACATATTAAAAAAATTGTTGTCTACTATTTTCTTGACCAGTCTCACCATAACTTTCTCAATTTTGTTATTCTTTACATGTAATTAAAATATGACTTATTTGATTCTACTTTATTAATGTCTGTTGTTACTATGTAATTATTTTCATTATTTCTAAACTTAATGCAGAATCTCATCTGGAATCACCTCAGAAAAGCATTAAGGGATTTATTCAAAACCCTTTGACTTTTCCAAAATAAGAATTTTGAAAGCTTTGCATCACATGAATTTAAGTTGGAAAACCATGTATTTAAATTCTCGGATATACATATCCTATATGATAAAAGCAAATTGTCCTCTCTACTGGGAGTTGTCCAGGAATTTAACTAGGGGGCGGAGCCAGCTGGGAGAAGGGAGGGAGGCCCTGGCTGGCAGCTAGCAGCCACTAGGCCTCTATCAGTGCAAGAATTTCATGCACTGGGTTTCTAGTATAGAGATAAAGTTATCCTGGATGAAAGGAGATTGTTTCATAAATATTTATTTTCCTGAAACATCCATGAGTACCACATTTAGTGGTGTTTTGTATTTCTTTTAGATTTTTAGATCACATAAATGTTCATTCCATTTCTCATATCAGCACAATATCTATATGTCCTGAATTGTAGAATTTCTTGCATTTAAAATTTTACTAGTATTGTGCTTCATTATTATATATTTATTGTTATTCTCTATATTTAATAATGTTATTTAAATGATTTAAAACAATTTTATTTAGCATGGTTTGCTTCATTTTAGTCTTGTTATTCAAAATAATTACTATGTATTGATCATAAATTTATAGGCCAACCAATCTATTTCAAGTCCGGGTTTTAAAACTTTAATGTGCATATGAATTATTTAAGGACTTACTACAATGTAGATACTATTAAATTTAGCAGATATGGAGGGGCCCTGAGATTCTGCATTTCTGACAAGCTCCTAACTGGCACCACTACTGTTAGACCACACAGACAGTACTTTGTACAACAAGGTTTAAAGATTCTAAATCATATATTCAAATCTTAATTAGGAGTTAGTTAACATATTTTAAAGAAAATAAGAGAATTCTAAAGGATCACAAACCCTCTTCAAATATAAAAAAGAAAGCTTTATAATTGGCAAAAACACAGGCCCAAATATAAATAAGATATGAAAACATTTTTCAAATATCTATTCAAAATTTCAGTGTAGATCTTTTCAATATAATCTGTGTTGAACATTTTATTTTGAGCCACAGTGCAATGATTCTTTTAATCTTCTGAGATTCTGATTAGAAAACAGTAGAAATATATTTATTTATTTTTTTAATTACAGTGTAAAATTTTTATATTTAGAATTGGGCAGTTGGATTCAGTTTAAATGATTCCAATTTTGTTGGCAACATCCAACGCATCATAGTCAGGAGCCAGTTGAACATATGCCTTCTTCTCGCCATCAGGCCTGATCAGGCCTTGGCCACATCAATGTAATAGTTTCTTCACAGCCTGTTTGATCTGGTGCTTGTTGTCCTTGGCATCCACAATGAACACAAGTGTATTATTCTCTTCTATCTTCTTCAAGGCTGACTCGGTAGTCAGGGGAACTTGATGATGGCATAGTGGTCAAGCTTGTTTCTCCTGGGTGTGCTCTTCCGAGGATATTTAGTCTGTCTCTGGAGCCTTAGGTCCGTGACGTGCGGATATTCTTTTTTTTTTTTTGTGGCTGTGGATTCCTTTCTTTGCCTTCAAAGCCTTTGCTTTGGCTTTGGCTTTGGGAGGGGCAGGAACTTCCTTCTTACCTTTCGGCGCCATCTTCATAAAAAGGCTAGAAATATATTTAAATAATTTGTTTATTTATTAGTAATGTCTTCCCTTCTTCAAGACCATCTTCAATTATTCTTAAGAATATATTGCACAGATTTTGGAAAGTGCAGAATATGTCTAAATTTAAGGATTGCTTGGGTACTTTATATATAAAAGTGAATGCAAAATTATGTTGAAATTGTTTTCTAGTTTCTTCTTCTACTAATAATACATGATATTAAGCAATCCTTTTTAAGACTGCTATTTTTTTCTGTGGTAAAAATACCACATATTAGAATTCACCTTTTCTCATAAGTGGGAAAACTTTATGGTCCAGTGCAAAAGAATCTAGTATTGTATAATCTGTTTATGGATTGTCTTTCACCAACTTGAATATACTGTTATGAATAATTGTTTTTGAAATTTTGCTTGAAAGGTCCTTTTCAAGAAATTGCATGAATGTTTACAATTCATGCTTTGGATCTTATTGAAAAACAGATAAAAGCCTGATTTCTAAAGGAGTTAATAAATTAAGAACTTCATTGTGTTTTCTTAGTAAATCACTTTAGAAGCATTATTACTAAGTTGCTCATCTGGTAGAATACTGGATTAAAAGCCTTTTTCCACCCTTTCTGTCTCACTCATCATCCACCAAAGGATGTATAAATCTCACATATACAAGAATTAACAACCCTTCCTCCCCCCACCCTCACCCCCCAAAAAAAGAAAAGTTTATTTTGGCTAAGGATTCTTAAGGGAAAACAGCAACAACATTGGAGTCAATGCCTTGGGAAGAGGCCCACTGGTTACAGAATCTTGTGAATATACAATGAAAGAGCATTATGCAGCTGGTTTCCATTTCCTTTGGAGGATATGGCCTGTGGCCTGTTTTTGAAGAACTTTGAATTCCTTAAACAACTGATTAAACTTTAATGTATAATGTATGTTTAGTTCCTAAAACCTCTTTCCTCTTGCTGTGTATTTAATTATCTTCAAACAATTGACTGTAAAAATGGAAAAGCTACCACTTCCCTAGATAATTTTCCATTAGATCCTAGCTTCATATTCCACTGTTCCACAAAGTAGAATGAATTAAATTCAGTTCCTAATTTAACTTGTGGAAAATACTCAGCATGTTCCTGTTTGCTTCTTTCTCATTTGAAGGATTATTCTCATCTCTTAGATATGCTCACAATGCAGGGAAAATACATCAGTATCATTCTTCTCCCTGCAGTCTTTAACAAGGTCAAGTCAGGCACACTAACACACTAAAAGGAAAAACAAAGTAACTTAAATAATGGTTCCTAACCTGATTGTCTTGGTGTCTATTTTATTTAGAGTTTTGATAAGAATACTTAAGGAATATTTTACAAAAAAGTTAATACTTAACAGATAATCCTTGATATGTTCAAAATCCTATTGTTGTTGGCCAGATGCTAGATGTTTTGAGTTGGAAAAAGTTGGCTCTAATTAAAAACAACAAACAAAAAATCCCAAGTGACCAAGTCACCTATGCCTGCTATCTTCTTTAAAAATTATAAAGGGCAAATGAAAAATCTTGTATCTTTTCTATATTTTTTATTGATTTTGTTTACCAGTATATGTATGATCTATATGATATCTTTTTCTATAGATGCAAACTATATTACTACAATCATTGAGCTATTTAATAATTGAATAACAATTAAGTACTAGTATTATTGGTGAAAGTGGAGTTCTTGGGGTACCACAAGGAGAAGAATTTCCTGAGGTCTCCACAGGAGGATGGGGTTTTATGGAAAGCTTTATTGATAATGTAAAATTAAAGGGGTTCCCCTAAAGTCCCCTCTCTCCATCTCTCCATGGAAGAAGTCTAATCTTATCTTCAGCAGGTTCAGAATTAAGGCCACTTCCCAGAATTTCTGTTCCATTGTAAAGTCTAGACCAGTACATCATCTGGCTAGTTTAGCTTGTGTCCCAGCTACAGTCTATTGGGTGTGGGGTTATATAGCATTGGGCCATATGTCTGCTTAAGGCCACATGGCGATGGAGATTGAACAGGTGAGCGCACAGTCAAGTTCTGGTCACAGAGCAAGAGTGAACAAGAGTATAAGAGAGAGGGAATTTTTTAGATGTTTTAATTTCCAAGATTTTGAGGACTTGCATTGGAGTCAACTCCTAAGCAATCCATTGTTCTCCATGCTAGACTGACAGGCAAGTACCTCTCCTACATCACCCTGACTTCACTGAGCATGCACCCATTTCCCTATTGGCTTGATCCCTTCCCCCAGTTATCTATAAGGAATGGACCAGTGGTTCCCTGGGGAGACTGAAACTGTAGTTTCCTGGTGACGCTGCCCAGGTGAACATGCTTATAAAGTCTGGCCTCCCCTTTGCTCTTTTCCTATTATTAATATTAGTAACAATCACAATCACAATAGCATGGCCTTTAAATACATTTAGTAAGCAATATAATACTTTACAGAAAATAAATATGAAAATAGATGGTTTTGCCAGAGAGACCTATTAATATTCTAAAAAATTGATGTCTTTAATTTGTTGATGTTAAAAGTGATATTCCCTTTAGGTCCAGTAGGAGGAGGTAAAACCTAAGGAATTTTAAAGAAAGCAGCAGGGACGAAACATCAAAAGTTAAGCAGAAACCCAGAGTTTAAGATTGATTTTCTCTCCAAATACCTTTGTGGGAAATATTCCAACTCTTATAGAAGTTCAAAGTTTTGCTTTTTAGGTTAGGTGTTTTCTGACCATTCTGAATGGAAATATTTAAATTTTCTGTCTGGGGAAGAATTGTCTGGCTAAGCAGATGTGAGATAAGTGGACTAAGAGAAACTACAAAATACTACTTCTCTTCCTTCTTTTATCTGTCTCTCACACAGATACAAAACTCACAACCTGGGGAGAATTAATTCCCTCTCTTCCTACAGATGTGAGAAGGAACTATAGATCTATTTTAATTTTACTCCTTTTCTTTTCAGAAAGAAAGTATCACCTTTGGTCATTAGGTGGCATCAAAGAACAATATAATATGCTCAGATGAAAACATGCTAAGTAAAGGAGAAAACTAAATAGGTTCTGCAATAAACTATCTTTGTTTAATTAGGCAGGCAGATACCATATATCTGTATTAAAATAATATTAAACAGAGTTTTAAAAATGTCCTAAGGACAACCTGTCAATTATTAAAAATCTCAACAAAATACTTATAAATTGTACAATTAAATATATAACTTTATTATATGAATTATTTTATCTTTGATAAAACATAAGAATTCCTAATTTTATCATCAATGGATTAGGTCTTGGACATTTAAGGTCATTAATAAATTTAGGTGCTAGACATCAAAACACACAAATTTGTTGTCTACCTCATGTTCTTATTTATTCTATGTCAAGGCTAGGGGGTAGGGATGAATAGACAATAGACAATCCAATAAAAAGCTACCAATTTATGGCCAAGTGTATTTCAAGTACTATAGGTTGTTGATGATACAGTGATGGTTGCCCTTAAATAATTCACAATTGAGAGAAAGATGACAACAATGTAAACAGAAAATTAAAATACAATGCTGATATAATACAATATCCATCATTGCAGTGCTTGTGTTCAAGTAACCTTCATTTATTTAATGGCCCAAAAGTGCAAGAAGAGTGAGGCTGTTATTTCAGATGTTCCAAAGAGAAGGCATTAAGTGCTTCCATTAAATGAAAAGGTGAGTACAATACACTAAGATATATTGAGAAGGGAGAGGGAAGAGGAAGGGAGCACAGTCACTTAACTTTTATTACATTATATTGTTATCATTTTATTTTTATCATCTCTGTTATTAATCTCTTAATCTTTTACTATGCCTAATTTATAAGTTAAACTTTATCATAGGTATGCATACATAGAAAGAGGGACACTTATTCTATTGAAAGGGTGAGAAAGAGCAAAGGAAATTGCAGAGGAATGAATTTGCAGGTTTGCTGGCAGGAGCAATGAGGGCAGATTTGTGTCAAGCAGAGAGCATTTGAAGTAACAGAGTGTAACATAGAAAATATATTCCTTTCTGTGAGAAACATTCGTGACCCAGTTAAGTTTGGAACACAGAAATACACCATGGCATTATGTACATGCTTTTGTGATTTTCTTCTGTAGGGGCCAGTAGTCCAGTATTGGAATAGATAACCCAGGTGAGGGATGTCTATGGTGAAAATGTTCCATTCTGTGCTGTGCAATTCAGCAGCCACCAGTTACACATGGCTTTTAGCACTTTAAATGTGGCTAGTATAGAGGAACTACATTTTTAATATCAATTCATTTTAATCACTTAACATTTAATTTAAACATGTGGCTGAGGGCCACTTCATTACACAGCTCAGACTGAGAATTGGGATTTTGCAATTCAGATAGAAGAGACACTAGCTAGGAAACATGTACCTCCAGGTGAAATCCTGATTTCAAATAGAGTATTAGAGTACATTCATTTAAGAAGCTGATAGTAAAGAAAACTTATATTTAACATGAAATTATAATGCCAGGAGCAGCAGTCTTTAAATTGTTAGGTACATCCTTAGGGGTTCATAAAACATTTCAAATGCTATGAGACACAGGTTTACTTAAGGAATCAGCCCTGGCTGGTACAGCTCTGTTGGTTGGAATATAGTCTCATACATGGAAAGGTTGCAGGTTCAATCCCCAGTAAGGGTACATACAGAAGGCAACTGTTCAATGTTTCTCCCCCACATCAATGTTTCCTACTCTCTCTCCCTTCCTTTCTCTCTAAAAAAAAAAATCAATAAAAATATATCCTTGGGTGAGGCTTTTAAAAAAAGTGCAATCGATCCGAATTTCTTATAACAGCATCATTCTTTCTTTCTCTCTCCCTTCCCCTTTCTCTAAAATCAGTTTGTATGCCCTGTCCATGAGTGTGGATTAAAAAATAATATATCAATTTACAGATATTCAGCTTTCAAACATACTCTTTTCTAACCATTGTGAACACATGGTGGAAGTACCATGATGTTCTTTTCTTATCTCCTCTTCCACAGTAAAAGTCTTATCAATTAAAGATAAATGAAGGCATACCCCTACTCAATCCAAATCTAACCATGGTACATTTCTTTAAATTGCAAAAAAACAAAACAAAACAAAAAATGTTGGAGTGCAAAACAAAGGATTAATTCAAGCTATAGATGTTGGCAAAAACCTCCTTTAACCAAGGTACCATGAAAATTACCATCCTTATAATTGTTGTAGTTTTCATCAATTTTGTAAAAATAACTCAAATTATAAGTATATCTTAATTCTTAGAGAAACATTATGGTCACAGAAAAGTTTAAAAAATACTACATTTCAATATAGCTATATATTTCTATCATACTCTAGAAAAGGTATAAAAAATGGTTGTGTTCTTATACAGAAAAGTGTATTTTATCAAGATAAAAATATTAAAAAGCCAACCAAAACAGAAGAGAATTTTTCTGAATTAATTAACCTTTCCTCAGAGAATTTCACATAAACTAGAAAGAGAAAAGGAAATTTAAAAGTAACAAAAGGTAATATCCTTCCTTTAGGTAAATTCTCATATTTATATAATGAGATGAAGCAAATAATTTAGAGCCTTTCTAAAAATAAGATTCCATAGACTAAAGTGTAATCTTATAATTTTAATATTCTTCATTGGAAATTCTTTCTTTTGTTTCTTTTTTATTATATTTTTATTGATTTCAGAGAGGAAGAGAAAGGGAGAAAGAGATAGAAACATCAACGTTGAGAGAAAATCATTGACTGGCTGCTTCCTGCATGCCCCTCACTGGGGATCAAGTCAGCAACCTAGATATGTGTCCTGAACTAGAGTTTAATTGGGATCTCCTGGTTCATAGGTTGATGCTCAACCACTGAGTCAGACCAGCTACGCAGAAATTCTTCCTTTTAGATAATTCAACCCTTCTTGACTGCTTAAATGTATATATTTTTTCGGTCTTTGTCACTCTTCTTCATAATTAATTTGGTCTTCTGGAATCAATCTGTCCTAAAAACATATGTAACCAATAAATAATTAGTTTTAGTTGTCTCAGAGTTTGAGCCTTCTGAGATTTCAATAGAGTGCTTCCTGCTCAGAAACCTGATCTTTGGTTTCCTAAGGTCCATTTTCCTTCTGTCTATGACCATCCTTGTCAACAGATAATTTTCTTAGAGTTAATATTTGTTTGCTCATATTTCACAGGAAATATCACATATTAAACAGTACAAGTTTTGAATAAGTTAATCTTAATTACAAAATAAATATACAAAATAGCAAATGATTTGAATATAACACTTTACATATCATTTAAAATTACATTTTTTATCCTATTTTATAACACAATAATCTGATATAAGGGAAATGGAGATCTGGAGCCATAAGACCACATCCCACACTGAGGTAAGTAGCTTAATTTTAAGGTTAATTGGGAAACAGGAAGACATATGCCCAAAGTTCTCTTTTTATATACATATAATTAAGTGGTAACAAAACAGGAAGAAATTGTGTAATGAGGAAATGTTATATCTCTACAATAGGATGTTTATTTGAAAGATAATTATTTGATCTAAGTTAATAACATGTATGGCAAAAAACCCTGCTTCCTTACTATCTAGACACTGCTTCTAAACCTTATTTATTACACAAAAATTATATTGGCATTTATAATTTACCTTCAATTATTAAGTACATTAGGAAGGATTAAAATATCTTGCAAATATCATTTTAGAATGCTTATTTGAAGCTTAAGATTCAAAAGATTTTTAGAATTTCAGAAAGTACTTACTCAGGAGTACATACTAAAGATATTAAGAGAATAACAGGAATGTAGATTAGCTGTTGAATTGGAATCTATGAACTTAAACCAATGTGTGAATCTTCAATATCTTAAAGCAAAAGAAAGGTGTTCTTCCAGAATGTTGCCTTTTTTTAAAAATCACTAAAGTTAGATCAAGGTACATGTATACAGTTTTATTCTAACAGACACTTAAGTTCATTGTAAATAACCAATTAAATTCAATGTAAAGATAAAAAAATACATTATGGGTCAAAATCATTCTTATGTTATATATATTTTGTTCCTGTTATATTAGCTTTATTTTCAATATTGTAGTTTGTAGTATTAGTTTCCTTTTGATGGTATTGCATGTACTATCCATCCAATACATGAGATATGACAAAAAAGAGAATTATTTGGATCTACTGTATTATATGTACAAATTTGCTATAATACAGATGATTTGGAGGAAGTTGACATTCTGCCTTATTGAAGATTATAATATACAGGTTGAATCACAAAAAGGTTGAAGAGGAATTATAAAGGACTTCTACATCAACCTTTTGTATGCCTAGAATACTTCTTCAACATCTCCTCTGAGAGGTAACTAATCCAGGTTTGAACACATTATTGGAGAGATATTATCTCAACATTAAAAGTTTATTTAGTTGAATCAAAAATAAAATAATATACTTTTATATATTTAAAATACATAATTACATTACAGGATATTCAATTATGTATTCTAAATTTTTTAAACACTGAGCAACTACTGGGAGTAAGAAAACCAAACGGTAAAAAAATAGTTTGAGGATTTTAAAGTAAAATTCAACAAAAATGAATATCAAGTTATAACCAGCTTCTAATTATATTACAGAAACTCTCTTTTATTAGGTGTTATTTTATACTTTTCTTCAGAACTACCTTTGTTCACCCTTTTCCAACTGTGATACTATGGGGATTATAATACACTTCATAGGAAACACATTTAGTTCCTTGAAATAATATTTAGAGCATTTGAAAAATGAAATTTTAAAAACAAATCTAGTGTGATGATAGATTTATTTTCTTGACTTTTAAATCACTTAATGTGATGTTTTAAATGTCATATTTGTTAACTTCTATCTCATACATGTATGCATTCAACAGTTGTGTACTGCCAGTTACATTAGGCATGTGCAGTTCCTCCCTATCAAGAACTTTACGTGAAAATATAGCTAATTTATATTTTAGGTCCAAAGAATAGTTTGTTCTTTTTCATGTAAACATTTAATTTTGGCTGAAGAAAAATACCGACACTGGAGACCTTGTGTTCCTGAAATATGGCTAGCAAAGAATTTCCTGGTTCCAAGTCTACCTTTAAATAATTGCCAGGTAGTTCAGAACATTTCTAGGAATTTCATTTTCTTTCTCTTCTAAGTACTTTATCTGTGACATCTTAATTTCCTAATGCATTATTTTAGCTGTTTCTATTATTTCAAATTTATAATGGATTATATCAAGAACATCATTTCATCATCATTTATCTTTGTTTTAATATTTTTAAAAACTCACATAATTTTATAAACAACTATCCATATACTTAACATGTTTAGAGATCATTAAACAATTAATGTACCCCTGAATTGTGCACATCAAAAAACTAATTTTAATCAATGTAAGTAGCAGAAGTCAGAAAGAGTTCTTCAAATAAGATAGCCCCATAAAGTACAGCATATCAGTGTAATGCATAACCTTTATAGAAAAATCTATTTATTGGCTAAATACTATGAGTCAGGCACTTTTTCTGTTTGTTTTGTTCTGTTTCTAAATTTTTATTGTTGAAAGTGTTACATTTGTTCCCTTTCCCCTCACTCTTCCCCTCCCCCCGTGAACCCCTTTTATCCCCTCCCCCTCATATCAACCTTGGTGATTGCATCACAACTTCATATTGAATTCTTTTTACTGTATTATTTCCTTCCAAGCACGAACACATGATTTCTCTGCTCCCCAGGATATCATTTACACAAATTTGTCCAAATTTCCTTTCATTAATGATGTCAGAAGAGGAGCTCTGAATAAAAATAAAAAGCACTGAAACCAAATGACTATAGGTGTCCCTAATGTTAATTAGCTAAAACCCAACAGTCAGAAGACACCATCTTCTATTATGTGATGTAGTTGGTCTCTTTTGAAATCAGATTACTCATACCCCACTGTACCTAGCTAGAGGTAAGGTCTTAGCATCTTTGTCTCAAAGTTCCTAATAAAAACCAAAAATCAACTAGCAAGTTAATATTTTTCTCACCTTTAACAGATATTCTTTCACATTATTTTGAAGCACAGTTCAATATTTCTTTAATCTGAACTTTACTAGTCAAGATTTTGCAAAACTAAACACATTTTTAGCAGTGATGAAAGAAGGAAGAAATGTTCATATTATATTTTATATTAAGAGCAACTTTACTATCTTGCCTAAATATGAAGCATGGTGTAAACGGAGGTTTATTTTATTCCAGATCTCTTTTTTTTTAATGTTACTTCTCTCACATAAAGGTAAGTATATTCAATAGTTTAGGAAAGAGAACCACAAAGGCAGAGAGGAGAAAAATCTAAGGTAAGTTTGAGAAATAACAATAGGTGAGTTGAATAAAGTAAAGATTATGTAAAGGAGAATATTGTGAAAATTAATTGGAAAGATGATTTTGGTCTTATTTGTTATGTGAATAATTAATACTAAGATGTTTGGACGCAATTAACCAAGTGCCATGTAACCAACAAAGTGGAAACTTGGGAAGATAAAAGAACCAAAATTTAAAAGTTTCAGTGCCCAATGTAGAAAATGAAGTTGCATCAGCTGTGCCTAGATCACAAACCTAGATAAAGTATCTGTTAATCCACAACATCTCATATAACTGTTCATTCATTCTGTTCCCTCAGTTCCAACTTTTAAATATTCTGTATATTGTCTAGACACTATTGCAATATTTTCTCTTTGAATTAATACCTGTTCTATCTTAGCCCTAGTAGATTGGAGGATTTGGTCTATCATTTGCTCTCCAAGATTGCAAGCTACCCAATTAATTGCTTTGGATAGGGAATTAAATAACAAATACAACAGTATGCTTTAACTTTATTTAAACCAGTGTGCTTACATGTTTACTTATTTTTTTTTAAGATCTCTGACCACATGCTTTTTTATTTCCCCCACAGGTTTGCAGGAAGGCAGCAAAGATGAGAGCACTTTTGGGTTTTCTATTATTGCTTTTCAGCAGGGCTTCTAGTTTTCCTCACAATGGTTCTGTGTGCCCTACTGACTCATTATATAACTTATCCAGTTGCTTTATCTACTTTAATCATAGACTGAACTGGTCTCAGGCACAGGTATGTATTCACGTTTTTACTTATAATTTTAAATCATTCACCTCATTGCTTTGGTTCTTTCAGACCACTTAGTTATAACAGCAAATTTTGGAGGTGGAATTGTGCACAATACAAAACATCAGAATTATTTTTGTTTTCTTTTCTTTCCCAGGATATATGCCAACAACATGGGCTCCATCTTATCACCATCCAAAACTTTAATGAGGTCTCTGCCATTGCTACTTTGGTAAAAAACTACCAACAGAAGGAAAATATCTGGATTAAATTAGAAAAACATAGTCAGGTATTGCTAAATTATTTTTCTAAAAAAGGGACTATATGTGTGTGTGTAAATTAGTTAGTAGGGTCTGTTAGTCAGCATAGACATATATCCTCTTGGTCGTTTGGTTTTCACATTTCCCAATTTCAGGAGATTGAAAAATTATTAACTTCTGTATTAAATTTCCACATTAAAAAAGAATTAATATACTCACAATTTGTGGAGAGTCTGAATTTCCTAATCGTGAAAACTTGGCATCTTAGCAACCCAGGTGCATCTGTTAGGTTATGGTTTTTTTCTAAGAAAAGTACAATCAATGTACAATGTTTTGTATTGTATGAGTTTATGGACAGTACTTCTGTAAGGAGAATTAGCATCATCTCTATAAAATCTGCCAGAAAACTTGCTTTGTTTTAAAAGTTAAAGAATATTCTATACCATATATTAATAATCTCTAATCTATTTCTTTTGCTTATACAATAGAATTTATTGTTATATTATATAAATATAATGTAGAATAATACTATTTTTATGAGAATATATAAAATTGTTGCTATTATAATATTATAGACAGAATATTCCTCAGAATACTCAAGGGATCTAACTATGAGTACTGAGCCATTAAATCTTTATAAACAGTCAATTTTATTATAAATATATTTTTGATATTCTTTTTGGAGGGACTATGATTTCAATGTTTTAACTGTTTTCTTAGGCATATGTTCATTCATTAAAAAATAATATAGTAGTTGACTCTATCCATATAATAATTGATATCTATTAGCTAGTTACTATTTTTTTTATTAGCAGAATTATAATTTCTCTCAACTATGAGATAATATAACCTATAGATCACACCATATCCTGGAAAGATAAAGTTCCATACCATGACTTACAAATTCTAAAAGCCCTTGCTCTGTGATCTATACCACATTTGTATTAAAACATAGCCAACAATACTCTATGTCTTGGTAACTCTCAACTTGTTAACTAATACCCTTTTTATTTTATTTTCTTTTACTGGGGATTCATCATTTTATTTCAGAATAACCAGTGGAAAATTATTCAACAACCTGGGAATGGACAACATAACCCACTGGAGGACCAGGAAGTCATTGTAAAACAAAATGTCTGTGTAGAACTTATAGCAACAGAAGGTAAGAGCATGTGATAACCTGAAATTAAAAAAAAAATTCTTCCTAATTATTTGCACAGGTTTTTTCTCAAAATTTCCACAGAGATATAATTGATAAGTCAAAAAAGAAAGGTTTCTTTATCAAATGAGTTTGGAAATACTATATTTTATAAACTTTCTCTTGGAAATTTGTAAGACAGATTAGTGAATTAAAAGCTCTGAAAGCTATTGCATTAAAATAAAAAGCTTTGAACAACACCAACTGTATTTGGTCTTCAAACAACACCAAATGTATTTAATCATAGATTATTTTCACCCTTACTTGGTAACATTTTGCAAAGTAGTATTTGTTTTGCAAAATGCAGATTCAGATTTACCAATTGAGTATTGCAGAGAAAAATATAAATAACTTTCTCAAGATTTTTGGAAAACCATCAATTGTCACACAGTTTTAACCTATTTTATACAGAATTCTTAAAGTGGAATAACACTGACTGCCAAGAAAGAAGGCCCTTCTTATGTCAAACCTTGTAAGTATCTCATTCAACCTTATTGGAATTTGGAGAAAACCTCACCTTAAACTATTATTCTCATAGTTAAAAGAATAAAAATGCATTTCTTGGTGAAGGTAGTATATAAATACTCTTTTAGTGATTTGTTTCATATATTTAAGAAGCCACATTTTTTTTTCAAATCAAAGCACTTCTGAGCAATGTTTCTTATGAGATTAAAAGCCAGAAAGTTAGAAAAACAAGCATACCTCCAGGGCACTTCAAGTTTCAAGTTAAATAAGCTAAATATAGTAAAAGTATTCTTGTGTAATACAAGAAGTACTCAAAAAACTAAATTCAGAGAACTTCATATTATATTTCTACATATATAAGGAGATATATTGACTTCTGGCACATGTAGTTCTAAACATGGTTCTAGGCATTAAGATTAAGACAAAAATTATTCCTGTTCATGTTCTAATGGAGAAGCCAGAAAATAAACAAGCAAATAAATATATACTATGATAACCAGATTATAAATAACATGTAAATATGTGTTATTTACCTTAAAACTAGTTACCCTCTTTACCAATAAATCCAATTCCAGTTATAATCTATGCATTCTTGTTTGCTACAATGAATCCTATATAAAGGAAATATCAGGTTATCAAGCTACTGATTGATTCATCAGCACAGTTAATTGAGAGAATTTGAATCTGTGCTTGAGCAGGATTTACATTATTTAAATCCTCAAACTTCTACTTTTAAATAGTTCTCTGAATTCTTTTTGGAAAGCTTCCTTTTCTCCATTGTGTGCAGTCTTAGTGTGATAGTATGTGCATAAACCTGGTTTTCCACATTGAAAGCTCAAAGAATCAGATTCTTATTCTCAAACCCACTTTACCCAAGTTTAACAATCGAATGCTCACTCCTAGAATCATGAATCATAATAATAAAAGGCCAAGAGGTGTCAGGACCAATACAACCAAATGACTGGTAACCATGAGGTGGCATTGATCACTTCTCGGTCCCTCCTTCTTCCCACCCGTGAACAGGGGCAGAGCAGAACTGAGGACAGGCAACTGGGGAGCAGGCTGAACTGCTGACCTCTTGGTCCCTGCTCCTCACGCCTTCCTCAGCCTGCAAGCTCTAATGGATCAGCGATGGAAGACAGGGCTGGCTGTCAGGCCGTTGGGATTACCAGCTCATCCCCAGCTGCTCCGGAGCTCAGGCCTGTGGGAAAGCAGGCGCTGGCAATTTCACCTCTATGCTTGTGCACCAGGCTGGCCGCTGATGGAACGCACTGCTGGCTTGGGGCCACTCATGCTGGGAGGGTAGGTCGCAGGCCAGCCCCGCAGCCTCCATCAGCACTCAAGCCCCAGCAGCAGAGGCAGTGGCAGCCACAGTGGTGGAAGTGGTGCCCACCTAAGCAGCTCTGAGCAGGCAGCGTGTTCCATCTTCAGCCTGCCCAGCACATGTGCATGGAGGTGAAGTCTCCAGCACCTACTTTCCCACAGGCCTGAGGTCTGGAGCAGTCGGGGATGAGCTGGTGATCCCAACAGCCTGACAGCCTGGCAACAGAGATGGCATTCGGCCTGGGAACTGGCAAACAGGCAGAAGATGGCCCTGATTGCAGGAGGCTGGGCTTAGGGACCCTTCCTGCATGATTTAATCATGCACTAGGCATCTAGTCTTAACATAAAAGAGAAGACAAATTTTGTGGGGCGTTTTTTTTAGTACAGCTTCTGTATAGAGTTCAGATTATATCAGTTCAATGTCCTTGTTGTTCTATCTTCTACCCATCAAATCTACCTTGATCACTTAATATTAAATACTACTTTACTTCTGAATGTTCTTCTCCAGTAACCCTTTGCTCAATAGCCAGGGTTGGTTTCAGGGGTATGAAACCAAAAACTCATGGTGTTTGAAAAGTCTCTGGCTCCCTCGTTCTATAACAAAGATAGGGAAATTTATATGGAAAGAGAGAAATGATGACTATGGATCTATAATGAAATAAAATGGTAAAATTTCAAATTAGGCACTAATCTAATCTTTTTCTGACTGCATTGGTGATGTTAATTCACCAAATAATAAACAACCTTATGTTACCCAGGACCTCCCATAAATCCATACAATTCACAAATCCACACAATCCAGCTACTTTCCTCTGATACTAACCTTCTGAAATCTCTTGTTCACCAAATTCTAGTTATTGTATATCTAGCTCTAGCATAATCCTAGTTTCATCTAGGTAACCTAATCTGAAACACAAAAGCAAAACATGTATTGAGTTCAGAAAATTAATTTATATTTTGGTAAAGAGATTTAAAATATCCTAGCAAAATTCAAGATTTAAAACAGCTCTGGCTGGTGTGGCTCAGTTGGTTAAGTATCATCCATACACCAAAAAGTCATAGGTTCAATTTCCCATCAGGCCACATGCCTGGGTTATGGTCTGGATCTCCAGTAAGGGCTGTGGAGGAAACAGCTGATCAATGTCTTCCTCTCTCTCTCCCTCTCTCTTCCTTTCTTAAATCAATTAAAATGTATTTAAAAAAAACCTCATTAAAAAAATTTAAAGATTGTGATTTTTGGTAAGACTGTTGTTATATACCACATAAATATAGCTACAAAGGGATTTTTTATTTATTATATATCTCTTTATTTGTATAATAACTTTAAGAGTATTAAATATTTTTAGTAGTACAAATATTTCTTTATTTACAGGCCCTATCATTCAGAATTTTTTCTGAACCAGATTAAAGTCACAAAATTAAGCAAAGTAACTGAAAGTTATGAAAAAAATAAAGACAATAGGTTAACCAAGTATGATGGCGGGAAGAGAGAAAAATACACAAGTAAGGAAGATAAAAAAACAAAGGACACCCTTTCCACAAATGTAAGCTCATGGTACATTTTATTCCTTCTTTTTATTCTCCTTTGTTTATTTCTTTCTCTCTTTTTTTTAATTACTCTTCCTAGACTTTATTTTTGGAATTCTTATTTCTCTTAAAATCGGTATACAAGATAATCAAACCCAAATAGTTTGTGGTCCCCATAAATTTAACTTGCAACTGATTAAAATGTGGTAAAATTATTAATAAAATTAAAAATCTTGAAACAGTACTCTTGGATAATGTTTCTGAGTAAAGTACTTTCATATTTTAAAATCTCATTACATTGTCATATTCACCATATTAGTTTCTAGATGCCAAGAGATTGACATATTTATTTTTAAAACTCCTTTATATAAATGTATGATTTGATGCTGTGAATCCAATAATATTCAAAACACTTAAGGAATTTATTTCTATGATAATTATCATTCTCCAAGGTAAATTTACTTTAGTCAATAAAAAAGAACTTTGGTATTCTATTCAAATGGTGCCTTCAGCCTAGAGTTTTACTATTTCTCTCATAATTTTCCTTTTGCTTATTTCACTTTTTTTCAGAATCATTCATCACAGAAAAGCTTGACACCATTTCTGATGGGTTTCCTCGTATTTACCTCGTTCCTTATTTCCTTGTTTCCCAAAATCAAGAGCCCAAAACAAGAAGATCTGCAAACTAAGCTTGCTTAAATAGATTCTCAAACTTAGCTTGCTTAGAAAGAATACCCGAAGCACTCTAAAACTTTAAAGAATATTTTATTTTATTCTACTAGTGAGGTAATATGATAGCCTCCCACAGTTTCAGGGATACCAACAGAAGACAGGAGGCTCCTGAACACAAGACAAAGGACTGTTTTACCCACAGCAATCACAGCCCAGTATCAGCGTTTGCACTGGTTCCCCAGTCCCAACTTTTACAGGGCTATGTGAAGGCCAACGGACATCTGCATATGCAGGAGGTTGTTTTATAATGGAGGAACTTCAAATTTAGGGAACTCAATATTTTTATAATGAGCAGTAAGCATACTTGATCTTTACCCTGGAGAAAGCCATAATCTTTATTATAACTGGGCCCTAAACAAACCTATCTTCATTCTGAAGGGAGACAGTACCTCTATCTTCCTAGAATATTTGCTATGAAGACACCTTTCAAAATGTAGTACACAACCAAGACAGCCAGTGCCTCTCTACTCGCAGGACATGCAGAAAAGCAAGAGACCCATAGAGGGACTGTCTCTCAATGGGTGTTCAAATGCCTTTGGAACCATTTCTAAACCAAACATTCTGATTTTTCATTGTTTTTAATTAGTCCTTATCTTTAACTCTATATATTTTCTCTGCCAGAGTGAAATCTGGATTTTAATAGTGGTTAATAAAGATTTTCAGTGATAGTAGTTTGTTAGGTATATAGCACAGGTTCTCAATCTTCTTCTACAGTATGAAGTTTAAAAAGAAGAAAGGCAATATAAAGGAATAGTGATGCTTTTGTTTGTTTGCTTTTATTTTTTAAGAGAAGAGAAATAGGTACATGAAAAAAATTATTCTTTATATTTGTATTATAAGATTATATTCTACATTACCTTTTCCCCAAATTGTGAACATAACATTAAAAAAAAAACAACCTTTGTAAGCAAGTACTGTTTAGTCAGTTTAAGTAACATATACAGTCACAATTTCAATATAAAGTTTCATACATATCATAAGTTGTATGTAATTGATAATTTAGATAAAGAGCACTCCAAATTACTTGTTTTTTTTATCAGATTAAATACTGTAATATAAAAATTTTATATTTGTTATTCCTTTTCTGAGTTAAAAAACACTATTCTAATTTGTATCATAAAATAGAAACTGTTCAGCTTTTAAATATTAATTATCTCAAAGAACTCTGGGAAACTGTATAACTTTTCTGATTGCAACAAGGGCATTTTTAGGACATTGAATACACTACAGAAGAGGAATTGTATTACAGATGATGGATGCTTTGCTCATCTTGAGTGATTTAATGTTATTCAAGATGATACAACAGCTTTAGGACAAATGAAATGTCCTTGACCCCTGTCTTTATGTTGCCTCAAATAGAGTTAATGCTGATTATTTTGACTTTCTGTCTTGTATTAAAAATTAGTAACTTAGAATTAAATATTAAGAATAAAACAAAGCAAAATAAATATATATATTTCAAGGAGAAATTTTAAAAATAAAGAAGCTATTTGTGAGAACTGAGTGTGAGGTCAAAAGACACTCTATAAAGTCTCTGAGGTTTGGATGCTTAGGATATTTTCCCTGGGATTTTGGAAAAAATAATTTTGCTATAGAAATATGAGTTTTTGAAACCCATTACAGTAGTCTCCTGCATTACTTTGTATTCACTCAGTAAATAATAAAACATAAAATTATAATAAACATTAATTTTTACATTTCAGAGACAATAAATCCTGAAAAAAAGAAACACCATACTAAGAAATTTTATGACGTTTGGTGATCTAAATGTTGAAACCTTCTCAATGGCAAAAGGCAAATGCATTTTTGAAAACATGCCTATAAAATTAATGAATGGCAAAAGAAATATATTTGTGGTAGGCAGACAGGTATGAACAGAGTAAGGAGGACCATGGGCCAAGTAGAAAATATTACTGTAAGGTTTGAGGTGCAGGAAACAAGAGTCAGAGACCAAGGCATGCCTAAAGAGGAGGTTTATTAAGGAGGAGGTAGAAAAACCAGGATTAGAGGAGGGGGAGAAGAAGGAGGGACCTGTCGGACTGTCTCCAGGCCTTTTGAGGGAACAGGAAGGGGTTGGGCCCAGGGCAAAATGGGAAGAGGTTGGGCCCTGGGCATTCGGCACTGGCTATTGGGGATGTCCCTGCAGCAGTTACAGGTACGCCATAACTCTGCCCACCAGTTTGAGGGAGGGAGAATCTATCAGTTACCAGCGTGGAAAACCCTCTGTGCTTAACAATGGGCAATCTTAGCAAAGATTACCCTAGGTGGCACTGTGCCCTTAAGGTAATCTTTCCTCTCCTGGCATATCACTGGTCATGCAGTTTAGACCCCTGACTTTTCCTCCCTAGAGATAACACATAGGCCTCAGCTGTACTTCAGCTCTAGGTCCAGAAAACCAGCAAAACCAGACAAGTGACTGTGATGACTGCCTCAGGACCAACTGCATAGAATAATGACCGCCTACCCTGGTACCGACCAATCAGTGGAAACCATGACCTTAAAAAGACACACCGGGAAAGCTGCTGAATTTGCTGTTGAGATCTTCCCTTGGGACTTCCCCTGGGGACTTCCTTAAAACCCTTAGGACAGAGGATCCAGCACACTCTTCCTCCCAGGAGCACACCCTTGCCTTTCCCCTCCCACTCTCTTTCCCCATTCCTCCAGGTGCATCTCCTTTACCTTTCTAATTTCAAAACTTCTCAGCCCACTTTTGCCTCTATAACTTGTTTTCTAAGCCCATTTTGTCTACGAATTACTTCTTTTACCTCTTTGGTTTTCTTTCTCTCTCTCTCTCTCTCTTTTTAAATATTTTTATTGATTTCAGAGAGGAAAGGAGAGGAAAAGAGATAGAAATATCAGTGAGAAATAATTGATTGGCTGCCTCCTGCAAATCCTCTACTGGGGATCAAGACGGAAACCCAGGCATATGGCCCTGACCAGAATCTAACCCATGACCCCCTAGTCCTCAGGCCAAAGCTCCATCCATTGAACTAAACCAGATACGGCACCTCTGTGATTTTCTCTTATATAAATAAATGTTCTCTTATAGTTTGAGTCTTGGCTCTGAATTCTTTCCTAACCAGACTCAGGTACCAAAGTTACTGAACCCAATCTGGTTTGATCCCACCAATTTAACACTTGCTGTTGTTCCCACTGCTGCCAACATATTTATGATTAAATAAAAATCTATAAAAATATCAAAGCATTTTCCAAGAAGAAAACAAAGAAATAACTCAAAAGAATAGGTATAGCTAATATGTATTTGAAAAATGGCTAATTTTGTTTATAATAGGTGAAATGCAACTCAATGTTAATGAGATACAACTTTTTGCCCATCAAATTATGAAATTAACAAAGACATAAAATAAAAAATTAGATGAAAAATATTTGATATAAAACTGCTGGCCAAACAGGAACTATCAAACATTAATTCTGCTATTATAAATTAGAAACTTTTTTTGAACAGTATTTGGAAATATGAACCAAAGATCAGAAATGTTTACCCTATTTGCTTCAAGAATTTCCTCTTCTAAGAATGTGCACAAAGGACATTGCTAGAGAGTACACAGTAAAATTTATGTACACATGCACATGTTATAGCCAGAGGTACACTACAATAGCAGAAAACAAATGAATAACAAGCAGAAAATAATATGAATGCCCCTTTAAGGGTGGCTAAATAAATTAAACCTATTAATAAGTGAAAAAATTGTGGAGGCATTATAAGAAACTATATAAAACTGGGTTTTGTTTGTTTGCTTGCTTTTTATTCATGGCCTATAGAGCCTTAAAAGGAACCAGGGAGTGAAAAAGGGCAATATTCCATAAAGAGAGGAACTTTTCCAACCAAAGAAGTAAACATTTATCTATTGTACATTTTGAGCATTGCAGAGCAGAGTCAATTGCTTAAAATGTGTTATATATTACTAATTTTTAAAAATGATAGTGTGAGAAATGATGACATAACAAAAAGCTACAAAATGCTGCCTACAAAGTAAATGTAATGTATTATACACAGACACTCATATATGTAAACATATAAGAGCTAAAGACACATTTTTCCCAATGGTTGGTTATCTTTGGGTGATTGATAAATAATTTTTTTCCTCATTTACTTTAAAAACTTTATAAAAATTTAAATAATAACTAAACCCAATCTATAACTGTTCTATAATAGGTGAAAGCCTGTGGCTCAAGCCCAATACCTCCCTTTATAAGTTAAATGTAAGAAACTTATAAAACTGATTTCAATGCTTCAATAATGTACTTGATTATAAAAATTTAATAATAAAACACAGAAATGTAAAAAAGCTATGTTTTATGCTATTACCTAGGGCACAGAAAATCTTTTTGGGTATATTACAAAAAACTAAAGCACAGTGCTTAAGTATAGGGTCTGTGTAATAAAATGGTCTGGTCAAATTCCAACTTAGCTGATATGTGTTCTAACCTGGGAAAATTGTTTAATTCTTATAAGTCTTCATTTCTTCATCCTTCACCTTGAAATAAAAGTTCATCCTTAACCTTGAAAAAACAAACAAAACCTGTTTACTTCCATGGATTGTCATATGAAAAATCCTAATAATGAAAAGATCCTTAGTAAGTGCTACCATCCTGTCTGAATGTCTGGCATATTAAAAGTACCGAACAAATGTCAGCTCTCTCTACTATTGGAAAAATGTGATTGTCTTAGGGGATTGGCACAACAATAAAGGGTGCATTGAATGAATACCCTTTCCTGTCTCTTCAGAAGAGTGCATAGAAACAAGGGAACCTAGAGGCCAAAAATATAGCAAGTGAATTGTTGGACCAGAAAAGGACCTAAACTCCTGTATCCTTCTTAGAGAGCTTCTGGGCACAGGAAGAGGAGGTACCTGGGCTGAAATAATCCATGACCATCCTGATTTTAAATAAGAGGAAGTCAGGACATGTAGAAAAGAGCTGGGGTGGAGAGCTGGGGCAGGTAAACAGCTTCACCTCAAGTCTAAAGGTGAACATGTCAGTCTTTTAGGCTTCTGTTTTCCTCAAGAATTTCAATTCCGAAGGTCAAGTCCAAATTCATTTTTGTACCCCATGGCCTTCTGTGTTCTGCTTGCTACTTCCCTTTCCAACTATGTCACTCACCATTCCCTTATTAACACAATGCAGTCATTTCAAACCACTAACAAAAGTCACCTCCAACTCTATTTCCCCTCTCTTTTCATACTTCTTCAGCTTACACTCTTTTACTTAACTTGCAAAATTTATTTTCTAATCTTTCCATGTTGATAATAAAACATCCTCTTCTGTGCCTTCAAAATTCTTGTATTACTCAACAATTATAGCACTTTCAAAATATAAAATTAATGTGTTGACTCATCATTTCCCAAACAGAATTATTTTGGAGTTTTAATTTTATACCTCCACATACTTGCCATTAGCCCTTCTCTCAACTTTAAAACCTCTCTCTCTGCTCAAGTTTCTAAATCTTACCCAAATATTAATAGGCACTTCTAATTACTGGCCACCTCATCTCATCATATTGGGTTTTTTTTATTTCTTTTGTTCTTCAGTTATATCAATCACTTAGAAATTAAATCCTGAAATAACTTCTACTTCTTAATTTTTGATGACTTTTCATGTTCTGTGAAATCTTTTCTACTATATATACTACATCCTTCATTGCTTTCATTTTTTATTTAAATATATTTATTTATTTTAGAGAGGAAAAAAGAGGGAGAGAGATGAAAATATCAATGATAAGAGAGAATCATTGAGTGGCTGCCTCCTGCACACCCCATATTGAGGATCAAGCTAACAACCCGGTCATGTGCCCTGACGGGGAATGGAACCATGGCATCCTGTTTCATAGATGGACACTCAAGCGCTGAGCCACGCTGGCTGGCAGTCCTTCATTTCTTTAATTCACCAGCCATGTTACAAAAATTTCCATCCTGCTACATCCCTTTCATCATTTAATTCAGTGCTTGTCTGTCTATTGAGACACTCCAGCTCCACAGCCTCCTCAGAGTCCCTTTGCTGTCTATAAACATTCAATGATTTGGTTATTTTACTGAGCAGTGTGATTTCTTTTCTAGGTTCTCACCCAGATGGGTTCAAAGAATGAAGCCAGGGACAAAAAGTGGTAGCTGAAAAATACAGAAACTTTATTGCAAGCAAACACTACCTCTCAAACCTTAATTCTATATTCTAATCCCAAGACTCCATCCCTCCTGGATGGACAGAGGGGCCCCTAAGAAGGGTGACCACTACTTTCTTTGTCTTCAGACATTAAATAGGCTGGACACCCTCCTTTTCTGCCGTGGGACCTTAGTACTGGATTCAGCTCCCAGTACCCCCATGTCTGCACTGGTCGTCGTCTGGTCATCTTATCTGTTTAGATTGGGATCACTTCTGATTTATCTTTTGGTGTTCTCCAAGTTGTGCTTATCTTATAGCTCTCTAAGCTACTCAGGTCAGGGCTACTTTTGGTCTAACTTATGGTCACTTTAATTGCTCCAGCCTGAGATACCCATCTGTCTTTGGTTTATGGCTGTCTTAATTGCATTGGATAGAAATGTTTCCATCTGCCTGTGGCATTTCTCCATCCTCTGTACAAGTAAGATAAGCACCCCCTGGCATCTTCAAGTATCCATCTATGCATTCCTCCTCCAAGGACTCTCCTCATTCTTAAAACTCCCTATACCTGATTA
This sequence comes from Lasiurus cinereus, assembly GCA_011751065.1. Lineage (NCBI taxonomy): Eukaryota > Metazoa > Chordata > Mammalia > Chiroptera > Vespertilionidae > Lasiurus > Lasiurus cinereus. Next base: position 37,011,054 of record JAAGEH010002528.1, read on the forward strand.
TTTTATCCCTAAAACTACTTTCACCAGGAACCCCTTTTATCTATCTCCTTACTTCCAAGAAAGTCAGAAATTTAAACTTAATCTCCCCAATTAAAACTAGCCTGGTTTTAACTCTCAGGGATGGGAGGGAGGTGCCCATTCTCTGTTGCTATCTGGAGGTGAGAAGAAGAAATTGTCATTCTACTTCTAGTTCCACTTCCACTTTCACTCAGGTGCCTCCTTATCTTAAAGGTATTCTAGAATTTGGCCTCCTTCCTTGTCTCAGTGATCTCATCTTCTATCCTTTAGGATCTCCAATGCAATCATGGCTCAGAGGTTTGTTCTGCATTTTGTCTCCAAACCTATCTTGATCTGCAGCTATTTCAGTGCCCATCAAATAGTCCAATCATTTGGTCTTGGAGTTGTTTTCTGTCCTGCAACAGAGAGGAACTGACAGGTCTGCGCCAATCACGAAGGCAAGAGGAGAAACAGTCCAGAGATGGAAGACGCTGACTACGCCCTGCCATGCAAGCAGTTAGCAGCTGTGCATCGCTATAGGATGTCTAGGACCAAACCAGAGAGGGTCAGACCAGCATTGCCACCATTTGTCCACTATCAGATGCCATTGATGATATGTACACATAAGGAACTGTTTGACATTGAAATTGGGACTCAATCATTTTTCTTTTGCTCTTATGGATTTATTTCTAGACTACAGGGGCAAGATGATTTTAAAGACAAGAATCAGGTGGCAGGGAGGAAGCAGATGCAGAGGCAAAGAAGCAATGAACAGACTGCTGTGCCACAGTGGGAAGGCAGGGGAAGTTGGTGGGGAGGGGCCTGTAGGAGATCAATCGAAGGACTTGTATGCATGTGTGTGTGGGCATGGCCAGTGGATGCAGGGCAGTGGGAGTGGGGTGGGGAGGGACGGATGGGGGCATGTGCTGGGGGGTGGGGAGGGCAATAGGAAAAAAAATAAAAAAATAAAAAATAAATAAAAATGAAGTTTAATAATAGTTCATAATAGTTAGTATTTGAATAGTTACTAATTCAATAAAAGGTTTAATAATTTTAAAAAATTGTCCAATCAATCTCCTCACTTCTTTTACTTTAAAACCCTCCCTGCCGCCACCACTTGACTAGTTAGCTTCTAATTGCCATTATCAAGAAATTCTTTATCTTAAAAAATGTTAACTCTAAAATTTTTCTATCTACTCTAATATTTATTTTTAGGCACTTCAGTACTTCCATTGAAGTGTTAAGCATTCTTATTAGCTATTAAATATTAATTAATCAAAGAAGAAACATTTTACTAATCATATTGTTGTAATTATTAAAAGGAAAAAAGATCAGAAGACTGTGGTTGGGTAAAGCTAGATCTGTAAAATAGCATATCTGAAAGTCTGCAGACTTTGTCAGAAATATTGTGATGTTGGTCTTTAGCAATGCTGTGATATTTCTTACTCTACTAGTTCCTTTTACTCTCATACTCCCCTTTGGTGGCTTAATTCAGTTCATGCTAGGCATTCTCTAGGATTTTACTTCCTCCATCATTTTTCAAAAGATACAATATCTTGCATACATTTGGTGCTCTTGTTCAGTGAAATAGTGAGTACTTAGTATATTAAAAGAAGCACAGGTACCGATGAAACATCCAACTCACCATTTATTTGCTGGCTGATACATGACTTGGTATGGAAATTAATTCACTTAACTTATGAAAGGTTTTTTGTTTTGTTTTTTTCTCCTTATCTGTGTAATAGGAAACAATGTCTGCTTTTCCTACATTATTAGTGAAACTGTAGTAGTAGAAAGATGAAATTATTTTTGAGGTAACAGGAGAGCAGTGGTATTGGCATTAAATAGACAGATGAACTGTTACTAGTGGAGAATCTTTCCTATGAAGGATTTAGAGTTAGATAAGGAAATGTTTTACTTTAGACATTGTTCTGAAGGTAAGCAATTTCATGGATATAGGATTCAGCATTTTTAATATATCTGTGTTTGCAACTTATGTTACATATTTTTACAAATTTTGTGCTTTTAAGTATTTAATTTTAAGTAATTAATTTTTTTAACTTAATAGATCTTTATTGTTCAGATTATTACAATTGTTTCTTTCCCTCCCATCCTCCATAGCTCCCCTCTACCCGGTTCCCAACCCAATCTCTACCTTTACCTCCCACCATTGTCCTCATCCATAGGTGTATGATTTTTGTCCATGCTCTTCCCGCATCCCCTTCACCTCTTTTCCCCTGAGAATTGTCCGTCCACCCCCTTTCTATGCTCCTGATTCTATTCTATTCACCAGTTTATTCTGTTCATCAGATTTTTAATTCACTTGATTTTTAGATTCACTTGTTGATAGATATGTATTTGTTGTTCATAATTTTTATCTTTACCTTTTTCTTCTTCTTCCTCTTCTTAAAGAATACCTTTCAGCATTTCATATAATACTGGTTTGGTGTTGATGAACTCCTTTAGCTTTTTCTTATCTGTAAAGCTCTTTATCTGCCCTTCAATTCTGAATGATAGCTTTGCTGGGTAGAGTAATCTTTGTTGTAGGTTCTTGCTATTCATCACTTTGAATATTTCTTGCCACTCCCATCTGGCCTGCATAGTTTCTGTTGAGAAATCAGATAACAATCTTATGGGTGCTCCCTTGTAGGTAATTAACTGTTTTTCTTTTGCAGCTTTTAATATTCTCACTTTATCTTTTGCTCTTGGCATTTTAATTATGATGTGTCTTGGTGTGGTCCTCTTTGGATTTCTTTTGTTCAGGGTTCTCTGTGCTTCCTGGACTCGTAAGTCTATTTCTTTCACCAGGTAGGGGAAGTTTTTATTCATTATTTCTTCAACTAGATTTTCAGTATCTTGCTCTCTCTCTTATTCTGTCACTCCCATAATTCTGATGTTAGTACGCTTGAAGTTGTCCCAGAGGCTCCTTACACTATCTTCAAATTTTTGGATTCTTTTTTCTTCTTGCTTTTCCAGTTGAGTGTTTTCTGCTTCTTTATATTTCAAATCTTTGACTTGATTCCTGCATTCCTCTAATCTGCTGTTTGGTCTCTAAATAATAATTTTTATTTCAGTCAGTGTATATCTAATTTCTAGTTGGTCCTTTTTCATATCCTCAAGAGTCTCACTAAATTTATTGACCTCTTCTAGGAAATTCTTCAAAAACCTTATAACCATGGTTTGAACTCTATATCCAGTCATTTGTTTTCCTCCATTTATTTTGTTTGTGATCTGTTTCTGTGTCTCCACATTTTTGCTGCTTCCCTGAGTTGGTAGAGTAGCTTTGTGTGCTAGGTGTCCTATATGACCCTATAGCTCTGCCTCCCCAGTTACCTGAGGTGGACACTTTTGATGCACTCTTTTGTGGACTGTGTGTATAGCCTTGTTGTAGTTAATTCTTAATTGTTGTTGGTATCTCTGGGGGAATTGACCTCCAGGCCAATTGGTGGTGAGGATCAGCTATGTCTATGCAGGGAGAACTTCTGTGCTGGAGACACCCTTATGAGACAAGACTTGCAAAACTGCAATAGCCTCTGTGCTTGGCTTGGATGGGGTAGAGTCTCAGGGCTGAGCAGACAGCCTTTGCTTCCCTATGAGGCCCCTGGGACACAGTGTCTCTCGGTAATCGCTGCAGTCCTTTCTGCATGCACTCGCATGTGCACCTCCAACCCTCTGCCTTTCATGGCTCCCCTGAGTTTCCATATGCTCCAGGGACCCATATGAGTCTCAGTCCCCAGGGTCTCACTTGAAACAGGGGTTCAGTGCAGTCAGGAAGTTCCATCTTCCTTCTGCTAGAGAAACCCAGCAGCACACTCAGCAGTCAGCCCTTTTTGTGTGCACTTGTGTGCATGCTTCCCTGAGTTTCCGTGCACTCCTCCCTTTTTCTGACAGTCCAGATTCCCCCCATATGAGTCTTGCCCGGAACTGGCATTCAGTGCTGTCAGAACTGGGTTTCAGTGCAGTCAGGAGTTTCTATCTTCCTCCCACTAGAGGAAGCCAGCCAGGCATTCCACCACACGTCCTCTCCACATGTGTGTCTCTGTACTTCAGTTTTTTGCAGCGCCTCTGAGTCTTCGTGAGCCCCTCTCTTTTCTTCTAGTTGTAGAATTTCTACTCAGCCAGCTTTTCTTTGGTGCTGGATGATGTCTGTTCTGTCTTTTAGCTGTATCTTTGAAATTGTTGTGTTCACCTATGCTGCCATCTTGGTTTCTGTCCTTAATGTTTTTTTAATATACAAACTTTCATTATTGGCTATGTTTAAAGGGTAAGACTATCTATATTATAAAAGGCCAGTGGCCATAACACTGTAACAACCAAATGAACGGTCACCAGGAAGTGCACTGATGGTTCTTGCGGCACATGCGGTTCTTGGTTTCATAGCATGGAAGGCCTGGGTTTCCACTGGTGCAGTGGGGCTGGGGTCCTGCTGGCGCAGTGGGTCTGGTGTCTCACACTATTTTATATGCTGGCTCTCTAGTCTATATATATATAAAATCCTACACGCTATGACAAATACTGACCATCAGGGAGCAGACACTTAATGCAGATCCTCCTCCTGGTGGTCAGTGCACTCCAACAGCAGGAGCACTGCTCAGGGAGAAGCTGGGATCATGGCTGATGAACATAGATGCAATGGTGGGAGCCTCTTCTACTTCTGCTATAGTGCTACTGAGTAGTAGTGGCAGGCACAGTGGGGCTTGGATGAATAGGAGCAGTCCAGCACCTGGCCCTGCTTGGGCTCTTCCCTGACTGCCTGCAATTTGACACACTGCTATATGCTTTGGGCAATGTCAGACTGCTGGTTTTGGCCCAATCACAGGATTGGGTGGGGATTGGCCAAAACTGGCAGGCTAATATCCCCCAAGGTGTCCCAGATTGCAAGAGGGAACATGCCCAGCTGAGGGACCCCACCAGTGTATGAATCTGTGCACTGGGCCCCTAGTATATTATACTCTCACATCTCCTAGTTTCTTGCTACTCAAAGTGTGTCCCAGAAATCACCAGCAATGGCATCACCTGGGAAATTGTTAAAAATGCAGGATCTAAGGACACACTTAATATCTATTGAATCTAAATCTGAATTTTAACAAGATTTCCTAGTGATTCAAAGTCACATTAAATTTTGAGAAGCACTGTCTTAGTTCATTATTCTGCGAAAATATCAAATAGCTCAACATTGTATTCATAAAAATTCATTTGTGTTTGAGTTTCATTTTCCACCCCAAACTTCCTTTAATTGTAGTCAATAATAGAATTTTTGTCTTCACCCTCTACACATTCTCTATGCATATCTATATATATAAAGGGCTAAAATGCTTAGTGTCTCTCCAACCATCTGACTGGTCACTATGACATGCACTTACCACCAGGGGTCAGACAATACATGCAGGAACTGCCATGATGTGCATAAGCCATTTACAAAGAAATGGCACCACTGACCTGGCACTGGCAAAGCAACATTTGTCTTCCCCTAGGTGGGACACAGGCCCCACTACTACCCCAGAACGAAACCCCACCAAACTACAGCCAATGCTGCTGAGACCCTATGGCACAAAATGCAGTCCACAGCCCAGCCCAGCCCAGAAACAGTGGCTGTGGGTGCTGGGTAATGATGTCAATTAACTATGCCAAGCTTCCTTTCCCTAGAGACTAGCCTCCTTGGAGTTTCTTCAGCCCAGGAACAGGATTTACTTTATAGCCAGGTACAAACATTTTACACTTAAACCAAATGTTTGTGAAGCATTTTCCCATGCCTTACTTCATTTGATCCTCACAGAAGTCCTGGAGTAGGTAGACAGGAGATTTGGTAGAATCCTAGTTTCTTTACATTAGCTGGATAATGGAGATTTAGAAAGTTTAGAAACTTGACCCAAATGAAAAGAAGTAAGAAATGTGGATCTTGAAAATGACTTCAGGTTTTCTCACTTCATGGAATATAGTGAAACCCTAATGCAGTTAAATATTTTACCTTTGTTCTTCCTATGTGATCTACAATAGTAATCTGCTTTGAGCTAATATTTACTGCTTTGTTGTTGACAATTACCTGAAAGAGAAGTTGGGGTGTTTTCCTGGGCTGGAAAAGTTTAGCTAAATGAGAAAGCAGGTCTAATTAAGCAAGTTTATTCTATATATTTATAAAAGGCCTAGTTGACTCATGCATTCATGAATAAACAAAGCACTCACTGGCACCAATTGCACACATGTGTTTTGATCTAACATTGTCAATCATGAATTTGGTTGACACTTCTATTACAGAGAAAGGGCAAATAATGCTATTAAAACATTTCTTCTAATTTCCTTTCAATGTTCACTAATCTGTGCAGTGGGCCACTAATACAAATATAAAAGCATAATTCAAAAATTTATAAAATCTTACAAGTCTATGAAGTTGGAAGATAATTTAGGCACAAAATAATTAGTTGAAGGATTTTTTTAAAGTTATGTTCTAATAATGGATAGTCTCAAATAAGCATTTACTTTGCTTTAAGCATTCTTCTAAGTGTGTAATCTCATTTTTTCCTTTCAATCACATGGGAAGTAGACGTTCTTAAACTAATGGGAATATTGAGGCACAGTGATTTACCCAAATAACACAGTGGGTTAATGACAGCCAGGTTTTAAACTTACAATTTGACTCCAAAGCTTTGAATTGAAATCACTCCATTATACCCCTTTGCTATGAATATGTTCATTTTAGATCTCTAGAGACCCACGCATGAACAGACCAAATCATTAAAAATTACATTTAAAAAAAGACAAACAGAAAATTAAGCATCGGTTCTGTATTTCCAGTGCTATTGTATATTCATGATAGACAACAACTTTCTGAAAATAACTCTCTTTTAGTTCTGATGCCCAGGTACATATATCAGCACAGTTACTAAGCACCCATCATGCATCCTCTCTTAGGGTCCAAATGATGTGTGGGTTTTTAATGAAAAACAAAAATCTCATTTACATTTCTCAATAAGTTTCCTTTGGAAGGTTAGCTGTTACATAATTAAAGGACACTTTCTGAGAAGATTCATCAGCTAAAGTTCCTAGGAAAATTATGACACACTAGCTTTAAATCTTCATATTCTGAATTATTGACTATTTCATAGCAATAATAATAAAAAATTTCTCCAAAGGAGGTTTGAGTTTGGACTAAAATACATAGCAAAAATATACATAGCCTTGAATAGTACAGTTTACCTCTTAATTCATTTTTGTGCTAATTAGTTTTCTAATAAGTATAAATCTAAGAAAGAAATAATTTTCTAATATCAAAATTCAACAAAACAGGAAGTTTTCTACTAGTTTTTACCTATCTGACCTACTTTCATTTTCATTTGTTTAGGGATATTGTTGGATTTTTAAAACCAGCTGTGTGATATCACTAGAGTAGTCATGCCTTGGTGTGCTTAAAATAACCCTAGTTTATTATTGGTTTATTTTATAATTATGACCACCAGACCCTTTAACTATAATTTAGGCACAAAATAATTATGACCACCAGACTATAATGAATGTTTATTGTTGGGTGATCAATTAGATATTCATTCTACATATGACTCCATTATATCAGAAAATTGGTAGGAGGTAATAATCCTACTTCTTCATTACTCATAAGGTAAAGACATATCTGACTATAAAAATAATCTAAATATATATTTTAAATTTGAGTTTTGTTTTAATATCTGGAATTGAACAACTTTAACTGAAAAAAAACATGAAAAATATCAAGGTAAAGCAAGTAAATTTAGGCTAAAATTTTGTACGACTTGATATTGTACAATGAACACATAAAAACATGTTTTTTCAAATTATAGTGGACAGTTATATTTTATAATGTTAAGAATGATTTATTGTAAAAAAAAAGAACCACATAAATATATTCAATAATTAATTCATACAAAGTATAGATTGAGCCTTTTCTAAAGGGGTAATAGAGAGATAAATTTAGATTTAGAGTTTTTGAGAATCCTCACAGTAAACTTGAGTTCATTAAGAGGTAATTTGACCCTGACCAGTTTGGCTCAGTGGATAGAGCATCAGCCTGCAGATAGAAGGATCCTGGGTTCCATTCCAGTCAAGAGTATGTACCTTGGTTGCTGGCACATCGCCAGTAGGGGCTGTGTATGAGGCAGCTGATTGATGTTTCTAGCTCTCTATCCCTCTCCCTTCCTCTCTGTAAAATATCAATAAAATATATTTTAAAAAAGAGGTGATTTGTCTTTTGATACAAATTAGACACTTTAAAAATGTTGATTTCTTCTCTTTGATGACAAGCCTTGTCCAGTACACTTTTAGTCTCAGTTGTTCACAGGGACTCCAGAGGCCCTGTTCAAATATTTTTTTTTGGACTATCAAGAATGTCAAAATTAAACACATTAAAGTTATTTGCTTTTTTGTGTCTTAATTACCCACTATAGTACTAGGCTAGAGATTTGGTTTTGCTCTACACGTATTTATTTATTTATTGTTCCACCTTTGTATCCACTGTACTTGTTCAGTTTCTTCACCTCTGTGAATAAATAAATGAATAAAAGAGTGAAAAAAACACATGAGGATACAGTACCTTTTTAAAAATTGTGGAAATTTTCATATATAGTTAGGAATTCTGAGTTAGGAATAAAATAAAACAATTCTTTTGGCAAAGACAAAAGCAAGATATTGTAATGCAATTGAGGTTGTTTGTCCTCAGCCCTTTGAATGAATGAAAGTAAACAGAAACACTAGTAAGTTGAAGATATTGATGTGATGCAGTCAGTAAGAGGAGATATTGCCTAAAGAGAAGTTCACTATGGAAAACTACAATCTCTTCTGGTCCCTAATGTGGACAGCCAGAACCACTCTGGAATTTCTTTTAACCCAGAAAAATGTTCCTGTCATATGAATGTGAATAGGTTATAAAATATAATTATTTTTTTAAATATATAGTACAATTGCTTTTTTTGTAACAACACAGTCACAATAGACACCAATCATTTGTAAAACTGTATGTATGGATATTTTTAAAGAATATATGATGTTTTTATGACATGTACAATGACATTTAATTCTAGGAGTCAAATTGGAATTGAAGAGAGGAATATTCATTTTTTCCATTTATTTACTTTAAAAGATGGAAAATTAAAGAAATGCAGTTGATTTTCCAACATTTGAATTTTATAATTTTTGAGTAATTATTATTTTTAATTCAACAAACTAGCAGCTAAATTAATGCATTCTTTCACAACTAGTATTCCCCCCAAAAAAGCAAACAAAAAATTACCTGGTGTAATAAAAATACTAGCAAAATGTATAGGGCGATAACACTTCTTTTTTGATAAAAAGAGGTCAGAGCACATACAATAAAGTAAATAATTAAATAATAGAGGACATATTAAGTTTTAAAAGATGAAATAAGTGATGAATTCTTCTCCTGATCTAGTACTGAAATAGAACCTTGTGAGCATTCATCTCAGGTAAAAACTGTTTGACCTGGAAGGTCACATAAATCCATCCCACATCACAAAAGTTATTTCCCGTTGCCTGAAGACCAGATCCATAAAAGATTGATTTCAGTTGACTCAGTGGCTCCAAGAGTTGAGACTGTAGATGACCTTTAGAGATTATTAACTTTGCTCAATTTTGCTTCTAGTACAATCTGCTTTTGCAAGATAGGTAGGTCTACATTCCAACGTCTAGCAGGGTGTGGTTGGGAGGTAAGGAGCAGTCAAAAGGAACAGCAGTTGTAATCCTCTGAAACCCACCCCCCTGGGCTGTTCTCAGAATTTAGAAAATATTGTGGTTAAGGCCCTTAAAAGGACTGCCTTGCCTGGGACGGCGAGGTCTTGCCATGGTGAATGTGGACACCACCTGCGTGTGGTGCCCTGGCCAGCTCAATAAATCCTTGCTTGCTTATTGCCAATTATCTGTCTCCATGGTCATTCACTGCTGCTCATGGAAGTCACCCCACAACAGTATGTTAATTAAAAAAAAAAAAATACCCCGTTTTGTACCAAGAATTTTCTTCATAAGCAATGCATTTTTCAAAAGATAAAAAGGCAATTCTATTGATATATTAGTATTTCCAATTGTGTATTAAACATAAAATTATGTTCTCATAATAATCATAAAGCTACAAAATTTTATTTTAATTATGAGTATGCCATTCCATTTCCTGATTAATTTGTAGTGTAGCATGAATCACCCTTTTGTTGAAAATTTTCCTCAGAAATTCCTGGGAGAGAATTGAACAGAAACCTAATTTCCTGTTTGGGAGAATTCTTAGAATTTGAATAAACCTATCGGTTGCACTGAAACCACAAAATTAGCATTTTACTAACCACTATGTTTAAATAGCTGTGAGGAAAAAAAATTTGCCATCACCTTGATCTTCAACAGAGTTTGCTTCTTCTTCCCAGGCTTGGGTTCAAGGTGTTGTATTTACATAAGGCAAAATTATTATGATTTCGCATTGTCTAATCTTTTTTTTCACTCTATTAAGATGCATTTGTGTTTCTATGTGTTTTATATATTGATACTTTTGTATGATATACTGGTAGCTTAAAAATTATCTTCTAATATAATATCACCTCACAGATTTTAAAAAATATATGTTTTTATTGACTTTTAGAGAGGAAGGGAGAGGAATTGAGAGATAGAAACATCAATAAGAAACATTGAATGGCTGCCTCCTCCATGCCACTGGGACCACTGGGATGGTACCCTGAGAGAGAATCCAACTTGAGACTTCTTGAATCATGGGTCAATGCTCAACCACTGAGCCATACCACAGCTTTAAGTCAGATGCCACCTCACAACTTTAGGTGGAAAATTAATATAGTTTTATATAGACCAACTCATGTTTTGATGATTTGGTAACTGAAATCTATCTCATATATTGAAAAAGTAGATATATAATTTCAATAGAAACTTGTGATAAGGTAATTTGAATTATTTTTGCCCAATTCTATGGAAAGTGGTTATGCAAAATAATTTCCAATCCTTCTAATTACTAAAAGCAAGATCATTTCTGGTAGAATATTAAGGCCAGTTTTATTCTGTGTCATTTGGCTAACAATGTATATCCCTTTATGGAATTAATTCCATAAAGGGATATACACTTATATTTGTATGACTTTTTTTGAGAAGATGCTTTAATTTGGATACTTGGAAGGATACAAATAGATAAAGGTAGTAAACTCATTTTGGATTTACAAATATGCCTTTTTTTAACAAGTGAATTTAGATTCTACAGGTTGCAAATTGAATCAGTATATATGCAATATGTCAGTATTAGTTTATTGACTAAGGTAATTTGTCTGGAAACCAATTTCCTGCATATGTGTCAGTGTTTCTAGATTCTTGCAAGTTGATTGAACTCTAGGAATCAAAAATGATAAGATATCTGAATATTATGATTCTGTCCAGTTTAATCATCTTTATATAGTCAGGCTATATATATATATAAAATGTAGCAAGATATGAATTAAACTAGATTCTTTTAAAAAATAATGGAGGTTAAAAATTTCTACATAATCCACCAATAGCATTTTTCATGAAAACTCTGAAAGAGCAGGATACTTCCAAATAGATTTAAAGGAGAACGTCATGTTCAAATAAAATTAAATGACATTTCTTATTAGATTTTATTTGATTAGCAAATCTGATGATCCAAGAGAAAAAAAATTAATTGTACTTGAATATTGATGCTTCTCTATTTCATTGACAAAACCATATTATTACTTCATGGAATAAATATCTTATTTTAGAGTTAGTAAGTGAAAATAGTAGTAAGAAATTAGCATTTCAAAATACTGAAACATTAAGCAAGATAACTAGAATAATAAACATTTATATTCAGTAGCAAAATAAAAAAAATTAATTTAATAAAAATACTGTTTTTCAATTAAAACTATTTTTTCATAATATTGCTCTTTTGTTAGAAAATAAAAAAAAATTGATGATACAACTTTTATTATAAAACCTAATCTTTATTTTGTCCTCTTATATAGGCCTTGACAACCATGAAGCTTCTCATCTTTACCTGCCTCATGGCTGTTGCTGTTGCCAGGCCTGTGAGTTCAGTAAATATTTAAAAGGTGTTAGATTCTTTTTAGAATGACTTGATATCTCATCAAACACAAACTACTGAGAATATCTTAAAGCAGCATATGATTTCTAATTGACTATTTGAGTATTGATATCAAAACTGTGCTAATGCTTCACATTTTAAACATCATTATGTAGTCCATTCAAAGTCATAACTCCAATTAAAATGACTTACTTGAAAAAATAAGTATATTACAATAAAATTAAAATAAAAAGTTAAAAAATGAAAAAGAAAGGTATTATATATGATAAATAGCATGTTATACTAAATAGGCTCTTTCCCCTGATCCATTATACAATTAGAATATATATAGGCATAGAAGAGGTGTCCAATATTTCCTAACTAAACATTACACCAAAGCACATGTTCCATTGTATCCTGCTTTTGGCACCAAAGTCAAATCTATATTATTTAAGATAGCTTGTGCCAACCAATTTTTTCTCCCAAGGTACAGAAAACTGGACTTATTCTGCTGATTCAGAGATCAAGTCATTATCATCACTGTAGACCATGCAGGTCAAACTCAAAGGCTAACACGGGCCAGATAAACAAGCTTTAAATTTATGTGGGCCCCCAAAAAACAAAAGCTTCAATTTTCATAGAAATGTAGGTTTATTTGGATAGAGACATGTTGATACAAAAGGCTGAAATAAATGAGAAATCATTAACATAAAATAATAGAACATTTTAATAAAAATTAATATTTTGTCTTGAACATTAACTTACCAAACACTGAAAAACTGCACAAATTAATAAGCATAATCCAAATAAACCTATTTTTCTAGTTCTCTGAAAGTAAAATATTTCCTGTTGGGCACATCAAACAAGTCAGTCTAAGACTAATGACATGACAATCAGCTACTAAAATATTCACTGCTAGTATTAGTGGAGAGAAATAGTGCACCTGTGCATAAGGCATGAAAGGGAAATGAATGCAACACAATTATAGGAATCAGTCATTAGCGAACGTTGTAGTTTGTTATTAAACTAGAGGCCAGGTGCACAAAATTCATGCACAGGGTGAGGTGACCCTCAGCCTGGCCTCCACCCTCCCATAATTGGGACCCCTCAAGTAGGGTTCCTATTGGGGCTTTACTTCCCTCAGCTGCCCCCACTACTGCCACTGCTTGCCATCTGTGTGATGCTGCCCACCTCCCTTGCCACCAGGCACCTTGCTCTGTGGGTGATAAGCATGGGATACAATCTATTGGCTAATTTGGGCCTCCCTCTGTGGGGCAATCATTGGCAGGCCCCACACAACCATCACAGCATCACTAGCCTGCGGCTCCCTCTGTGGGTGATTGATCGTGCAGTATGGTGGGTCCCTTCTCCCTGACCAATTGCATTGCATTCTCCTTGGCTGGCCTGGCACCAGTGCATGTCATAACATGGTCATTCAGAAGGTCGTCCGGATGGTTATTCTGCTGTTTGGTTGTTTGGTTGATTTGCATATTATGCTTTTATTATTACAGATTATGTATAACAAGATATTGTAAAAATTAAGTTATGAAATTTTTATTAAAAGGTTTCTTACATGCCATTATACTGGCTAGGCCACAAAAATATTCATTGTGGGCCACATGTAGCCCATGGGCTGTGAGTTTGACATGCTTGCTGTAGACAATTAAACTAGACAATGTAAATTAAATAAATTTCCCTCTCATCAAACAGATAAACAAATATTGAAACAGCTATGTGAAACAAAAAATTATCCTGTTCCCTTGTGACATGTGGTTAGTGAAGGTGAGAAGAATGTGTAAACAGGGATCACCCAACAATAAAATAATTCAGATAAAATAATGATCTGGAAAATTTGAACACTGAAACTACCTCATACAGAAGCCAAGCTTCTGAAATGCTGTGATATTCTATTGTTTGCATTGATGAGACTCATTCTCCAGATCCCCTCCTATATAATATAGGATTACAAATAATTCCACTTCTTACCCAATAGCATTATGTTTATGATACATCCTAAGAGCCAATAGAAGGAAATCTCTGACTTCAAGTTACCAAAATGATCCAAGTTCCTCTGAAATGTGTTATTGGAGCCATTCTTATCCTTTTTACAAATAAAATGGATAAAGTTTTCCCAGAAAACAAATTCCTCACCCCTATTCCAAAGAAAATATCAGGTGTGTTTTTGTATTTGTTTATTTAAATGCCATTATTTAACAAACCTAAGTCTTATCTCTAAAGTAAAAATTCAAATTGAGGTACATTTTTATATGACTTAATTGAAGATAAAAATAAAATCCAGACAAACAATATTTAATTAGGAAAGTATACATTGACACCAAAAATTTATAATGGTTTAAATCACCATTAGAAATACCATGTAATATAAATAGTTCAGCATACTAAATAACTTCTTTATCATTCTGGATTAACTCAATTAACTAAAATTCTTTTTAGTCATTTTACATATTTTCTTAATTCTTTTCCATATTCTAAAAAGAGGACAGATTTAATCTATTTTCCTTTGATATTTGTCAATAAAACAATTATAGTTCTTCCTTTCTCTTTTTAACATTTGCTCCCAAAGAAATTTGGTCTCAAATTTAGATGTTAAGAAAATTGCTTTTTCTTAAATAGCAATGTTAAAATGCCCAGATTATATGTATATTGTGGTATTGTTATTGTATTTTCATTACTTTGTTGTTTTTTATAACTCTTGCATTGTTTTTTATAGACATTTCCTCTAAGATACCCAGAACTCATTCAAGTGAGTATTTTATGTTCCCAAAACTCACTCTTTTTGCGGAACTTAAGTGATGATGTATTGGTTAACACATAGACTCTAGAACTGTTTAGCCCTTCTCTATAAAATAGCCAGTTTTATATCCACTGAGGTATCATATCTTCAATTCAGATACTGACAAATATTGATTTGTTCTGACAAACCTTTTTATAGAGGAGGGCACATACATTTATATTAATACTAGAGGCCTGATGCATCAAGATTCATGTAAGAATAGGCCTTCCTTCCGCTGGCTGCTGGAACCAGCTTCCCTCCGCCACCCAGGACCCAGGCTGCTTTGCTCCTGCCACCACCACCACCCACCAGGGGTGAGCTTCGAGCCATACTGCGGCTGCTGAGAACAGATCCCCATCCCTGTATGTGTCTGCTGGGGTGGAGATGTGCTCCAAGCCACGCAGGTCATGACTGTTAAAGCTTGAGCCAGATGTGACTGTAAAGGCATCCTGGAAAAATTTGCATATTACCTCTTTTTATATATATATATATTTGCATATTACCTCTTTATATATATATATATTTTTTAAAAAATTTGCATATTACCTCTTTATATATATATATTTATATATATATAAATATATATATATATATAGTTAATCAAAATCATATTATTCATGAGAAATAGTTAAACAGAATATAACATAGTTTATTTTAATGTATTCTTACTTATTTTTCTCTCTCTCATATTCAAAAATATGATTTATAATTTGGTCTCATTTTGAGACAATGTTGAATTACTATTTTTTAAATATATTTTATTGATTTTTTTACAGAGAGGAAGGGAGAGGGATAGAGTTTTAGAAACATCGATGAGAGAGAAACATCCATCAGCTTCCTCCTGCACACTTCCTACTGGGGATGTGCCCAAAACCAAGGTACATGCCTCTGACCAGAATCGAACCTGGGACCCTTGAGTCCGCAGGTTGACGCTCTATCCACTGAACCAAACCGGTCAGGGCTTAATCTTGAATTAGATATAACTCTACCACATCTTTCTGCAACAGCCATTAGTCCTTCATTTTGTTCATTAATTGAACTAATACCTGTTTTTTGTTATTATTATTACTCTTTGCAGAATGAACCAGACAGCTCAGAGGTAAGGTTCTTTCTCACCTCTCCCCACCTGCAACCCAAATTACTCTTTTTCTTTCAATTAGCTATGATAAATGATGAATTTCTTTTTCATTCTAATTGGTATATACCTTTCTTAGGAGTACACTTTTAATCCTTTTTGGATTAAATCCCTATTCAATTCCTCCTTTGCCTTGGTTTACTAAATCTCTGGACCTGGTAAGAAAAGAACCAAATACGGTGCCTTCTTGAGATCTTAAAATTAAATCATAAAGCTAAAACAATTTATATTTTCTACTACCTAAGTAAGTTGAAAACATGCTCATTTGAGGGTATGTTTTTCATTTTTATAATTCATAATTTAATTTCTATAGGAAGTGCACAAAGGAAGAAAGTCAAGTTTACTCTAGGAAATGTTATCCACTTACTCTTCTTAAAAGATAAATATTTTTTGAGAGATTTAATTAAATTTTATTTTATAAATATATTTTTTCACTTGATTTGATCAAACTGTGACTTCATTTAATTGCCTAAGCACCCATAAAGAATATTGAAACCAGATATGCAAATATTAAAGAGCTGCTTTAAACTTTAATTTGTACCTATACATTTGCCTCTTTGAAAAACAGTTATGCTTTCCTTTGCATAGCTTATGTAAAACTTTACAATTACTATGTTAATCACAATGGAATGTTTTCTTTCTCTAAATAATACCTGGTATATTATTTTATACCTATCTAAAATTATATGCTGTGTTTTCTATAATTTTGTAAATTAGTGGTCAAATAGACCACAGCTAGAATTTTTACTTTAAAGACAGCATTTAAAATGTTTGATTGGCAACCCAACATTGTCTGAATGATTTTTTTAAACATAACTTTTTAAAATTTATAACCTATACAAAGAGTGTTTAGAAAGGTAAGAAAGTCTCTACAGGATATACTATAGAATTAACAGAGAAGTGAGTGTTGTTCTATCCAGTAAATGTTGTACTAATTCTTTATTGCCTTTTTATGGAAAAGAACCAGAGAGATGATTTCAACAGAACTGTGCCTTTATTGAACCAGAGAGATGATTTCAATAGAACTGTGCTAAAACAAGGCGAAACATAATAATAATAACAAATTTAGCGGAAAAAAATTGTAAAATATGTTTAAGTACACATTTATATACTGACAGAGTAGGCAAAGAAAGCTTAGCAAAGAGACATAATATTAGACATGACATAGTAAGAAATATTATTACATTTATGAAAAGAATATTTACTTTTTAAAATAATTTGTAGCAGCAAAAGGTGAGGTATACTTTTTTATACATTTTCATTTATTTATGTCCCTCCCCACTTATGTTTTTGCTCTTTTCTAATTCTAAGGAACACATCAATGAAATGAACAGAGTAAGGAACATAGATGATATTTAAATTATTTTAAAATTTTGTCCTTTTAAAAATGTATTTTGTAAGCTATACTTTATTGGTTTCAGCAGAGAGAACTTCTGAGAAAAAAACAAAATGATGAACTTAAGGTATGAAAATTTTTCTTAAAATAGTGTGGAGGAAAAAAAAAGCAAGCATTCTTGCAGTAGAAAAAGTGTTTTAATTTAGGGGAAAAAAAATTCCCCATAACATTTATACTTGAACTTTTCAGGCAGATATTTAAAATGACTAATAAATTATATTGAAAATTCTAAAGAATAATGACTTTATTGATTTCAATATAAATAGAGAAAGCATTAGGATGGATGGATGGATGGATGGATGGATGGATGGATGGATGGATGGATCAATGCATGAATGTATGCAATTATGGACTGGTCAGTTGTTTGCACTTATCACCAGGCTGAAGAAATACTAAGAGTATTATAAAAAGCAAAATATCTGCTCCAAGAATGTTTCACATAGCCACAATTGGTTATTTTCTTTAAAAATGATTTTTTGGACCTGGGTTGCCCACTAGAATTTTAATAGATTTAAGAAACTATAAATTTTTATACTCAAAATTTATGAGATAAAAACACATTTCCTTAACTCTCCTTGATACCTGAATTATCCTTTTCTTGGTAGGATGCTAAGAATGAATAAAATAAATTAAGAACTTTTGTTTTAAAACTAATAAATCCAATATAAAGAAGAGAAAGAAGTAAAAGCATATTTAAATAGCCTAACCTAACACATAATTCTCTTGAGTCAAAATTAAGATTTCTCTAATTCAAAGAAACATTAAGATAAAACTTATCATGTGTTGGACAGAATTAACTGAATAACCAACACTAATATTTTGAGCTTAAGTTCTATGGATAATGTCACTACTCTCTCTATTGCTATGGTCACGAAAACAGAATACCACATATTAAATGGAGGAAATCCATTTTGCTTAAGTATTTTTTGCCACTGAATCAATAGTTTGAGCACTTTCATTTACCACATGATTTAAAATCCAATGCTCCTGTTAAACACTCAAGAGCCAGGTTAAGAGTAAAAACGCCCTGCAGACATGGCTGTGTTTGAGCGCGGACCCATGAACCAGGAGGTCATCGTTAGATTCCCAATCAGGACACATGCTCAGGTTGTTGCAACATGTCCCAGTAAGGGGCATGCAGGAGACAGTAGAATTGTGATTCTCTCTCATCATTGATGTTTCTATCTCTCTCTTCCTCTCCCTTCCTCTCTGAAATGAATAATAATAAAAAAAGAGTGAAAAGAAGAGTAGTTAAGGGAAAATGTAAGATTATTTATACTGATTTACCACAACATATAAGAATAAAAATAATTTTTATCAAACTATGAAATGCCAATTAAGGAGGTGAATTCTTTGGTAAACTCAGGTCCAAGAAGTCAAGCCTTTCTGTTTTCCTCATCATTTGCCTCAATTTCCTATTTTCTTTGGCATTTATTTTATTTGGTATTCATTATTTTACATTTGAATATTTGTCATGAAGATAAAATAAATTATATTTTCTTTCCCCTAGGAACACATCATAAATGACTCTGAAGTAAGACACCTTTATTTTAATAAAATACATTATATTGGCTCTAAATCTATTTATACCACTTCTACACTTATGTATCATACTTAGTATATGCTGTGCTGCATACTTTATTTTCTCAAAGTGAGCATCTATTATACCCAAGAATGTACAATTTTGTGCCAGAAAATGTAAAAATTGGAAGAGGAAATTTGCCATTTAAAATGATACCCAGTGAAGATATTATTTATTAAAATAAAGAGTAAAAATCAACATGTGCATGAATATTTAAAACTCCAACAAAATCTAGCTTTTTCCATCCCAGGGTATGAGGTCACTTTCTCCTATGTTCAGGGTAGTCCTTGGGCAGAAAAGAATCTATTGCAGTAATTACTGAGGATCAATGGGCTATACTACCTCATCTAGAAGCAGGGAAAAAAAATTCCAAGAAAGGAATGCTATGTTGAATATTATAATCTATCTTTTAAAATATGTACTTGGGAACTAAAATTATATTGATATGTAACTATAAACATGCATGACAGAAGAAAAGCTAAATGTTTCAAAGGGTGCATGTTTTCAAAGCTAATGTAATTTTAATTTCATACTGAAATTGGTTGCTATATTTTAACATTTCCAGTTTATTCCCATCAAAGTAACCTTAAGTGGTGGGTGAAAATCAACACAATGAAGGTTTCTGGGGAGCCCAGTTCGATAGGACTCTTCCTTCAAGGTTTCATTTTTATCACAAAAATCCACATACATTTTGCATTCTACTCAATAATATATTTGGCTTTGTTTTAATAAAAATGTTTTTAAGTTTCCAATACATTATTATACTTCTTCCTCTAATATATTTTAAATGAAATTGACACTCCAAGACGATTTATTATATTGGCTCTGAATCTTTTCATGCCACTTCTTTCAATTCTGAAACCAGGAGTTAGCAGACTATTATGAAAGTGTGGAACTAGTTTTCTTTCAATTCTAAAATCTCAGGGTCATTAACACTTATTTTCACCCCTACCCCCTCTTTTTAGCAAAAGATATCTAGCAGCAGTTCATCGAGTGAGGTAAATGATTTTGATGTTAATTAATATATCAATTAGAAAATGTTTATGAAAGCTTGTTGTGCTACGAAGGCCATATACTCTTTAAGATCCCTTTATACAATGCACAATATTTGTATTTCTTTCCTAATTTTGACACACATGAATATAGACCCAACAGATATAAGAAAGTAACTATTCATGGGAGACAAAAATTACAGGTTTTTTTCTGGGAACACCATCCTATCTGGTTTTGGGGAACACCATCATACTTGGCCACATCTGTTACGCCCAAGCCATTTGGTTTTTCCTAATTATTTTGCCCTTCTCAGATTTTGGTAGAATTTAATCATGTCACTAAAAAATTGCAATAATGGCTCTGTTTCTAAAGCAATGACGTAAATATGTTGCATACTGTACAGAAATCAATCATTCCAGGTTGATGAGATTCTGGAATTCTGTGCTCTTTGTTAAAGACGGGGAAATGATAGGCTTAGAAGGTGACGGGGTCCTTAATTTAACTTTAGAAGCAGACCCTCATTCAGGTTACAAAGTAAATCCATACCGATGGTGTGGAGTTTCTGTGAATTCAGAAGAGGCAAAGATTTCACACCCACCTTCAACATTCTAAATAACTTCCCTGGTGAAAGCAGTGAGAAAAGACATCCTTGAATATAACACATGCCTCAAATTATTCACCTTGTCTCAGGTATCTAGGAATTTGTTGCTAAGATCACATTACCACAGTTTTTAGCAATAGCATCTGGTGAATTAACATTCTTACCTTAAATGTACATTACTGTCATAAAATTAAAATTGTGTATTTTTAAATTTTTTAAAGGAAGTTCCCACCAGCACTGAGGTGAGATATATTTAGTAAATTTAAAATATATTAATATTATCCAGGACATGTTATAATTTATTTAAACAAGTTTTATGTTTATATTTTGCTTAGCAGAAGCACATTCCAAGAGAAGATGTGATCAACCAACATTATCTGGTAAAATTTCATTAACATATAATCAAAGATAAATGTACCAAGAAATGAATAAGAATGTAGTATTGATAAATTATTTATTTCTCTCAATTCCTGCTAAACTTAATCCATAGAAAACAGTCTAACAAATTCTGTTTATTGATTCCCCTCTGAAAATAAAACTATTTTTTTATCCTAGGCATTCAATTTATGCTTTCAGTAGAATATTTATATTTTATAGTCTGCTTTTGGATCTGAGTAGCAAAGCATTTAAATGTCAGTCTATGCATTTGGGCAGATTTGAATTTGACTCTAACCCCTGCCTCTTCTCAGAATATGATGTTAGACATTTTACTTATCTGCTGTAAGTATATAACTTACATTATAAAATAATAATGATAATGCTAAATATTAAATGATTTAAAATAATTCAATTTATATCATAAAGTAAATGCTCAATAAATATGGTGAGTAGCAGAACTTCATAATTTTTTGCTAACTTCATCTAGTATTCTGATTTAATTTAACCAAAGTTAAATTTTCATAGTCAGAAAGCAAACACTATTTTCAATTTTCTTAATAATTCTGACATAAGATACACTGTAAATAAAACTACCTGAATGCTCATTTATGTTTGCATTGCAATTTAAAGTTAAATATAAATTAAAGAAAGTTGTTTTTCTAATGTTTTTAAAAGGAATAATTAAACTATTCCAAATTATTTGTGGCAGAAATAACACTAAAGTAGGATTATTAGTTTCTCATTCCTTACTCTTGAGAAAGGACATTGTAGGATTATAGATTCAAAGTGATGGGGTTGGACTGACTGGCATCCAAGTAATTGAGAATATTTTCCCTTTTTAGTAGGAACAGTTGAACAAATACAACCAATTACAGCTGGTAATATTTTATTTATTATTAAACAAAATCATATTCTGAAGAATTAAAAGACATTAACTTTTAATTGGGTCTACTTCTAAATATGTTTTCATTTTTCTCAAGTATTGATACATTCTAGCTTAGATCATTAATAATAATTAAAAAATTATTCATATAATTGCCTATATATTTACTGTCAAATTTATGTCTAAACTAATGTTGTTGTGAAGTAAAAACATAATTATACTCATTTTCTGGTATTATTTTGAATACTGAATGAGTAATCTGCTTCTCAGCTAGCCTGAAGCCTGGCTTGGTACAAATTCAGTAAAATATTTACTCCTCCTTTTCTGCTGCCACCTACCATCTCTATAAAATTTGTTATATTTAAACTTTTGACAACATTATAAAGGTCTTTCATTAGTATCTGCATATAAACTATCTAAATTCTTTACATGCTGAGGGTATAGATGGATTAAAAACATAACAATCAGCATAACTCTCTTATTACTACTTAGGTTTGTTCAGAGAACAAAACAAAGCAACAACAACAAAAACTTCTTTTAGTTACAATAAATAAATAAAGTAATTAGGGTTTTAAGAAAAGGTTAAGTTGAATCTCCTGATTTAACTAAATAGCTTTTCACATTTTCTTCTGTTATCAGTGTAGGAAGAGGAAAGTCAATAATGAATTAAATTTGGATCTCAATTGTTACTCTGGTTATTGTTTCCAAGTTGCTTGTGCTTAAAGTCCAAATAAGTTTAAGTACATCAGTATCCCACTGGAATTCATTATTACTGACCTATAAATTACCTATAAACACTGACTTTATAATCATTCAAATTGTGTATACACTTTGGGGGGACACTCTATATTTTATTACCTTAGCTATAATATGGGTAGGCTTTAACCTCCATAAGAGTTAGAACTACTGTATATTGGCCTTGCTCATAGTGTTCATAGTTGTGTTCCCAGCATTTAGCATAGACCCTGAATGAATCAAAGTACCTAGTAAATGCTGGTTATTCATAAATGAATAAAATAAATACAGTAAAATAAAATGTTTTCTCTTCCTTAGGAAGCTCTCCAGGTCCAGATAAGATTATTGATTAAACCTAGAATATTTTATTATTTTCTATATATACTATGATTTTTATAACATGTGCTCCTCTTTTTTTAAAAACAGGAATATATTCCAATACAGGAATGGTTATACTACCCATATCTGGTAATATTTCATGAAAAAGTTATTCCAAGATAAAACTTAAGCAATTAAAAAATAACCATGAACAGAAAATTCTACATAATAAAAGCTTAATATATATATTAACTGTCACTCCATCACACAAGATGGCTGCCCCCATGTGGTCAAAGATGACCACCCCATGGGGACACAAGATGGCAGCCACAAGATGACCAGCAGGGGAGGGTAGTTGTGGGTGATCAGGCCAGTAAGGGAGGGCAGTTGGGAGGGACCAGACCTGAAAAGGAGGGCAGTCAGGGGTGACCAGGCCAGTAGGGGAGAACTGTTAGGGGCAATCAGGCCAGCAGAGAGGGCAGTTAGGGATGACCAGGCTGGCAGGGAAGGGCATTTAGGGCTCTCGGGCTGGCAGGGGAGCAGTTAGGCATTGATCAGACTGGTAGGGGAGTGATTAGGGGGTGATCAGACTGGCAGACAGAAGCAGTTAGGGGCAAGCAGGCAGGTAGGCAGGCGAGCGGTTGGATCCAGCAGTCCTTGATTGTGAGAGGAATGTCTGACTCTCCTAGATTGGAGAGGGTGTAGGCTGGGCTGAGGGATACCCCTCCCCCACCCCACCCTCCCAGTGCATGAATTTCATGCACCAGGCCTCTAGTATTGGTATATAGTCCTAGAAAACTGGTAGGTTATTTTTCCCCCTAGAGTATGAGACTTACAAATTCTTCATTTTCCCAAACTATACTAAGCTTCACCTTTCATTGAATATGTTTTCTAAAGTTATACAATAAAAAGGATTTTGATATTTTTCCATAATATCCATAGAATACAGTTTATCATAAATTTCATGGATGATGATGTACTCCTTGTTGTCTAAACAATTTAGAATGTATTTCCTTTTATACAGGCATAACTTCCCAAAACCAATTATAAATTCAGTTATAATTATTCTCCCTTAAGTGAAGGAAATTGGAGATTTATGAGCTGACACTTTTCTTTTGAAAAAATTGTCTGGAAAGTTACTAAATGTCTTTGTCAAAACACTTACTGGCTCTCTGTGATCACCTCAACTGTGAAATGAGTGTACCAGTACTGCGCTACAGTCTATTGATTCCACAGTGTTTCTGATTTTTTTTAAGGCAATAGCCAGTTAATATGAAATTAGTGCTACCAAAACAATTCTGATTCTTTTTTTGAAATTTCTTTATTGATTACAGTGTTACATATGTGTCTTTATTCCCCCATTACCCCTCCCTACTCACCCCTTCATGCCCTCACTCCCCTGCTGTCTGTGTCCATTGGTTAGGCTTGTATGCATGCATACAAGTACTTTGGTTGATTTCTCCTCCTTGCCCCCACCTTCCCCTACCTTAATTCTGATTCTTGAGTCTTCCAACCACTACTTGCCGTTTAGTGAATCTGGTAAAGTTGGTTGAGATTGCTCCATATGTGTGAGAAGAATTTGTCTCAGGTAATTGGCAAAATTAGTGTCAGTTCCCAAATCTCTAACATGGAAAGTATTTTAAATAGGTTGCTTCTTCCATCTTTGAAGTTTTAAAAGGTAACTCTGATTCTCTTTTTTTTTCCCCAGACAAAGCCTATAGTGAATCAGGTAAATCAGTGTGTGTGAGTGTTTGTGTGTGCATGTGAGTGTGTTTATGTGTGCAAGTGTAGTGCATGTGTGCATGTGTGTGTGTGTGTGTTTTAATACTCCTCAAAATACTATCACCAGTCACTATTTTGGGGAGAAACTAATGTACTAATTGCATCATGAACTAGTGCTGAGCTAATATTTCTTACCTGTTGCCAACTATTGGACTCTGCAGAGCTATTTATAACACGGCTGTAGAAGATCAGATCTAAGTTGCCAAAAGAAAATGAATGAATAATTCTATGGCTACCCCTGAGTAAAGATAGTTTAAGAAAAACTTTTAAGTCAGTAAAATCCCAACTGTCTACTCATGTCAAAATTTGACTTTTCATTATTCCATGGTGCTGTGGAGTAAAAAGAAGCTGAGTTTTAAATTTCAGGTCTGACTCCTTCTAATCATATGACCTTAAACAATTTTTATATTATTTTGAGCTCTGCTTTCTCATTTGTGAAAACTTAATATGTACCTATCAGTTTATTCTCTCCACAAACTGTTATATTCTGATTTTTGCAGTTCCCTTTTTGTGCGTCTTCACTTTTAAAGGCAGTAACTGTGCATTGAATTCAGTGGCTTTTATCCATTGATGGTTCAACTTATATATGACACTAAGTGAAATAAAGCATTAAAGAAAGTCATGGAGTTTTCTGTAAGAAATAAAAAAACACACCCTTTCTTCAAGATATAAAACATTGAGGTTATCAATCAATTTTATGATAATGGTTCCTTACTTCACATCAGATTTTACCTTTAATTTCTTCTCAAATTATTTAATTACTCATTGACCAAAGTAAGAGGAAAATAAAAACAATTATTAAACTCATTTGAGTTCCAAGGAGTACACTGGCCTCAACTTTCATATAATTATAAAAAAAAGAATGTGACATATATATATATATATATATATATATATATAGCAATATTTGGTAGTAATAATTTACTCCGTCATCATATTCAGATGAATTTTAGTCACATAATTATTTTTCCCATCTCTATTAAAAAACAAGCCTACTTTTACCTTGAGGTAAGTTGATTTTATTGTGCTTATTTTTAAATCTAAATAATTTAATAAAGATAAAATCTCTGATAGCACATTTCTTTTAATATTTACATAGGGTAACCACAGTACACCTTTGAAATGCTTTAAAAATTTTTAGCAGAGAATACATATCTTCTACATAAAAATAAAAAGAATAATAGTAATATATAGAAACAGGGATATGGCATGCTAGATCAACATGGATAACTATTCCAAAATTTTAGAAAGGAAAAATATTTTAGCCCCACATGTCTAGTGTTTAGAAGCACTGGGCAAGGAGTTAGTTCATTATTTTCTCTGTTCCTGGTGTCTTTGAAAACCAGTTGTATTGGATGAAGGGCTCCTCCTTTGAACTTAGTATCTTCCTCAAAAATTAAATTATAAAGATAATTGGCAAAAATTATTCTGTCCAGTCCAAATGGCTATGAGCTTATGAATTATGTAATAATTTAAGTCACACCACTGCTTTTTTGGGGGTCTGGTCATTGAACCTGTGTTAATAAAGAAGATTCTTGGAGTTCAGTACTAAAGGATGACCTTAAAAAGTGCTTTATTCATTGCTCTCCTGGTTCCCTAAAAAAGCCCTATCAGAGAGTGTTGTTACTGCAATCCATCCCCAGTGAAGAGTTTGAATTCTTCTTTTTCCTCACAGAGTAATCTTGTCTTGTGATGCTAAAACATCCATGTCAGAATGAATGAAATGATTCATTTTCAGAGATTTAAAGCAGTTATTGCTCATACACTGTTGCTTTCTAATTGTCTTTTCTTCTAGCCTGTCCAACAGCTCAGTGCCTATCCCTATGCTGCTTGGTATCACCCCCCACAAACCATGCAGTATGTTATTTTCTCACCATTCTTTGGCATCACTCATCCCATCGCTTCTGGGAATGCTGAAAAAACTGTTATGCCAGAGTGGTGGTAAGTTTATTTAAATTACTACATACTGATGTTTTACCAAAGGAAATAAAAGAAAATTACTTACAGAACATATTCTATATATATATAAAAGCCCAAGCGTCCTTTACAACTGTTGACCAAACGACCGGTCGACTGGTCATTATGACCACCAGAGAGCAGACATTCAACACAGGAGCTCCCCTCAGTGGACAGTGAACTCTCAATGCTTAGCACCTCATATTAGAGTTTTTTGAAATGGAAATTGACAATACTTTTTGGTATCTATGGCTAATGTTAATCCATTCCTCTGGAATATGTAGAGCAGTGTTATTTATACTATAAGTAAAATTTATTCTAGTAAGGCTAAGGAAAAAACTTCTCCCCAAACTAAAAATGTTGAGTTCTAATATATAGTTCAGCTTTATGGTCCTTGCACTTCTACTGGTTTTTAAATGTTTTCCTTTCGGTTGCGCGCATGATATACATAAGAATGCAATATGGGGAACAGAACACAGATTTTGCATCTGGAACTCATACATTTAAATTCTGGTCTTTTTTTTCTTGTATTGATATAACGATGTTTACTTTTAATAACTCTGAAGGTGAGTAAATAGTATCATCTTTGTTAAGGTTAGTGCTGGGAAAATGGAAATAATATGTAGTAGTAATGTTTTTCTTGATCTGGTAAAATTTTATTGGTGACTACTTATAGCACACAATTTAAACAATTTTTGTTCCTTCAGAAAAATTAAGTGAATTATCAGGATCTCGACAATTATGGCTCTTGGTAAGTTTGGAAATTACCTGTCTAACCTTGATCTTAATTCCTTAATAGTAATAAGGACAAATATGATGTAGATTGTACAGTTTTTGTTCTGTTTTGTTTCCTAAAGTCTAGCTATGTCTGAACATATTAGCATTTAGATAATTAAATTGGCTTGCACATTCACAAATTTTTGTTTCATAATCTTATTTAATTTAAATAGCAACTTAAAATTGCCTAATTTTAACTGATATAATTTATAATAGGGAGACTCCTATACAATTACAGGAGTGTGGATGTTACTAATTTTCCATGAATATGTGACTTTGAGATTCTGACGAACCCAACAGTGGGGTCTTGTTCTTTATAATTACTGCAATGAAATTATGAGCTAGTCATATAGTGAAACCAAATGTTTGTCTGTTACAGGGAAATAGCCTGAAATATTTACAGATTTGTTTTAATCGTCTTCATCCCCTGTTTAGGAGCTTCTAAGTGCATGCACACGTGCGTGTGTGCGTGCGTGCGTATGTGTGTGTGTGTGTGTGTGTGTGTGTGTGTGTATGTGTGTGTGTGTTTTCCCTCTCCAATGGTGAAAACTTCCCTTTGAACAGATCAAACTAAGGAAAACTATAAAACTCTAAACTATGTAGAAGCTTTTCCTTTTAATTGCCTTACTATAAAAATACTTATCTAGCAAGAAAAAAATCTCTCTAAAACTGAACAATCAAGAGTGGTGGATATTTAACAGAAAAGCACATATGACATTGTGAGCATTATCTTGAGATGAAGAGAAAAGGACTATTAAATATATCATATAATAGTGTGTCTCCCCTCAAGAACCTATAATAATAAAAGCATAATATGCTAATTAGACCAGATATCCTTCTGAATGTCCTTCCAGACAACTATTTGGATGAAGCCAGGGCTACGAGGGAAGCCTGGGTCCCAAGTGCTAGAGGGAAGTCGGTGCCAGCTACTGGGGAAAGGAAGACCTACTCTTGCATGAATTTCATGTATTGGGTCTCTAGAATGTACTATAACTAACCACATATTTATTTTTCTGCTTACAGATGTGACTGAAAATATCATTCTCTAAATTTCTTCTACCTACACTGTAAAACCTCCTTACCTAAAGGCTTTGATTGTTATTTTAGAATAGAACACTCCCAAATTGAGAGTAACTTTTTTTCTTGAGTTACCTACTATTTCTAAATAGCATGTCCTTATTTTCTTTAAGCTAAATTTTACTAAGAATTTATTGTCTAAATTTTAGTTGTATCATGACAGCATAAAGGCCACTGAATCAGAGGTCATTAAAGTCTTTACTAAGTTTCTACTATGTAAATTTTGTTTAAAAAGTCTTTGAATTGCTTCTTCTTTATGGGCCATCATTTCAAATAATTGTGTTCAGTGACTGAGATTTTTTTCTCTTCAATAAATTACATCTTAAGGCACAATCCATATTTCCTGTCATTACTCCATTTAGCAATATTTATATAATCCTTTTTTTAATATATTTTATTGATGTTTTACAGAGAGAAAGGGAGAGGGATAGAGAATTAGAAACATCAATGAGAGAGAGACATCGGCCAGCCGCCTCCTGCACCTACTGGGGATGTGCCCGCAACCAGGATACATGCCCTTGACCGGAATCGAACTTGGGACCTTTCAGTCCACAGACAGATGCTCTATCCACTGAGCCAAACTGGTTTCAGCTATATAATTCTTTTATGAGTCTTTATATTTGTAACATTCTGTTTTTATTAAATTACTATGACACTTTCAATTCATTTTAATGAAAAAAAAATTAAAATGTCACTTTTACCTGATGCTGAGAAAATGATAAACTGGATCCAAGATCTTTCATTCTAAGTCAGCTGTTTATAGAATGTTTCTCATGAGGAAAAAAAAATTATTTCCCTGTGAGGAAGAGAAATATGGAAATAGTGGGTGCACTAGGAACTTGAGCCACTTGGTATTGTAATTTATCATCTCATTGCACACACAGTCATCTAGTATCTGTGGTGGGCACTGTCCTCCAGAGTCACACACAGAGCTATATTTCAAATAGTTACTTGCTTTTCTATTCTCAAAGCCCAGATGAAAGCTGTTTTTCAACACAACCTTTAATGATCCCTTAGAACTATTGTATTGACAAGGCTCTTGTACCATAGCCAAAACCATCTAGTTGGTCATCAGTTGTTCTGCATCTTACCAAATATACATATATATAAATAACACACAAACATGAATGTTTTGTCTTTAAAATGGAAAGCCATTTAACATTAGGTCTGCTTTCTCTCAATGTTAAGAAGTACAACACAAAACAAATTGTTTTTGCAACCTCCGTAAAGAAGGATTGTCAACATATTCAGACTACTAAATCTGCAGCAACTTAATAAAGAATTCAGGGCCCTATGTCTTTGTAAACTGTATCTCTTAGCTTCTGTCATTGTGTTATTTTCCAAGGCATCAATTTAAAAAATGAAATTAAACTTCCAGTATCATGAATCCTACAGGAATAAAGTCATTAATTAAACAAGTGCATGATGAAACGTATGATAAGACAGCCATGTTTTCTGCATACTAAAGTGTGGTGTAAGACTAGAGCAGACCATTCCTTCAAACAGTCCTTTGTAGTAGAAACCTTTATTTTGTAAAGATGAAAACAGACCCTCAGTAGTATTACTTTATCCTTTTTTTTTAGACTTAAAGTCAGAAAGGAAAAATATGCATTTTGCCAAGTTATTAGCTGTAAAGCAATTATTAGAAATTTATCTGACATGTACCACATTTAAAATGCAACCTGTTGTAGGAATTAATGACTCATTAAAATTTTAGTAATTCATTGTTATTCTCCAAGAAGCAATTGCTAAGCCAAATTGGAAAATAAAAGAGTAATATGCAAATTGATTGTACCTCTGCTACACCCTCAAGCCATGCCTACCAGCCACATCCACCAGCCAATCAAAATAAGTATGCAAATTAACCCAAGCAAGATGGCTATGGCCACAGAGAGAGCAGAAGGGAGGCTTAGGTTGCCCCTGGCAATGGAGAAAGCCAAACTTTCTGCTAACCCTGGCCCACCCAGGCCTCTGTTTAAGGCAACAAAGTTTCAATGGCTGCCGTCACTAAGCCAGGCTTGGGTTGCTCCTGGCAATGGAGGAAGCCAAGCTTTCCACATACTCTGACCAGGCCAGGCCTCCACTTAAGGCAACAAAGTTTCAATGGCTGTAGGAGCAGAAGACTTGGCTCCGCTCCAGGCTACAAAATTTCAATTATAGAAAATAAATAAATCTCAGATACCAGGGCCTCCACTTAAGTCATTGGAGTGTGTGGCTGGCCTGAAAACCACCACAGGCACCTCACCCAGGCCACCCCATTCCCCAAGGGAACACCCACCCTGATCCAAGACACCCTTCAGGGCAAACCAGCCAGCACCTACCTGTGCACTAGGCCTCTATTCTATCTAATGAAAGAGTAATGTGCAGATTGACCATCATTCCAACAC
This sequence comes from Lasiurus cinereus, assembly GCA_011751065.1. NCBI lineage: Eukaryota > Metazoa > Chordata > Mammalia > Chiroptera > Vespertilionidae > Lasiurus > Lasiurus cinereus. Next base: position 37,041,888 of record JAAGEH010002528.1, read on the forward strand.
ACAAGATGACTGCCCCCGTGTGGTCAAAAGATCCTGCCCCCATGTGGACACAAGATGGCCTCCACAAGAAGGCCACCAGGGGAGGGCAGTTGGCAGAGACCAGGTCTACAAGGGAGGGCAGTTGTGGGCAATCAGGCCAACAGGGGAGGACAGTTGGGAGGGACCAGGCCTACAAGGGAGGACAGTTGGGGTTAATCAAGCCTGCAGGGGAGGGCAGTTGGGGGACCAGGCCAGCAGGGGAGGACACTTTGGGTGGAGAGGACCCAGGCCTGAGGTGACAGCATTTGGGAGGGGGACCAGGGCTGCAGGGTAGAGCAGTTGTGGGGAACCAGACCTGCAGTGGAGGACACTTTCAGGGGGACCCAGGCCTGCAGGGGAGGGCAATTTGGGGAGACCAGGACTGCAGGATAGGACAATTGGGGGAACCGGGCCTGCAGGGGAGGGCAGTTGTGAGCAGTTAGGGGTAACCAGGCCAACAGAGGAGGGCAGTTGAGGGTGACCAGGGAAGGGCAATTAGGGGCAATTGGGCATACAGGCTGGCTGGGTAGTGGTTAGGGAGTGATCAGGCTGGCAGGCCAAAGTGGTTAGGGGCAATCAGGCAGAGGCAGGTGAGCGGTTGGGAGCCAGCAGATCTGGATTGTGAGAGGGATTTCCCACGGCCCGTTTAGGTCTGATCCCTATTGGATCGGGCCTAAACCGACAAGTCAGCAAACTCCCCTTGGACATCCCTCAAGGGGCCCAGATTTGAGAGGATGCAGGCTGGGTTGAGGGATACCTCTCTCCCCATCCTACTGCTATGCATGAATTTCATGCACTGGACTTCTAGTATTAAAAAACTGTAGAAGTTAAAAATTAAATCTTGTACATCTTCTTCTGATGTTGCTGTACTCTGTTCATTGTCTGCAATAAAGTGGCTCCAACAGTGTATAAATGGTTTGAGTCCTCTGAATCCTTTCAGCAATCAAAAATTTAAAGATAATTTTAAAATTGACACAGGCTGCACAGAAAAACTGTACCTCTGAATATAGAAAGAAGAAAATGAAGCAGAATTAAGCTATAAGTTTTATCCCATATCTTACTTCTTATTTTTCATATTTCTCCCCAGCAAGGCTGAAACTATGCATTTCACAATAGCATTATCCAGCCATCCCACAGCTTCTGAGGAAATCAGCTCCTATGTCCTATGAGTGAATTGCATTCAAGTTCAAAAGTGAAGAGGTGATTCTGCATTGGTTTGGCCCCACAGAGAAAAAGAAGCAGGTAGACATGACATGTAGAAAAGGAACATGATTTCAAATGTAATATACACTTAAATTTTTATTTAAAGTAACAATCATGCATTGAGAAAAACTCACATATCAAAATAAATTATTACAAAGTATTCATCTTCCAGGTTCATGGCAATAATATATTATCACTAGCTCCTGATAGGATCCCTCATGTTTCTTATCAAGATCTACCTACCCTCAGATAATCCTAAACCTCTCTAACTTATTTCCCCAGAAATTAATATTTGATAAATTTTAAAAAGTCTATTTATGGGGTTGTGAACTCTGTTATATTTTGTCTTTGGTTACTGTCATTCAATAATATTTATGTAAAATTAATCCTCATTGGTTTGTGTGGCGGTTGCTCACTCATGTTTGTGTGGCAGTGTAATTCTCCACCCCACTGTATATTATAATTTATTTATACAAAATACTATGGATTCACATTAGTGTTGATTTTAGATTAAACCATTAAGACAAATATACCTAAGAACATTGGGTACATATATTTAGTGTATACACATACACACACACACACACACACACACACACTCTAGAGGCCCAGTGCACAAAATTTGTGCCCAGAGGGGGGATTCCCTTAACTCAGCCTGCACCCTCTCCAACTGGAGACCCCTTGAGGGATGTACAACTGCCATTTTAAGCCTGATCCTTGGGATTAAGCCTAAACTGGCAGTGAGACATCCCTTCCACAATCTGGAACTACTGGCTCCTAACTGCTCACCTACCTGCCTGCCTGATTGCCCCTAACTTCTGCATACAGCCTGATCACCCCTAATTTCCCTCTCCTGCAGGCCTGATGTCATTCCCAACTGTCCTCCTCTGCTGGCCAATTTGGTCCTCATTGGTAGGCTCCTATGCCAGCATCAAAAGCTTTACCTCCTAGGCAGCCATTGGCTCCCCACAGCACCAAACTTTAGTTCTCATTGGTCAGTTCCTATGCCAATCAGCATCAGATGTTCCACCTCCTAGGCAGCCATTGGCTTCCCATAGCACCCACCTTGGGTTCTCATTGGTCAGTTCCTATGCTAGTCAGCATCAGAAGCTCTGCCTCCTAGGCATCATTTGGTTCCCCACAGCACCCACCTTTGGTTCTGATTGGTTGGTTATTATGAAAGTCAGCATCTCCAGGCCTATCTCTGGGCCTGATCAAAGAGGCAGGGCTTAACAGAAGCACTCCCTCCCCCACAGCCCTGCCTCCCACACAGACTCCAGACCTGGAGAGAAAGAAAAGCCTGGTTGCTGGTGAAGATTAGAAAGAAAGAGGGAGAGAAAGAGGGAGGTAAGTACACTAATCAACAGCTTCCACTGAGGCTGCAGATCAGACCCTGACTCACTTTCTGGGTCTCAGCCACCTGAGCAGTCAGTGTTGGGTTGCCAAGCTTCAGCTGGGCAACCCAGCACTGACTTCCAGATGGTCTGCCTTTGATCGCAGGCTCGGCCCCTTCCCAAGCCCCAGGCTTTAGGCTTGGGAAGTGCCCCCATCCACCACCCCCACTGCCCCCCTTTCGGTGCCTCCGATGGCAGGCTTGGCCCCTCCAATGGCCAGCTGGGAGTGACCTGGGTGCCAAAGAGGTTCCCAGGACCCAAGTATGCATGCAAATTACTGGCATTTTGTTGGGTTAATTTGCATACTCACTCTGATTGGCTGTGGGTATAACAAAGGTACTGTTAATTTACATGCTTCTCTATTATTAGGTAAGATGTTATTTCTATTTGCTATATACCCTAGTGCAGTTGTCAGCACATGCGGCTCTTTGGCCCCTTGAGTGTAGCTCTTCCATAGAATACCACCTACGATTGAAACTTCGTGGTCCATGCACAGAAGTCAGTTTTCGGCTCTCAAAAGAAATTTCAATTATTGTGCTGTTGACTAATATTGGCTCTGTTGACTAATGATTATGGCCAACCACTGCCCTAGTGTAGCCACTAGTCATGAAATAAGCAAATGTTTATTTTGGACAAAGACTGACACTGGTTTTCAAGGTGCTATTGCCCATTACACTTAAATTAACATTTCTTAATATTCCTTTTGTTTGTTTTTGGAAACACTTGGTCTTTTTTTTCATTTTAATCATTCTGATGATTGTGTCATTAATTTATTCTCTTTTTGTGAAGTGCCCATTCAATTGAGTCTATTCCCTATACACTATTGTATTAGTTGCTTTTTCTACAGAAATATTCTTAATTAAATTTAAGCAAGTTAGAGACTGGATCCAGGTGAAGAGTTATGCTTGGCCATGCCAGGTTTGTTATATTAATTAGGTACTCAAGTATGGATGCCAAGAAGGCAAGTGGAATGTATGAGTTGGGAGATGAGGATAGACGTAAGTTTAAAGATAAATATATATATTTAAATGGTCTCAGACTATGGATGAATTAAAGCCATGTAAGTAAACAATGTCAACCATACTAAGGCTAACTCCTTGGATACTCCATCCCTAAAAGATTTGGAAAAGAAAATATCAGAAGGGAGACTGCAAACAAGTGGCTAGTGAGTTAAGAGAGAAAACCAAGGGTTTGACAGGTTTAGGATTTCAAATAAAGTGAAGTATATTTCAAAGAAGAAGGGATGATCTAGTCTAATAAATAGCACTGAGAGGATGGCTAACATGAATACAATTTACATGATGAACATTGTTGGTTACTCTGAAAAAATAAGTGATTTCAGTCAGATTAAATTTGATGGTAACAGATGAATAAGAGAATAACATGAGATATTTGAAAAGACAGTATAGATACTTCTATGATAATGTCATAGAGTAAACTAAAGAACTGGAAGGGGTTCAGTAGTGTACTGTTAAAGGGAGAAAGCGTTTTGATTAAAGATGAAAGATAAGGTATCATAAATTTGGTTTGCACTTGATCCTAGAGTTTAGGAAAACATTGAGAATTGCAGCAAAGAGGGAGTATTTGCTAGAAATGAATCATTGTGTAAACTGAAGCAAAAGAACTTAAGTGTACAATACAGGAGTTGGTAGAGAAATAATTCATCACAATGAAACAATTACTCCACATTCAGAGACAATGAATATAAGACCTTCTTGCAGGTCTTATTATTATTTTTTATTTAGAGGAAGGGAGAAAGGAATAGAAAAAGCCATGAGAGAGAAACATCAAATCTACTGCTTCCTGCTTGACCCAGTCCCCCTCCCCACCCTGCTGGAATCAATCCCACAATCTGGGTATATCCCTGACTGGGAGTCAAATAGGCCACCTTCTGGTATATAGAACTATGCTCAACCAACTGAGTCATACCACACCAGTCAGGTAGGTAACTTCCTGCAGGTCTTTGATTCTTGGCTAAAACCACATAACCCAGCTCATTCTGAATGTGGGACTGGCTCTTGCTGCTCTGATATAAGTCAAGTTAGTAATATGGTGCAGCAGTGTTTCTTGCTGCAGTGCATTAACGTACTGTGCAGTGCACTAATCACATTCAAACTTCAATAAAACCCTTTGAATTGGCTCTTATATAGATGTGGAAATTGAAGCTCCAAAACAGCAAGAACTTTCAAAGCAAGACTTAGCTGCTATGCTGCAGACCTGTGAATCAGATTTCACATTTGAAGCTTTATTTCAGGAGGGTGACCATAAAATTTGACATTTGATGCTGGATACTTTTGAGGTGAAAGGCATAGATGTAATGGTTTAAACTGGGTCTATGGATGTAAACCAAAATTTTCTAGAGCAAACACAGGGTATGATTATCTTTTTCTTCACTTTTTGATATCTTTTATATTCAATTCAAAGCATTCTATTTAATTTCAATTCTTCCAAGGTTATTTTTAACAATAATTATCTAAAGTTAACATTAGAGAGGTAATTAGGTTTTAAAATTATAATAAAGACAGAAACACTTAAATATGCATCAAATATCAATTTATTGAAATGACTGGTTAGGAAATAGTAATAATAGATACAATTCCAGGAATTATTTTACACATATTTTAGGTATTTCCAACTGAAAATCTGTGGTACTTTTCAAATTAAAATTTGGAAAATAGAGGTTATGAGTCAAAATCACATAAAGACAAATGCTACATAATACATAACATAAAGAAATACATTTTCATTTGTCCATGTAGAATCATTAAAAAATTGTTACTTTTTTTGATAGTATGATAAAACATTGAAAAGATGCCACATTTCCAGTCACCGTCAATTCTGTGGAATAGAGAACAAATACAGAATTAGTTATGTTATGTAAATAACCATACAGATCTCTCCATTTATAATTTTGGCAGAACTAATTCATTAGAAAAATGTCATTACAAATATACCATGTTGTGCTCTATCTTGCATATAAAATTTGTAAGGACCAAATCAATTTAAGTTGCAATTGTTTCAATATCTAGTCTACCATAATCACTAAAAGATTTGTATCTTAAGAAATTTTCCCCTTTTAATCCTAACACTGAGACTCATTAATTTTATTTTGACACATGAGTTAAAAGACAATATGTACATTTTGAATGTGATAAAACCATTAAAATTTATGGAGCCCAAGGTATATAAATGAGAACACAAGTTTATTTTTAAAAAGAGTTCAAATATATTTATAGTAAAGTAGAAGAAACTTTCAGTTTTTTTCTAAAAATGATGATAAGCATAAGGACAGGCATTTGAAATTAAAACATTCAAATCAGCCAATAACACATAATTAAAATTTAAATTAATTAAAACAGAAAGCATACTTAATTTCAGGTGAGTATATAGTAGTCAACTATTTAGGTGTCCATCACACATTGATAATTAATAAGTAAGTTCATATATTAATGGAATTTCTCACTACCTTTGACTTATCCAGAACAATGAAATATAAAAATGTATTAACTATAAACATAATAAGTATAATCTCCAAACTCCCAAAGCTTACCAAAAGTGAGGGGTAAACATTAATTTTGAAATCCTCTTAAGCCTTAAAAAACAAAACAAAATAAATAAATTACAATTCAATTTTTGGCAAGTACATTCCTTCTAAAAATTCTAAGTAATGAAATAATCATCTAAATTGTTTGCTTTCTCATGTACATGCATAAAAACCAAGATGTGAATAAAAGCATGTAGAGAATAGATGTCCACATGGAAACTTCAAGACTCTATGAAAAATTAATCTTCTTTATTCCACACCTAGACTACCAAATTTAATTTTGGCTTTAGTAAGCCTTAACCCCCTTTGTCTCTATTGTCAAGAGATTGATTAAATCATACTCTCTGAAATTATTTTTTCTCAATACTCAGTATCTTCTACATAGAAAATCAGAACAATTATTTCTGAACATCTGCAATTACTCCTACCCATTGATATTTAGGAGGAAACATCTTTTCTAGGTTATTTTATTGTGTAACTAGCATTGATCTAAACTATGTACATTTTTGGATCCATTGAATAGTCATTTATTCCTTTATTCTGGATCTCTTACAACTTCTACTATCATATACACATCATGAATAAAACAGCAGAGTTAATAAAGTAGGACTTACTTGTTGTAAGTTATAAACTGGGGCAATAGGTTGAGCCACAGGGTAGAATGCCTGGGTAGGGTCAACCAGAAGCTCTTGGTTCAGCACAAGGGCTTCAGCAGGTACAGCTCTCTGGGGGAAGGTCAGCATTTGCTGGGAAAGAGGCAGGATTTTGGACTGAGGAAGGGAGACCAGGGGCTGAGTAGGAAGCATGGGAG
>JAAGEH010002528.1:37048867-37088247 GCA_011751065.1 Lasiurus cinereus
CTCAGCAAAAGGATAGAAAAGAGGCTGTGGCTGGACAAGAGGGTGGATTTTGTTCTGGCGTTCATCCTGGAAAAAAAGAAAAAGAATCTTTGAGTCCATGATTCAGCTATAATTGTCTTTCATGATGAATTAATCTTCTCTATTGAGGAATCCTGAGTAAAAGAGAGAAGGAAAACTTTTAGCTATTGGTAAATCATATGAAAATTATTTAAATACTCATTGAAGGATTTCTTATTAACCCACTACTCCTTTTTATGGGGACCTAGATCAAACTAAATCAATGTTTCGAGATTTCAAGCTTGTTTCTCCTTTCTGGGTTGTCTTCAATACTTTGGTCAGCTATATAGTTTGGTAGTCAGGGGGCATGAACTTTTCAACATGGTGGAATAACATTAAACCAAATTGTTTTCATATAATGAAAGTTAATTTTATAAAAGGCTTTGAGAAATGCTTCCAAGGTTTACTTCTGTGTGTTTTAATGAAAAGTAAATGTTAATTTGTGGTTTAATTGAAAAAGTTCCTCAAAACCAGCTAACTTCTAGCACTGCTTTCATTGGCTGATGGTAATTATTGTGAGTCTTTAAAGAAGCATCTTTTGGTAAATTCATTTTTAGTTACAGAAATATTTGATGTATGTTCTAAACAAACTATAGCCATTGATAAAATAAGAAAGCTGAAATATTATACTCTGACAGCTATGTTACCACACATGTAATTCAATTAAATAATTATTTGTTGTCTAAGAAAACCTAATTTTTAAGCAAGCTCTGATACTTAATAACCTTGTGATATTGTCAGACAATTGTGTACTCAGTTGTTCTGTATCTCACTTCTCTCCTCTGTGTAATGCAAAGTCTTTTATGAAGTGTGTTCATCAATATTAATATAAAATAGCCAATTTTAAAGTAAATCATTGAGTGTTTATTGTGTGCCAGCTCATCAACCCTAGGTGATTATTAATATTCTCAGTTTATAGTTGAAGAAATGGAAGTGCAGAGAAACTTGGGGTCACAGTTATACAGCTGATCAATGATCAGATTCGGATTTGTGCCATATTTTCTTCCTATTTCTTTCATCAGCCTATCTGTCTGGGGAAAATAAGGGAACCTTGTTCCCAACTTGAACATAGATCCAATACTGTACATTTATGGAAAATAGCTTCACTATTAATAAAGTGAGCAAAATCAATAATTATTCTTAGGTATTTGGTCTGTATTCTGTAAGTGGATTATGAGCTTAAAATTCACTTTTTTCTTTAAAAATATTTATAATATTTTATTTCTTATGCTGGCAACATTTTATCACAATTCTTTAGACTGACTAACACACATCTTTTTTATGGATTATATTTTATAATAATTTTTGAAATATACACATCATGAACAAATTACCTTTCTTTGTTGCTGTTTTTCATTTTCAAACTGCTTAGGTTTCTGCTAAAAATAATAACATGAAAATAAATGATATAATCTGTAAAAATTAAATGTAGAAAATTTTGAAAATATGTATATTTAAATATCTGTTTTACCTCCCCCGCCATACACCTTATGTAGGATATACAACTGAAATTCATAGACACAATAGTATGGTAATTATCCGAAAGAAGAGGGTTGGGAGTAAAGGATAAATGGGGTAAAAAAAAATGGTTACCGAAGATGATTTGACTTAGGGTGATGGGCACACAATACTACATACTGATCATGTATCATAGAAATGTATATTTGAAACCTATATAATCTTATTAACCAATGTCACTCTAATAAATTTAATAACAATAAATAAATAAATAAATAAATAAATAGCTTTACCTTGTTGATCTGGGTAATTAATTCCTTCAAAAAAATAAAAATAAAAGGAGATTAAGTTACAATGGAAATTTTTTTGCCAAATAAATAAGAAAATGAAGAAATTCAAGGTTAATGTGGACATCTTGCTTGATAGTTTAAAACACAGCATAATTACTGAAACTTATATTTTCACTGTTTTGCACAAGCCTATTCTATAAAAAAACAGATGAAAGCAGTCAAGAAAGAAAAGGAAATTAGCAAACATAATACAACAAGAGGCATTTTGTAAACCCTAATTTTCCCCTCTCACTACTTTCCCTTCCTATGGCAACAAATGACTTCTAAGACGCCATCTGATTCTAAAATAATAAAATTCATTAGTAAGAAATTATAAGTGTTAATACATAATTTTTCATTAATCTTAGTTTATATGTTATGTTTAGTCTTCAAATGAATTGTAAGAACTAAAATACTTTCCCTAAGGATCTGATAACCTTTAGGAAGAGATAAAGTAATACAGGTACCATTTTTCTAGTGACAGACCCCAAAAGTGATGCAAATGTACATATCTGCCTGACTCTCCCAGGCAGAATTAAGACTAAAACTGTCTCACTGCTTCTTATTTACTAAAGTGACTCTTGTAATGACAAAAATATGTCCATTGGCGTGTCTGACCACCTATATTGGCATTTTTTCCTATGGGCAACTGCTTTTCAATTTGTAGCACAGCTCCTATTCAATATTTAATCTACTGAAGATGCTCAAAAATGTCAAAACAGTGAATGAGGTCAGGTAGAGAGAGCTCAAGACACACAAAAAGAAGACTGTAGAGTTCACTTAAGGAAGGGGTGACAATACAGGTAGCAGCTAACATAGAAAGTGCTTGAACAGTGAATTTTGCAGGCATTTTACTTTTTTCTTAAATGTATCATGGAAATTTACATTAGAATTCATATGTCAGAACTAGCTGCCATAACTTAAATGTCCTAAAGTAACACAATATAAGCAGGAACCTTTTTTCTGACAAGGACAATTTGGATATTTACATAATCCTTTGGAGGCTATTTAAAATTATCAACTTAAAAATTAGCCTGCTATATTTAGTAAAACATTTCAATAACTTACCCCTATTGCCTTGACAGGGCCACACCAAGTGATTTTTCAGGCCTTATACTGCCTGAATTGTTCCCCATTTCTTTAAGAGTATCTAGCAATTTACTCTTCCTGAATGGAAAATAGCCACAGAATGAACATTGTCTTACCTCACTGCTGGAAATGCTTTCTACGGTCTGTAAAGAAAAATACAAAATCAACAACTGGATCATCAAAGAATATTAATTTTTTTCTTTTTCAATTTGAGAGAGAAAGGAAGAGAGCGAGAGTGAGAGAGAGAGAGAGAGAGAGAGAGAGAGAGAGAGAGAGAGAGAGAGAGAAACATAGATGTGGGAGAGAAACCATGTGTAAGATGCCTCCTGACCACCAAAACCAAGAATCAAACCCACAAACTTTTGGTGTATGGACAACCCTCTAATTAACTGAGCCACAATAGCCAGAGAAGAATGTTACTATTCATAGTTGGTAAATTTTTCTCTAAATAAAATATCTTACCTCACTGGATACAGTGACTTCTTTTTTCTGTAAGGAAGAAAAAAACACCATTTAGTTTCCATAGCTAACTCATTTTCTTACTTACTTTTATGCAGAGCTATGTCCTTCACAAAGTTAAGAAATAAAAAATGTATGTCTTCTGAAATCCTTGAAATGCAATCATGTTTTATGTCTTTTATTCTTGATAACTCCAATGGTATAATTTTATTTTACCTGAGTGAAGGACAATTTTTCACGAGTAACAGAAAAAATAATTATTTGAATTTGTATCAAACAGTTTTCATTGTGGTTACAAATATGTTTATGAATATGACTATTGTCTTATGCTCCACCATCTAGATTACTTTGAGTAGAGTCAGGTAGGATTTGGACCAATTCCCTAGGGTAAGAGGTACATTCATTTCATCACTGATATGTTTATCTAGATTGCACATGCATGCAATTGTATTTGTGCAATATTACTCTTCTATATTGGTTTTTTCTTTTGACTGATACAAATTGGTTTGTTTATTTTTTAGGGACTGATTTCCTAGTGTTGTAGAAAACCTGTAATCAAGCTTTATGGTCCTACAGGACTCTATTGAAATAATGGGTGAATGTAGGTGATTTCTTAGAATTTCTATTGAAATTCAGCTTTATATGTGTATTTAATGTTAATCATCTAGAGTTTTCCTTACCTCCCATGCAAGAGCAAGGGCCACAAGGCAGGCAAGGATGAGGACCTTCATGGCTCTCAAGTCCTGTGAAAGGAAAAATGAGGAAATGGTAGTATAGTTGTCAATCTAACATATTTTCTTGTTTAGGTAGGATTACTTTTTTAAAAAGAAACTAAAAACAAAGTAAAGTAAAATATTTTCGTTTAGAAAAAATACTAATAGAAGTTTTATCATATACCAAAGACAAATCTACAATAGCAACTTGGTCTTACATATCAATTTTATAATTTAATGCCAGCTATTCAGATTTTTTTCAGCTATCAGTTGTACCCTACCTCACTTTTTTTAATCTCCTTTACAATACAGTGTATTTTTTGAAATATGGAAAGAAGTTTTAAATTTTTATATAAAATTTTATTAATTGATTCATTTATTCAAAATGAGTAATATTTATTTTGCATCCTTAAATGCCTGATGTTGTCTGGGGTCTTGATTTAATAAAATTCTAAATTATTTAATTTAGAAAGGAGATTTTTAAGTTGTATTTAGTTGATTTAAATTTATTCATCTCAGAGAGAGATATTGATATGTTTTTCCATTTATTAATGCATTTATTGGTTTATTCTTGTATGTGCCCTAACCAAGAGTAGAACCCTCAACCTTGGTATAGTAGGACAACACTCTAACCAACTGAACTACCCTGTCAGAGCCTGAAAATTCACTTGTTAATATAAACTGTTAACTAACCTTATATTTTAAAAAAATCACCATTATTATATTTTCTTGAACTCAATAAGCTTATGTGGTCATTATAATTTTTATCAAATCTTTACAAGAACTTTTACTATTTTCACATAAGTTTTTAAAAATAATTTTAGTATTACATAAATACTTTTATTTCAAATACTATATTTTTAAAATTATACATATAATTTAATATTATACATATTATTTATAGAGAGAGACAGTTTAAAATAAAGCAAAAGGGGACACATCAAATTTATATCTTAAATTCTTACCTTTCTTCAAAGTGGAGAACAAGAAGTGAAGAAAGAGCTTAGTGAATGATGGTCTATCAGCTTTTGTGGCTACTTATATACTATATTTAATCGCATGCTAATTTTATGGTTTGAAAAAATCAATAGTGAGTTTCAATTCCAAGAAATTGGCATGTTTAGAAAATGATTTCTGCCTAATATCTGTCCCCAGAAATGCCCAAGAACATTTTAACAAGGGAGCAATTCACATCTGTAAAGGAATTCAGTCCAGGAAGTGCAATTATCTAATAACTAAAGACAATTCTTAGAGGTGTGACATTCTGGCTCAGACCCCAAGTTATGAGACACAGGTTTCTAGCACTTGGTGGGTCATCAAGATCACAATTGTGGGGAATGTTATATGTGAACCAGTGGTACGCGGGGGCTTCACAATGGCCACAATTTCTGGAGCAATTGTTAGTGCTTTATGCCACATTGGGAAAAAAATGACAAGGTAAGTCCATGATGGTAGCTTCGTCATGTAAGTCAAATTACTCACTTCAGGAACACTTAATCTGGGAATAAAAAATCATTTATTAAAACCATTACCTTGTACACAAGAGGATAAGCCTTTCTCTGTAAAGAAATATCCAAAAAAAGGAATCTGGATGGCTGATATAAACAAAAAGAGAAGTTGAATAAACATAATATATACTTTGAAATATAAGATATAAAAATTAAAATTAAATTATCTTATTTTCCCAGCTGAAGTGAATGATTGAGTTTTCAACTGACAGTGAGACAAGTGGTGATGAGTTTATGATATTTAAAAGAGGGAACATTTTTGGTTCCTGTGAAAATAAAAATGAATAAAGATTTCCTCAGCAGTAATGCCTATGAAGGTAGAAATCAGCTTGTTTTCTTTTATTTTTTTTAAATATATTTTATTGGTTTTTATACAGAGAGGAAGGGAAAGGGATAGAAGTTAGAAACATCGATGAGAGAGAGAGACATCCGTCAGCTGCCTCCTGCACGCCCCGCAACCAAGGTACATGCCCTTGACCTGAATCGAACCTGGGACCTTTCAGTCCGTAGGCCGAGGTTCTATCCACTGAGCCAAACCAATTTCGGCCAGCTTGTTTTCTTTACCCAAGTTGATTTATGCCAAGCTGAATGCATTACAATATCAAAAGATCAAGGGAATGCTGGGTAAGGACAGGGAATTGAATGTGTCTGTTCTAAAATTACTAATCATGAAGTGGTAGAGCTAGGAAAGAGGAGATGGCAGTAGTTGAATAATAAACCAGAACTCTCATATGGGCTTGAAGATAGAAATGGAAAAAAAAAAAGGAAAAAGGAAAAAGTAAGTTCTTATAAGAGTGAGCAATATTAAGAAGTACAGATTACACTTTTTGACCAGGTGGGAATTTCAGCATCAGAAAAAAACAGACTTTCTGGCCCTGACTGGTATGTCTCAGTGCTTAGAGCTTTGGCCCACAAGGAAATGCCCCAGGTTCAATTCCTGGTCAAGGGTTCATATCCTGGTTGTGGGTTTAATCCCAGGGCCTAGTTGGGGTGAATGCAGCAGGAAACCATGCAATGTGTCTCTCACATTCATGTTTCTCTGTTTCTTTTTCTCCTCTTTCCTTTCATTAAAAAAACATAGAAGAAGAAGAAGAAGAAGAAAAAAAGAAAGCCAGAAAGAGACTTTCTGGACGATGACTAGATTCAAAGATATTCAAATATGCAGTATTGAAAATAGGCAAATATGAAGGTTGTCGAAGGTCAATAGTGAAATATGCTCCATATTAAATATCTATGTTTGCCAGAATTTTGCTAGTTCCCAAGAATGTAACAACTATAAAAAAGGGCAAAATTCTTGTCCCCAAGGACATCAAATCTTTAGAATAAATTAATATGAAGCTAACTTGTTATGAAATATAACAACATTTAAAAATATATTTTGTATATTTTTTATTGATTTCAGAGAGGAAGAGAGAGATAGAAACATCAATGATGAAAGAGAATCATTGATCGGCTGCCTCTTGCATGCTCCCTATTAGTGATCAAGCTAGCAGCTAGGAATATGCCCTGGACTGGAATCTAACTCTTCAGTCCACAAACTGATGTGCTATCCACTGAGCCAAACCTGCTAGGACTGTAACAAACATTTTAACAAAACTATAATAATGTGCAATAAACACAAGGGCAATGCCTAGTTTATGATAGCTGTTGAATAGGAGAGGCAAAGAGGATCTTCTGAAGACAGTAGTCAAGAGTAGGATATTGAATCCACATGAAGGGTTTAATTTGAGGAAGAGAGAGAATTTTAGGCTAACAAGAAATCAAGGAATAGGGTCTTGGTTATCAGAAACCAGTAGCTACAACTAAATCAAGTAGTGAATCCGGGGTCATAAAAGACAAAAAGGAGTATGGAGATAAGAACAGAGAATGAAAAAGAGGTCAGATAATGAGCAAAGCATGCTGTGCTCCTAAGCAAGAATTTTATTCTGAAAAGGAGACATAAGTAATACTATTATATGTAATACTTTAAGCAATAAAGAATTTTAAAAATTTTTTATTCTGTAGATGGTGGGGATTTGCTGGTGGGTTTTAGGACAGAGTTACATCTAGAAAGTAACTACTTGTAAGAAATAATTGATAATGCTACATATTTATTCAGTTGAGCCTTCTCAGGTTTGAGCTGATATCTTTTGCAATGAGTGAATGTTCATCAGCTAATGTTCATGGAAGGACAGGGGATTAGATAAAGGAGACATAGTAATACTTTAAACAATGAAGAATTTAAAAAAAAGAATAAAGGAATCAGAAGCCCAGGGACAAAAATGGTCTTGCCAAAGTCCACAATACTGTCTGAAGCAGGCTTCAAAAATACTTAATATGTGCATATTTACAAAAGCAGTCTTCAAAGTTTTTGTTCAATTAAGTTCATAAACATCATTGGTTGATTATGTTTTGCACTGCTCAATTTCACAATGTTCTCTTCTTCTGTTCTCTGTGTTTAAAGGATGATGTATTCAGGACTTAAGCACAGGTATATGCCCTTTTAAAGCAAGTAAATAAAGTATTTGCATAATGAATAATGTTCCTTTGTAATATAGCATGCATCTACATCATGCTTAATGTTTGAGGGAGGGGAATACTTCTAATTGTCACTATATTGCTTAGAAAACCTAATTAAATGCCTATTATCTGTTTCAACTATTCAGTTAATATTTATTCTTGGACCATGTTCATACTGAGCAAGGCAGAAGGCATGAAAAGAAATGATGAAACAATCCCATGTCATAAGTCCCAGCAGAAAGAGACATGGCTGCTCTCAGTTGCCTTTGTCATGATTTTTAAGAAAAGAATACAAAAGCATTCATGCTCTACCCCATTCAACATTCCCTTTTCATTTTCTCAGCAAAATGATTTACATATTGTACAATATTTATAGTATTTCTTTATGACACATTTAAACCAATTTTGAATTACATTAATTAGTACTTATTGAGTCTGTTGGGCCAGATTGTATGTAAAATTAAGAAAATTACTAACCATACTCTAGAGAAAAATGCTTGTCTAAGAAAAAAATTGAAAATCCAAAAATTAATCATCGGTGTTAAGCTTCAGAACATAATGACAAGTAAGTAGCAAAGTGCTATGTAAACAACCCAAGATTTCCTAATACATAAGTGGAATTGCCATTTTGTAAGGTAAAATAAGAATTTTATCCATTAAAATTTTATATGACAACCCTTGTAGAGAAGCAAGAAATAATCAAAACAAGATGCTCTAATACTAATACTTCATAAACACCATGCAATCATCCAAAGCTTGTTCCTATATTGGCTGAAATGCTCAGGCATAAGATTTGGGTGAAGCACAAAGGCGAAGCCAATAAATAACAATCTCAAGAAAGAAAGCAGATAGGAAACCAGGATGAAGCATATACCACAGGGACCAAAAATGTTAAAAAATTAACCACTAAATATTAACCAAATGGTGTTTTGAAGATTTTTTAGAGATTGGGAAACTGAAGATATGGGAATTTGCATTATTAAATACTACAAGTGTTTAGAGATAGGACTGGCACTAAAATCCTCTGTTTCCTGAGTAATATTTGAGGTTCTGTTTAATAACTGCCAAAACACTTCAGGGGGGAAGAAAGTAAAATGAACAAATAGTGTGAATTTGCATAATGATCCAGGTTTTTGTATAGTATAACATACAATTGCCACCTCTGACAAATTATTAGATAAAATAGATATTTTTGCATTAGGTATGTAGAGTATTTTGATTTTTTCAATGATATTGTTCAAATATAATAAAAACATCTTATCACTAAAATATAGCTATTAAACTGCATTAATAAAGTTAGTCAAAAATCAAAAATAAGAAATCTATATTGTTCCCATTAGCCTGTCAAATTTTCTTTTATGTTAATTTTGTATTTAAAAATGTTATTAAGTATATTGGTTAATAACATTATGCAGGTTTCAGATATTCAACTCTATAATGTATACTGTATAGTGTATATTGTATTGTGTGCTCATCCCAACATCAAGTCTCCTTCTGACAAAATTTACCCACCATTTACTTTCTTCTACCTACTCCCACACTATTTTTCTGGTAATCACAATACTGCTATCTGTGTTTATGTGTGTGTGTTTTTGCTTAATCCTTTCTCCTTTTTCACCTAGCTCCCCAATACCCTCACCGAGACACCTGACAGTCTTTTCTCTCTACTTTGAGTCTATTTCTATTTTGTTTGCTTATTTATTTGATAGATTCCATATATATTTTTATTTGTAATTAACTTGCTCTTGTTATTTCTTTGGTCTGGGATTTTGATCTCCCATGCTCAATCCCACACTCAATTTACCTTTTCTTAACTGTCATTCTATCAGATAAGATATTTAAAATGCTATCTGTGCCCTTGCCTGACAGCCTTTTATTTTTTTTTAGAGCACTTATCATCACCTGAGATATATGCAGTGTCTTTTAATTTCTGGCTTACTATTCCCAATTATAAAACCTCCAGGAGAGCAGAGTTTTTATTCTCTGTTATGTCCTCAGCATGCAGAGAAGTGCTTGACAGCCAGACATTCAATAAATATTTGCTGAATGAAAGTCATTGGGGACATAAGTAATGGAGGGTCTTAGATCATTTATGGCTTGTTTTTTTTTGTTTTGTTTTTGCTTGCTAATTGCTGTGGAGTGAAATTAGGGGTTATCTTCTGGCTTCTGTGGACTTACTGAAAATATGAGGATCCTGGAGAAAATTGAGAATAGGAACTGTGGCTAATGGAAACCGGGAAAAAATTAGAAAAATTTCAGAATTGTTAAAAAAAAAAATAGGCTATGAAATACGATGAAATAGATTAGAATTTGTTGATCCCATAGAAACTCTCATATAAAGTTGAAGCAGTGTTAGCCAAACTGGGAAAAGGAATTGGTTAAAGGAATGATTATGGCATCTTAGTCTATCAATATGAAAAATTGAAATAAACACTATACACAAAAGATTATATTTCAAAGTTATTTCTTTATGATCCAAAATGGTGGTGGAGTAGGTGCAAGCTACACTCACCTCTTCCCAGGTCCAAACTGAAATTACAGCTAAATTATAAAACAATCATCCGGAATAACTGACTGAAGACTAACTGAAGAGAATTCCTATAACCAAGGATTTACAGAAATCACATTGAGATGGATAGAAAGAGTTGGCTCCTTTCCCACAGAGAGTCGCCAAGGTTCTGGAGGAATATCTTAGCTGAGGGTAGGGGTGAGGAAAAGTCTACAATCTAAAATCCAAGCCAGAATCTCTAGCCAGGAGCACCAGAGCCATGAAGAGGACATCACTATAACATCTACCTGTGAAAGCTGTCAGCCAGGAAGAGATGGGGGTTTGCAAGACACAGGTACCATCTTAAAGGGGCAATGCACACAATTTTGTTTGCAGTCATTCACCCTGGGCTACAGTGGAGGGAGGGCTAAGTGGGTTAGAGTCACTTGAGGAGAGATTGGGTTTTGTGGCTGTGGGTAGAGAGCTGAAGGGACAGCTGCCAGAATCTCTGTGGTGAGCCATTCTCCCATACCACAGATACCAACTAGCCTGGGTTGACCTGTTCATGCCTCGGAATGAGAACTTCTTTACTTTGACCTTTACAGAAGCCTCCAGCCTCTCTATCTCTCTATATACATGTATTTTCTCTACTCACTTCCAATTTTATTTCATTTTTTTTAAATCTAGGATGTCAAGTTTATCACTTAGTTACATACTTGTAATAACTTAAATGACTTCTGTGAAACTGTGGCTTTAAATAGCCCTACTTGTTAAAATCTGAATTCTAGAAATACTTTAAATTTACTTGCACTGTTGTCCTACTAAGGACACTCAAAACTATAGAAAAAAGGTTCCATTTAAGTTTCCTATATATAGATTACAACATTGCTCACAAAATATTTTTCTTGTTTTGGGCCACATACCTCTAATTCTTTTCCTTGAACAAACTACTCAAAAATAGTATTAATTTTTGAAGCATATAACTCATCACACTCATTAGTTAATTACAGAAAAATATCACCTATTTTGTAGAGAAAATTGCATCTATTGGCATAAGTACCTTCAGATTGCCACCCTCACTCTTCTGTAAATTGATTAATGTCTGATCAGATCTTTAATTTTCTCCCTCCAGTCATAAAGTTTCAGTAGAAATATAATTTCTAAATATGTTTTATCACTGTAATTTGGTTTTCATTTCCTGAATAATCCTGAGTGAATTTATTTAAATTAGGTTTCGCTTTCCAATGAACATTTTGACAATGCATAAATATTATATTTGCCTGACTGGTGTTGCTCAGTGGTTGATGCTTGACCCAGTAACCACAAGGTCACTGTTTGACTCCTGGTCAGGGCACATGCCCAGGTCGCAGTGGGGGGGCATGCAGAAGGCAGCTGAACAACGATTCTCTCTCATCATTGATGTTTCTATTTCTTCCTCATCTTTCCTCACTCTGAAATCAATACAAATATATATTTTTTAAATTATACTTAATATTTACATTTAAATATATTTTTATTGATGTCAGAGAGGCAAAGAGAGGTAGAAAGAGATAGAAACATCAATAATGAAAGAGAATTGTTGATTGGCTGCATCCTGTATGATGCCCACTGGGAATTGAGCTCACAACCCAGGCAATTGTCCTTTATTGGAATGGAACCTGAGACCCCCTTGAGCCCACAAGCCAATGCTCTATCAACTGAGCTAAACCACTAGGGCTCATGTTTATATTTAAACAATTTCTATCTGAGATACAATTTATATATTTTCTGCTTTAATCCAGACCCCACTTTCTTATATCTATTCAAAATAAGAACATTGTAGTTTATGGAGGTTAAGCACTCTGAAGGTCATTACAATATTTGTTCATTATGCTTCCTTCCTGAATTTTCACCTTCTTGGCTTCCACAATTCAAAAATTGCCAGGAAATGGTCATCTCTTCTGCTGTTCTTTCCATTCTAGGAAATTTTCATGAACTTCTCAAATTTTCTCTGACATTTCCTTGTTATTAGCAAAGCGTTCTGGCCTTTGCCCACTTCTCTTCTGATTCTATGGCAATATAAAATGAACTGTTTTTTTAGTTAAATGAACTTCTTTGGATTAGGCATAGACTGTAGAACATAAGTTTATTGCAGAAGTAAAGGAGGGAGAGGAGGGGGGGAGTGAGAAAGAAGAAGAAAAAAAAGAGGATAAGAAGAAGAAAAGGGAAATCCAGCACAAATATGATCATTAATACCCATTTAGAGATTGCATCTTTATGCCAACAACTTTTTCCACATTTGTGACATAATAGTCACTCTTTATTGTTTTTTTTTTCTTCTATGAAAGACACTGACATTTTCAAATACTATGGTGCTTGGCTGTAGTTTATATGATACCTATTTTATCCTATCTAATAAAAGAGTAATATGAAAATTAACCATCCCTCCTCTATACCCACAAGCCATGCCCACCAGCCAATCAGGATCAATTATGCAAACTAACCCAACAAAGATGGCTATGGCCACAGAGCAAGCAGGAGGCTTGGGTTTCCTCAGTAATGGAGGAAGCCAAGCTTTCAGCACACCCAGCACGACCTAGGCTTCCACTCAAGGCTACAAAGTTTCCATTATAGAAGATAAATAAATCCAAACAAAAAATGGCAGCAGCCACAGAGCTGGAGAGATCAGGAGGCTTGAGTTGCCCCCAGCAATTGAGGAAGCCACGCTTCCTCCAATCAAGGCTACAAAGTTTCAATTATAGAAGATAAATAAATCCCAGACACTAGGGCCTCCTCTTGGGTCACCAGGGAGTATGGCCAGCCTGTAAACCACCACAGGCCCCTTGCCCCAGGGGAACCCCTACCTTGATCTGGGACACTCTTCAAGGCAAACCAGCTGGACCCACCTGTGCACCAGTCTCTATTCTATCTAATAAAAGAGTAATATGCAAATTGACCATCACTCCAACACACAAGATGGGTGCCCCCATGTGGACACAGATGGCTACCACAAGATGGCCACCAGGGAAGGACAATTGGAATGGATCAAGGTTGCAAGGGAGGGCAGTTGTGGGTCATCAGGCCAACAGGGTAGGGCAGTTGGGAGAGACCAGGCCTTCAAGAGAGGGAAGTTGGAGGTAATCAAGCCTACAGGGGAGTGCAGTTAGGGGTGACCAGAGGAGGGAAGTTGGGGGCGACTGGGCTGAAGGGAAGGGCAGTTGGAGAGGACCCAAGCCTGCAGGGGAGAGCAATTGGGGGTGACCAGGCCTGCAAGGGAGGGCAGTTAGAGGTGAGCAGGCCTGAAGGGGAAGGCAGTTAGAGATGACCAGCCCCACAGGGGATGGCAGTTAGGGGCAAACAAGCTGGCAGGGGAGCTATTAGGCATCAATCAGGCTGACAGGGGAGTGACTAGGGGTGATCAGGCTGGCAGGTAGAAATGGTTATGGGCAATCAGGAAGGCAGGCAGGCGAGCTGTTGGAAGCCAGCAGTCCTAGATTGTGAGAGGGATATCTGACTGCCCGTTTAGGCCCCACAGGGATGGGGCCTAAAAGGGCAGTCAGACAACACTCAAGGGATCCCAGATTGGAGAGGGTGCAGGCTGGGCTGAAGGACACACCACTATGCACAAATTGTGTGCACCAGGTGATTTAGGTTAACTATAGGTTTTAACTGTGCATATGAGCACTGTAAATTTTTATTACCTAGAGTTTTATCAGTGTTTTTTTTCCTCATGTCATAGTTTGGTAGTGTCTTTGGATCACCAGTTTATACCTCATTAGGTTGCAAATATCATAGATTCATTAATATAGTGCCTAGTAGCATGGTTTAAGAGAAATCACTGCTGAAATAAATGAAGGGAAAAAGGATGTGAGGCAACTAAGCAAGAGAGAGGGAGACAAAAAAGAGAAAGGAAAAAAGAAAATCACTTGACAGTCTCCAAAAAAGAAAAACAAGATGTATTTTTTTAAATCATATTTGTTTTTATACTTACTGAACTTTGAAAATTTTTATCCATTGAGAATATACTAGACATTAGATTTGTTTTGAACTGAGAATCAACTATCTACAAGGAATAGTGATCAATCAAACAAAGAATACAAATTATTTAAATTGAATTGGACTTTATTTGCTTTAATAAAACATTAATAATGTTTTGTTTACGACCTAGAAAATAACAATATTTAATGCTGTTGTTTGAATATAGCATAGAAGAATCACCTAACAAATGTTATCAAATAAAATAAAACCTTAAATTCTATTTATATGGTCAGGTCTACAGAAACATAATGCAGTTATGAGTCGATTTAATGGTTTCTCAAAGTTTATTGTAAGCAAGGAATCACCTGGAGATATTGGTAACATGAGATTGCTACTGTACCTCCTGGATTCCCATTCAACATGCCTGGAAAGAGGGCCTATAAATTCCCATTTGCAGCAAGTTCTCAGGTAATGATGACTGTGATGGTCACATGAACCACCTTTTGAGTAACAATGGACTTGGGCAGCAAATATACCTTCAGCTTAAAACTGACTTTCTGTGTATTCAGTTCTGAGTATGTTACTTTATACAATTATTTCCTGGTCACTCTCCTATTGTAAACTTTAAGTCTATTCTTAGTATCTGTGGGGACAGATTTGGGGCATTATTTTTAGTTCAATAATATCATCTCATAGTTGACATGATTTATAAAAACAAATTTATAAAAATTTACCTGGGGACTTAATGAAAATTACTTTTTTCCTCTTAACTAGGGTGAATCGTGCTAAAACATCACTTTACAGTAGGAACATGAGCCCCTAGAGATTCAAAGGAAGTAAATTCAATCCCAAAACATATGGACCCAGTAACTGTGTGACACATAGAGGACTGACCTCTCTGGTCATTGGAATTTAATACTAAGATTTGCTTTTATATTGTATACTCAACAGGTTAATGCATTTTCACAAATATTTTAATATACTTTAGGACTTTAAATATTTCAAAGTCAGTAGAATAGAGGTACATTGTAATAATGTGTAGGAGACACATTTGAAATAAATGGTGACTCCACTTTTATTATTATAAGAGTTGCCACCATATATTAGGAAACCGATAAAATTTTGATGAGATAGTATCATTTTGGACATGGAGTTTTTCCATCTACATGCATTTGTTCAAATAGAGCAGATGGTGTTCCACAAACATCCTTTTACCATTTTAATTCATTTCCATGCTTTCTTTACTGTAGCATGCATTTCTCTGAGGCTTGTTCATGTATAACTAGACAAACACTAGGATTAACACATGATGGGCACAATTATTTCCTGGTCACTCTGCTTCACAATCTCCTATTGTAAACTTTAAGTCTATTCTTAGTATCTGTGGGGACAGATTTGGGGCATTATTTTTAGTTCAATAATACCATCTCATAGTTGACATGGTTTAGAAAAACAAATGGAAGATTTCAGGGTATATAAATATATCAGTTCTTTAGAAAGGCACACCATCTCTTAAGGCTTCACAATATCAGTGCCTTGAACTCTTGGGTAAAAGGTAATGTATTCTTGGAAAACCCAACATGATGTCTTATTCTGATTTTTGTTTGTCAGAATAAGTTGTAAACTATTTTTAAAATGTGCATTATTTATTGGTAATTTCCCAGAAAGAAATGATTGAAAGAAGTAAAGATCCTATATCAGAATTTGAATTTGAGGACAAGATCACGATGGCCCTAAATTTACAGCAAGCATTGTACCAAAGGAATGATGTGGAACAAAGGGGATATATGCTCGCTCATGTTCTCCAGAGATGGAATATCTTAGATGTCTTTTTATTTTCTTGACTCAATTTATAGCAAACTCTGTGTTAATATTTAGTTTTACCTCTAATTTAAAGGTTAAGATTATCTTTCATGACAAAATGATCTATTGAGTAGCATAAGTTTTATTTTTTCACATGTGTGTCTTATTTCAAAGTT
This sequence comes from Lasiurus cinereus, assembly GCA_011751065.1. Taxonomy (NCBI): domain Eukaryota; kingdom Metazoa; phylum Chordata; class Mammalia; order Chiroptera; family Vespertilionidae; genus Lasiurus; species Lasiurus cinereus. The sequence goes on from JAAGEH010002528.1 coordinate 37,065,404, forward strand.
TAATTAACCATCACTAAAGTTACTGTATTACTATCACTAATTCATTTTCCATTACATTTTCATTGTTTTTTTATCATAAAAACAGTTTCTGATTTTCTGCCTAATTAGCACTATATACTATATAACAATTTTGTTTTATTGATTCATTTTATGTAATATATTTTTATTTCATTGTGATTTGATTGAAATTTATACTATGTTAAATTTTTATCATTGTGTTCTTTGGATAATATTTCTGAAAAATTCCTAAATTATCTATCTGAGTAACTATCTGTAATTAGTTTCTTTGAATTTCCCTTAATTCTCTACTTTCAATAAGATTTGAGGTATGAACAATACTAAAACTACATCTTTATTTGTATTATCACATGACTAAATCTTTGGTAAGTAGCAGAGAATAAAAAACTTCATCAAGAAACATATAATTTTCTTAGATTTTCCAATGATAAAGTCCTGAGTTTAAACCAATGAGGCAAAATCAGCATATAAGGAACAATAGAAATACCATCAGTCACAAATTGTGCTTCATATGTTAGAGATTTAGAATTATTAGAATAGTTTCTTCTATTATCAGAAAAAAATGTTATTCTATTGTTTTATCAAATGTGAGGGCCAAAATGATCAGTGTAAAAAAATGTTTACTCACTATTACCTTATAGTTTGTAATATGTTTTTATTTAGAAGTCTATAACTGAGAAATAAATAATTGGATTTATTTCCCATACAACAGCAACAGAAATGAGTTCACTTGTATATATTGGATTACAAAAACCTATCAGAGTCCCAGATTTAAGTACTTTTGTTGAATAATATTTTTGGAGATTAAATTATTTTTACCAATCTAATTTCTCAATATCTATAATTATTTTCCCTGAACCTCCTTTAATTTGACATTTTTTGTCCTTTATCATACATTTTCTAATACTAGGATAATACCACCTCCACAATTCTCAAGCCAAAAACCTGTTGATTTTTTCTACCTCTATTATAAAAACTGTTGCTATTGTTTGAATTCTAACTTCTAAACATTTCTTTAAACTCTACCTTAATTATTATATCATATGTTATTATATAAGGCCCCTATAATGTCACAACAATCTAAATGATCAGCTTGTTTCTATTTTTGTTTTTCTAACCTGGTGAACTATTCCATTTCTTATGTGCTATTCTTTCCCTCATTTTTGTTTCTCCAAATCTCTCTATGCTTATAATATAATCTAACACGAGCTTTGCCTTTTCTTTACTTTTATACTACTTTCCCTCTTTTGGTCTGTTTAAGATGTCCATTTTGTATGTTTTTATGATACTACTAGAGCCCTGGTGCATGTAATTTGTGCACTTGGCGGAGGGGAATCCCTAGCCCAACCTGCACCCTCTTACAAACTGAGAGCCCTTGAGGGATATCCAGCTGATGGCTTAGGCCTGCTCTCCACACTGCCTTGGAGGCAGGAGAGGCTCCTGCTACCACCACTGCATTCATCAGCTGTGAGCCCAGCTTCTGGCTGAGTGGTGCTCGCCCTGTGGCCCTGTGGGAGAACACTGACTACCAAGGGGAAGCTCCTGTGTTGAACATCTGCTCCCTGGTGGTCAGTGCACGTCATAGTGACTGGTCATTCCACCGTTCAGTCAATTTGCATATTAGCCTTTTATTTTATAAGGTATTATTTCTATATCATATAACTTATCTTTTTAAAAAATATATATATTTTATTGATTTTTATAGAGATGAAGGGAGAGAGATAGAGAGTTAGAAACATTGATGAAAGAGAGACATTGATCAGCTGCCTCTTGCACACCCTCTACTGGGGATGTGCCCACAACCAAGATATATGCCCTTGATTGGAATCAAACCTGGGACCTTTCAGTTCACAAACCTACACTCTATCCACTGAGCCAAACCGGTTTCGGCAGCATTTATCTTTATATGTCAATATTCCATATTAGTCTCTAAGTTTCATGATGTCAGGCAATGTGCTTTAATTCTCTTTGTAAATCTAATCTATATCCCAAAGTTATGGCTCCTACTATGATCAACAAGTCATTTGCAAGTGCAGGAATGAGTACGTTACTGATCTGTCATGTATGTTTTTGCAGGATTCAGCCAAATATGAAGATCTTTATCTTCACCTTTATCATGGCTCTCATGGTTGCCATGATTGTAAGTATATCAGAAAATTTTGAAGAACATGTTCTCAGGAATTATTCAAAGATTGTCCCTTGTTTCTTATGTTATGGGCCACAGTTGCATCACCCAAATATGGTTTTGAATGGGCATTTTCCTTAAATTAGCCTACAGCAGTACATTAAGGACAGAATAAATGTCAAGTACACATGAAATACTAAGTCCACACAGAAGTTGAAGTGAAAAAGTAAATAAATAAAAATTCAAGAATAACAGAGAAAAACATAATCATAACACCTGACAATCAATATGTAAGTGTACATAGTTTTTCAGCAACTTAGAACATACATTGGTCTTGAGCTAATTCATGTTTTAACTTTTCATTTTCACTGTCCTGGTCACAGTGATAGATTTTCTTCCTTAGACAAAAGAAATTTGGACCCAAGTGATCTGATATTGGAATGTAGCAAATTAATTATAGCCCAAGCCTAGTCTTCATTCTGTCACTAACATGAACAGCTAGCTTAGTGCAGCAGTTACCTAAGCCTTTGCCTCCATTTTGTTTAATCATAAACAATGGCAGCAAGCGCATTTGACACTCAATCTAGAATTATGCAATTGAGATGTTCATTCTTTTCTTTTTTCAAGGGTGCTGATTCTTCATCTCATGAGGTAAGACACATTCACGTAATGAGAAACTTGGGAATTAAACATAGATAATAATTTTAACTTGTTCTTTATTTTAACAGAACCATCGTTATTATAAAAAGAAACACCATGTAAGTATTGCCCCGATAATGCAATATAGTAAAACACATTCCCTTATCTGACTATTTATTCTATTAGAAGAATCAATCCTTATCTCTGAAACATATCTATATAATGAATGCCTAAAGTGGACATTGAGTTTAATTATTAATGATATACTGGTAAAGGACCAAAGCTTATGTATTGGTAGCACTTAGATAGAAACATAATGCTACTCTGAAGAAGCCAACTATTTTTGCAGAATGTATCTTTGGTAAGTAATTGCCTTGGCCTAAAGAATAGTTGAAAATTGAAATATCTTAAATATAATATATGTGCAATGGAGCATAGAGGCTACTAATGACACAGGTGATGTGGTAATTTTTAACCTTCTGATTCTTGTGGAAGATGATGAATTCATTAAGTTAAATGGATCTGTTAAATAAGATAGAAAAGGTCATTTATTCAGGATTTTTAAATGAAGTATCCTTGATATCTCAAATTATTTTCATGTCATATAAATGTCTCAGAAATTATTATGAATATATTAAATAGATTAATTTTAACATGGTAGCAAATTAAAGGATAAAGGACAGATAAAGAATATTGAATTTAACAGGAGTGAATATTATAGAAAGTAGGAGTTTGAAGAAACAGTAAGGTCATTAAAGTCAAGAATGAGACATAACAATTCCACCTAACCTGGAATAAGCAAATGCCTTCTCCTTGGAAAACTAAAGGATGGGCAAAACAGGAATTTGGAAGTAATACTTTAAGGAATATTTAAACTTCTGTGAGTGGTTGGCTCCACCTTTATTATAAAACGATAAAATTATCAACAAACAGTATAACTGCAAATGTTTTTCTATTTTTCTCTTAAACATTTTTCTTATATATAAAAATAGTGTAAACCTATGTAAAATTTTTGAAAAATCATACATCTAGGTGATCTACATATTCCTACCAACTTTAACAAATTAAATTTCTAATGGAAATTATTGTGAAATATTTATACTGTCATTGTCTCAATTCTCTGCAATTTTATTTTTTCAGGAAGGGTATTACCCATATCCACAGTATCCACCCAGGTATCCATATAAAGGAAAGTGGTAATCACAGGGGTAAGCCACATCCAGTTACATTTTTTGTTCTTCATTTGAGTTAAAACAAAAATAAATAAAATGAAGCTATCAGACCAAAAACAGACTATAGCTAGGTGAAGCTTTCTTAAAGTGTATTTATTCCTTTAAATGTTTCTAAAAGAAAAGTTCTGTGCTGGTGTGGTTTGAAGTGGGCTTTTAGGATGGGAACCCTGGTGATTGTATCCTGGTTGGAACAACTACCAGTTTCATGACCTTGAATTATTTCTAATCTTTTTTTAAACTTCAATATTTTCATGGGTAAAATGGTATTATATGTACCCACTTCATGGTATTGGTGAGACCATTGAAAAACATATTCCATCAATGCCCATGATTAAAGTTTTATATGATGGTGACTATACTATGCCCAGCATTAAATCTGTGCTGCATATTGTTTAAAAATGACCTTCCAAAATGCAATATTTGAAGCAGGTGCACAAACTCCATTTGGAAACTTTTTAGAAGCTTAGAGTCTGAAGCTCCACCCAGACCTATTCAATCAGAATATGTGTTTTAATAAGGATCCTATTTAATTCATAACATAATAAAGTTTGAGAAACTTTGTATTGGGACTCTGATGAGCAATTAGGATAGCGACCAATGGTCTGATAATACTAACAAGAAGAGAAGGACACATTAAAAGCTTATTTTAAAAAGTCAATATTATATGAAATAACATTATTATAAATTCCATAAAAATTAAATATTACACTATAAAATAAAGCAGTTCTGTAATTCAGAATTAAAATCATTCCAACAAATGTTAGTTATTTCTAAATGTACATAATTTATGAAAATTAAACTCCAATTATTGACAGGGCAAAGAGTTTGAACTTACCCTCTTAGGCATTGCTAATAGCTGAATATAACTGACCAAGGAAAGACATATTAAAATACTATTTGAGAGAACAAATATGAATGAAATGTGTTCACTATATTTAAGAGAAGGGGCAGATAAACTGAGATTGGCTGATGATAGACTTAAAGAAATAGGAGATGAGACCCTACGGGGAAAAAAAAAATCAATCAATTTTATGATGGACTGAATGCAAAATGAAGCCAGAGAAGGGGATAAAAAAGAAATGGATGCAACTTCTCAGTCCCAAATTAGCACATAAAAAGTGCTTAGTAATTATGCCTTTCAGAACAGAAACAATGCTCTCCTATTGTCTATGTTGTTTAGGGTGAGAAAGTTGTTTTGTTTTGTTCGTTTCAGAGAATTTTGTTTTGTGCCTCTGTTTTGCTGGGTTTATGTAGAGGAGGTTAAAGAAGATCATTTGGCTACATTAATGTTGAAAGTGAATAGCATTCAAATTCAAAAGCTGCTTGCATTCACATGCAGACCTGAATCTCAAGTGAAAAGTGACATGTGGAGAAAAACAACTATAGAAGCTTTTCAATGATTTTTCATTCTTTGTTCAATGTTTCTGAAAACACTGAAAAGCGTAAAAGGAAAAATTTTAGGTAGGTGTATATAATTAGTTTGGCCAAGAAATTTAAAGACATGTAAATAAGGAATTATTTGGAAGACTTGAAACAATTGGAAATAAATGCTGTTCCTTATGATATTATTTTAGGAAACAGGAATGCAGCTGAAATTTGTATTCAGTCATCAAGTATTTGTGGACCACAATGAGCATGCAGTGAGATAGCACTGGGAATATAAATACCTTTAAGCCAGAGTCTCTGCAGTGGACAGCTTATTGTCTAGTCGTGAAGATGGGTATAAAGCTAGCCATCATCAGTCAGAATATCATTTGACAAGGCAGTATGGCCAGTAGGGTGAGGGGACTATTGACAGACCATAAAAAAGTTCACAGGGAAACTAGCACAGGAATTAATTTGGAAAATAAAAGCTAGAACAAAATCTGATGATATAACTACTTTAGAATAATTTTAGTAAAGCTTTTTTACCAACGCATAGTTTTGGGTCAAGCAACCTTTGTCATGTCAAATAAAAACTTATCAAAACTTGGAAAGGCCTGGAGAAAATGCTCAAATCTCAGAAATCTGCAAGTTTCACAGTATTGAACAGAAAGAGATTCTCCACATCCTCCCCTTTCTCCCTTCCCCCAGGGTAGAGAGAGGTAAGCAAAGATTAAGGGGAAGGCAAGCCAGTATGAGGAAAGGACCGTAAGAAAAAGTGTCCACTGTTGTCAGCTGACTCTCAGGATAAGCAATGGGGCATATTCTATTTTTTTAATGCTTGTTCAAGTTTAGGAGCAGTGGAATTTAGAGGCTTAGAGCAGCCTATCATTTGGAAGAGACTAAGCAGGAAGTAATATAACATGCAATTGTGTACAGTTGATCAGACACAAATGAATAGATCTGCATATAATTCAAAAACAGGAAAGCATAATGGAATTAGCAATGATTTAGTCTGTAGTTTAATAAAGAGCCTTTTCTCTTTTATCTACAGGTTTAGTGAAAAGTCTTCTTTGCTCTCTCCTCATGACGATTCTTCTTATCAAAAATCATTTGACACATCTAGCAACGTATTACCAGCCTGATTACAATAAATACATCCGAAGTGCTTCAGAAAGCATATTTTATCAAACAATTCAAAGTAGAGTATTACTTGTATTCTTTCAGGCATTAGGTTGGAATTTAAAAGCAAATCAAACTATAAATAATGTGCCTGTGTATAACACATACCTGAGATCAATAGTTGCAACACCGTGTTAATCATATAACACAATGATCATAGTTATAACATAGTAGTAATGATATAATGATATTCTCTGGACTATTTGTTTTCTAATTTGTTCTCTGTGTTAAATATCATAAAATTAAAAAAAACATTCCATGCATAATAAATTGATCAATGAAGCATGTGTCAGATATCCAATTGCATTAATTTCCTAGCACTGCCTAAACAAAATACCAAAACTGGTCACTAAGAAGTAACAGCAGAGCTTTGTTATTTGTGACAGCTCTAGGAAATAATTTATTTTTACCTCTTCCTAGTTCCTGGCATTTATTGACAATCCTGACATCCCCTTATTTGTAAATGCATCACTGCAATCTCTGCCTCTGTTGCCACAAAGCCATCTTCCCCCTCTTTGTCTCTTCTTATAAAGACAACAATCATATGAAATTAAGAACATACACCTTACTCCTAGATAATCTTGCCTTAACCAATTATATCTGCAATTACCAATATTTCCAAATATGATCAATTCTGAGATATGTATTTTTTGTGATTTGTTGTTAGTCCTCATCCAAGGATATTTTCCCACTGATTTTTAGAGAGAGTGGAAGGGAGAAAGACACATGGAGAGAAACATCAATGTCAGAGAGACACGCATCAATTGATCAATCGGTCTCTCACATGCGCACTGAACATGTCCTGGAATTAAGCCTACAAACAAAAAATGTGTGCTTGACAGGAATTAAACCCAGGACTCTTCAGTCCAATGGCCAGGGCTCTATTCACTGAGCCAAACCTGCTAGGGGTAGGGTGGGGATGTGAGGGTGGGTTAGAAGAGGTCAATGAGGGGAAAAAGAGAACATATGTAGCACTTTCAATAATAAATATTTTTTAAAAATTAAAAAAAAGAAAGTAAAAAAAGAATTCATTGTAGTTTTATGTTTATATATATTTAATTTTTAAGATATGGTTTGTATTAAAATTGGAAAAAAATTGAGGAATGGGGAGTTAAGACTTCAACATACCTTTGGGAAGAGACACAACTGGACACATAGCACCCATATCTATTTTTATTCTCATTTTTTTAAAAACTATCGTATGCCAACACCCATTAAATTTTTCAGACTGTCAATATTTTTAACTAAAAGCCATTCAGTATTCTTTTATAATCTTCTGAGACAATGATTATGAAAGAAAACAGGTCATGACATAACTGGATGGCTATTCAAAGGGCAAGAAAATCATCTAGGCAGTCGCATTTTATGTATTAAATATATTTTTATTGATTTCAGAGAGAGAGAGGGAAAGAGAGAGAGAAACATCACTGATGAGAGAGAATCATTGATCAGCTGCCTCCTGCATGCCCCACATGTAACCAGGGCCTATGTCCTGACCAGAATGGAACCATGATCTCCTGGTTTATACATCAACACTCAACCACTGAATGACGCCAATCAGGTGGCAATATCATTTTAATTGTGAAATGTTCTGTACTAAAAGAAAGTCCAATCCATGCAGTTTACCTAAAATGACTAGAGTACTAAGCAAAAATTGCTTTTAGTCATATTTTTACAGGAAGCTATTTTACTTTTAGCAGGTAACTAGAAAGAAAATCTCAGCTATTCAAAAGGGAGATTGAAAATAAATGACTAGTGATTTAAGAGAGAATCTGAAGGTTTAACAGTTTTAGGATTTCAAATAAAGAGAGAAGTATGATATTTCAAAAAAGAAGGGATAATCAACTAATTCTACCAAATAGCACTGAGAGGATGGGTAATATGACCACAGTTTAGCAAGATGAACATTGTTGGTAACCTTGGAAAAACAAGTGGTTTCAGTAAAGATAAAATTTGATGGGAACAGGTTGATGACAAAATTACATATGTTTCTTTTGTACTTTTGATCCCAAAGGTTAGGAAAACGTTGAGAATCCAGCAAAGAGGGAATAATTATTAGAGATGAATCTTTGTGTAGACTCAAATAGATAGACTTAAGTGTACAGTGCAAGAGTTGGTACACAATGAAACAATTACTCCACAGTCAGTGACAATGAATGTCAGAGCTTTCTCTAAGTTTTTGGTTCTTGGGCATTACTGGCAAAAATCACATAACCCAGATCTTACCGCTTGTGGTATTGGTTCTTGCTGCTCTGATATAAGTCAACTCAGCAATATAAAGCAACGAGGAACACTAATCATATACTGTGCACTCCACTGATCACATTCAAACTTCAATAAAACCCTTTGAATTGGCTCCTATAAATGGGAAATTGAAGCTCCAGAAAAATCAAGTAACTTTCAAAGCACAACTTAGCTGTTATGTTGCAGAGCTATGAATCTGATTTTACATTTGAATCTTTTTTTTTTTTAAGAGTAACCATAGAATCTGACATCTGATGCTGGGTACATGGAAGGTGTAAAGCACAGGTGTAATGCTTTAACTGGGATTTTAGATGTAAATGAAGTCTTTTTACATCAAGATAATCATATGATTATCTTTTCCCTCTATTTTTTTATATCTTTTCATATACAATTCAAAGCATTCCCTTTAATTTTAATCTTTCATGACTAGTTTTAATAACAGTAATAATCTAAAGTTAATATTAAAGAGGCCAATTAAGTTTGAAAGATTATAATAAAGACAGGAAAAATTAATATGCATAAAGGATTAATTTATTGAAATGACTGTTTAGAAAATAGTAACAATAAGCATAATTCCAGAAACTATTTGAATGCATATTATTGATAAGGTTATGGTATTCCCAATTCAAAATTGCAATTGTTGGTACTTTTTTAATTAAAATAGTAAAAATAGAGGTTATCAGTCCAATTCAAATTAAGATAAATGTTATATAATACATAAAATAAAAAAGAACTACATTTTTCCATGTAGAATAATTTACATATTATTAATTATTTTGATTGCATGATTCAAAGATTGAAAAGATGCCACATTTCCAGTTGCAGTCAATTCTATGGAATAGAAAACAAATATTAAAAAGAATTAGTTATGTTTTATGATATAACCATACATCTCTCTCCATTTACAATTTTGAGATAACTAATTCATTAAGGGAACTTTATTACCAATCGTTCCCTCCCTATCTTGCATATGAAAGTCTCCTAACACCAAGTTGCAATTCACTTGGAATTGTTTTAGTGAAATGTCTACTTTAACATAATAAGTAAAAATTGCTATCTTAAGACTCTCAAAATTATATTCTCTCCTCTTTTTAAACCTCAGACTGGGGCTAACTAAGTTTATTTTTAAAAGATAATATGTAAATTTTAAATGTGATTTTAAAAAATTATTAAATTTTAAGAAGCCTAAGATAGAAATGAGAATGCAAGTTGATTTTATTAAAAGCTCATAAATATTTACATAAAAATAGAAGAAGCTGTTTTCAGGTTTCTCTAAAATTATGATAATCATGCATAAGGACATAGGCACCTAAAGACAAAACATTCAAATCTGTCATAGTGCAATTATCATTAATAAATAAAAAATACACAACTCCAGAAGAGTACATAATAGTCAACTATGTTGATGTCCATGACACACTGATAATTAATAAATAATTTTGTATATTGATATAGTTTGTCACTATCTTGGTCTGATTCATAGCAATATAATGTAAGAATATATTAACTATAAGAATAATCAATCAAATCTTTATCTCCCCAAGCTTACCAAAAGTGAGATGCAAATATTAACATTGAAATCCTCTTAAACCTTAAAAAAAAAGAGAAATAAATAAATATACAATTAAATTTTTGCCAAGAATACTTCTAAAAATTCAATGGTTGTAGGATGGGTGGAACTAAAAGAGGGTAAGTAGGGATAAATGCTGATGAAAAATTTAATTAAATTAGATACAAAAATTAATCAATAAAATAAAAATTTGTTGAGTAATAAATCAGCATCTCAATTGTTTGCCCTCACATGTACAAATATTACAAACAGGATATGCATTAAAGCATGTAGAGAATAAATGTACACAAGAAAATAATTAACCTCATTTTGACATTCAGATTTTCAAATTTAATTCTGTATTTAGTATGTTTTAATCCTCTTTATCTGTATTCTCTAGATATTAAGTCAGAATCTTTCAAATAATTTCTTCTAAATACTCAGTATCTTCTACATAGAAAATCAGAAAATTTATTTCTAAGCCTCAGTAAGTTGACCTAGGCATTGGGATTTGAGGGAAAACAAGTTTTCTATGTTATTTTATTTTAAAACTAGTGTTGATAATATCTGAGGTCAACTATGTGCATTTAGATATCTATTTAATATTCAAGTATTCTTTTATTCTGGATCTTTCACTTCTACTATCATGCACACATCATGAATGAAAGAGTTAATAAAGTAGGACTTACTTGTAAATTGTAAACTGGGGCAATAGGTTGAGCCACAGGGTAGAATGCCTGGGTAGGGTCAACCAGAAGCTCTTGGTTCAGCACAAGGGCTTCAGCAGGCACAACTCTCTGAGGGAAGGTCAGCATTTGCTGGGAAAGAGGCAGGACTTTGGACTGAGGAAGGGAGACCAGGGGCTGAGTAGGAAGCATGGGAGTCTGAAAAACAGGCTGGGGGATCTGGGACATCAAGGGCTGGAGCATAGGCAGAGGGAGCTGTGCTTTGAGATTAGTGAGGGTTGGGATCTGGCGCTGAGGAAATGGCACTGGAGATTTAGGCAATTGCATCACATTGCGCTTAGGAATGATGGTCTCCTTAGTATTGGCGACTTCCATCACTTCAGGCTGAAGGAAAGGCTGCATCATAGCAGGCTGAGCAAGAGGCAGGATGTTTTGTGGAAGGACAGGGTAAGGGATGGACTCAGCAAAAGGATAGAAAAGAGGCTGTGGCTGGACAAGAGGGTGGATTTTGTTCTGGCGTTCAGCCTGGAAAAAAAAAAAGAAAGATCTCTAAGTCCAAGATTTAGCTATAATTGTCATTCATGATGAATTAACATCCTCTCTCTTGAGGAATCCTGAGTGAAAGAGAGAAGGAAAATCATTTATCTATGCTGGTTAAGAAATTATTTGGGTTCATGTGAAGGTGAGTTAAATACTCACTGAATTATATCTCATTAACCCACCCCTTTCATAGGTGGACCCAGATCAAACGGAAGTCAAATGTTTGGGGATATCAGCTTGTTTCTCCTTTTTGAGTTGCCTGCAATACTGTGGCTGGCTGGAGAGTTTGGTACTCAGAGGGCATGAACTTCTCAAATATAGTGTTTTAAAAGTAAACCAAAATGTTTCATATAGTGAAGGTTATTTTTAAAAAGATTTAGAGGAATATTTCCAAGGTTTACTTCTGTGTGTTTTAATGAAAAGTAAATGTTAATTTGTGGTTTAATTGAAGGAGTTCCTCAACACCAGCTAATTTCTAACACTAGTTTCTTTAGTAGGTACTCATTATTGTAAATCTTTAAAGAACCATCATTATGCAAATTCATTTTTATTTAGAAAAATATTTCTTGTATGTTCCAAACCCAAGTCATTCATAAAACATGAAGGTGAAATATTACAAGTAGATGTTATAACACATTTAATTCAATTAAATAATTCTTTATTGTCTAAGACCTATATTTTTAAGCAAACTCTGCTACTTAATAACTGTGTGATATTGTTGCACAATTGTGTACTCAGTTCTGTATATCACTTCTGTCTTCTGTTTAATGCAAAGTCTTTTTTGAAATACACATATTGATCAATATTAATATAAAACATAAAAATTTCATATAAATCATTGAATATTCACTCTGTGTAAGCTCATCAACCATAGGGGATAATTAATAGCCTCCATTCACAGCTGAAGAAATGGAAGTAGAGAGAAAATTGGGGTCAAGGTTAAATAGCTAGTCAATTATCAGATTCAGATTTATGACATATTTTCTTCCCATTTCTTTTGTCGCCTAAATATTTTGAGAATAAGGAAACCTATTTCTAACCTGAAAATACATCTACTAGTGTTCATTATGGAAAACATAAATTGAGCAAATCAATTTTTATTCTAAAGTATTTAGTCTATATTCTGCAAGTGGATTATAAGATTAAAAATGCACTTGTATCTTTAAAATATATTGATAATGTTATATATCCTATGGTGGCAGTATTTTATTAAAATTCTTTAGGCTGAATATGCTCATCTTTTGGGTGGATTATATTTTATAACAATTTTTAAAATTATACTAATTATGAATAAATTACCTCTCTTTGTTGCTGTTTCTCATTTTCAAACTGCTTAGGTTGCTGCTAAAAAAAATAACATGAATAGATATGGAATAATCTGTGAAAATTAAATGTGGAAAATTTTAAAAATATGTACATTTAATTATGTGTCTCTCCCCTTATGTGTGATATACAACTGATATTCATACCGACATATACACAATAATAAGGTGGTTACCAGAGAGAAGAGGGTTGGAGGGTAGTAAAGGATAATGGACCTAAGTATATAGTGATGGAAAATTATTGGACTTTAGGTGATGGGCACACAATGCTATAAACAGATCATAGGAAAGTATATTTAAAGTCTATATTATCTTATTAACCAAATACATACATACATACATACATACATACATACATACATAAATAGCTTTACCTTATTGATTTGGGTAATGAATTCCTTCAGAAAAATAAAAATAAAAGTAGGTTAAGTTTTCATGGAAAATTTTTATTTGCCAATATGAATCAGAATATGAAGGCATTTAATAGGTTAATGTTGATTAATTTCTGGATAATATAATTTTAAAAACAGCATAATTACTGAAACTTATATGTTATACTATTCTGCACAAGTCTGTTCTGTAAACAAGACGAATGTAGTCAAGAAGGAAAAGAAAGTTAGTGAACATAGCACAAGAAGCATTTTATAGACACTAATTTTCCCTCTCACTATGTTCCCTTACTATGACATCAAATAATGTCTAAGATGCCATGTGATTCTAAATAATAAAATTCATTAATAAGAAATTATAACAATTATTAATACATACTTTTCATTATTCTTAGATCATTTGTTATGTTTAGGCTTCAAATAAATTATAAGAAGTAAAATACTTTCCCTAAGGTCTGATAACTTTTATGAAGAGATAAAATAACCCAAATTCCATTTAGCAGGTGACAGACCTCCAAAAGTAGTGCAAGTGTAAATATCTACCTGAACCTCCCAGACAAACTGAAAACTAAAACTAAGTCTCACTGCTTACTATTTAATAAAGTGACTCCTGTAATTACAAAATATGGCCATTTGCATGTCGACCCACCCCCTATATTGCCATTCTTTCCTATGGGATCTGCTTTCAGTTTGTACCATAGCGCCTACTCGAATTCTGATCAACAGAAGGTGCTCAATGAATATCAAAACAGTGAATAGGGTAATGTGGAAAGAGCTCCAGTCATAAAAAAGCTGTGTAGCATCCACTTAAAGAAGGGGTGGGACAAGTGACAAAGGTTCAATTAGCAGCTAGCATAAAAAGTAGGGTAGGGAATAGTGAATTCTGCAGCCATTTATTTTGTCTTAAACATATAATGGAAATTTACATCAGAATTTAGGTCGGAACTAGCTGCATTGACTTAAGTGCCCTAAAGTAAAACAGTATAAAGAGTTTCTAGCATTTTACTGTCCAAATGGAACATTGGCTCAGAATGAACATTGTCTTACCTCACTGCTAGAGATGCTTTCTACAGTCTGTAAAGAAAAATTCCAAAATCAACAACTGGATCGTCAAAGACTGTTACTTTTTTGAATTTTTTTTTTATTGATTTGAGAGTGAGAGAAACATTGATGTGGGAGAGAAACGTGTAAGTTGCCTCCCATCCACCATGACCAGGTAAGGAACCCAAAACTTTGTGCTGCATGGGATGAGCTTCTAACCACCTCGAGCAAACCAGCCAGGGCAGAATGTTACTATGCATGGTTGGAAAATTTTTCTCTGAATAAAATATCTCACCTCACTGGATACACTGACTTCTTTCTTCTGTAAAGAAAAAAAAAGACACCATTTAGTTTCCATAGCTCATTTTTCCTTCTTTATGCAGAGCTACCTCCTTCACAAAATTAATAAGTAAAAAATGTTATATGTCTTTTGAAATTCTTGAAAAGCATTTGTGTTTTATGTCTTGTATATTTGATAATTCTAATGGTATTATTTTATTTTACCCATTTTATTTTCCTATTTGTCTTAGGAAGAGGACATAGTGAGAGGGAAAATTAGGGTCTAGTAAATGCTGCATGTTGTATTATGTTCACTAAAATAAATGAGGAAAAATTTTTGATGAGTAACAGAAAGGGAGTTATTTGAATTTGTATCAAACAATTTTCATTATGGTTACAAATACGCTTATGATTATGACTATTGCCTTATGTTCCACCCTGTGGATTTCTTTGAGTAAACACAAGTAGGATTTGGCCCAATGCCCCAGGATTGGAGGTACATCAGCTTCATCACTGATATGTTTATCTAAGTTATACATGCATGCAATTATATTTGTGCAATATTACTCTCTTTTTTCGTGGTTTTTCTATGTGTTTCTTTTCCTTTTGCCTGATGCTTATTCATTTTCTTTTTGTGTTTTGTTTTGTTTGATTGTCTTGTTTGTATTTTTTTTAAAGGACTGGTTTCCCAGTAGTGTAGAAAACATTTAACTAAGATTTATGGTCCTATAGGACTTTACTGAAATAATCGGTGAATATAAATTATTTTCTTGGAAGTAAACAAAAAATCTGTTGAAATTCAGCTTTCTATGTGCATTTAAAATGGTGCTGATGTTGTTCTCTACATGTCACATAATATTTCTTTACACCTTAATCATTTAGTTTTTCTTACCTCCCGTGCAAGAGCAAGGGCCACAAGGCAGGCAAGGATAAGGACCTTCATGGCTCTCAAGTCCTGTGAAAGACAAAATAAGGAAATCGTAGTATAGTTGTCAATCTAATCTCTTATTTAGGTAGGATTATTTTTTTAAGGAAACCAAAACAATGTAAAAGTAAAATATCTGCATTTTAGAAGAAATTACCAATGAAAGTTTTGTTAATACACCAAAGACAGAATCTACAATGGCAACTTGATCTTACATATCAGTTAATACACCAAAGACAGAATCTACAATGGCAACTTGATCTTACATATCAATTTTATAATTCAATACCAGCCATTCATATTTTTTCAGCCATCAGCTGTAACCTACTTCACTCTTTTAAATCTCATTTACAGTACAGTGTGTGTTTTTTTACATGTTTATATAAAGCTTTATCAATTGCTTATTTATTTCATATCCTTAATTGCCCAATACTATCTAGGGTCTTAGTTTAAAGTAATGAACAAAATATTAAGGTCTTAGCCCTGATGAGTCTTCATATCTGTTGGGAACAGACTGATCAAAGAAAATGTATAATTAGAAGATCACATTTTGTTTTTACCTTTCCTAAACAGTTTCCATAAATATTTTGCTTAATCATATGTCCTTATTTCTACCAAGACTGAGATCTTTGTTTGAGCATTTCATTGTTAGCCCCACTTACCCAGATGTTTTCCTGGACTGAATAGTGTTGTTTTTTTCTTTCTCCATGTGTACCCACTAAACAGTCTTCATCTTCACACATGTAATGATGTCTCTTCTTTGTGACATATGACTTTAGAGATTATATACAATGTCTTTTCTTTTTACTCTGATCTCTTGATGATTTACCAAAGGATCAGATTCAATTGCCCAGTCCCTACTGCAGACCACTCCTTTATGCAGCATAACATATACTATTTGTTAGCATTTTTAATCAAAATGTACTAAACATTTGATCTTCCATCTCTATAATATCTTCTAAAACATAATGTTTGTGTAACCAATACACCCTAGGTGATAATTATTTTAATTAAATTTATTAAGGTGATACTTGTTAAGAAAATTATTTATGTTTCAGGTGTACAATTCTAAAATACATCATCTGCATATTGCGTAGTTTATTTACCAGCCAATCTCCTTCAAACACCATTTAATATTTTTGATCCCCTTTACCCTTTATTTCTCTCCCTTACCCCTTTCTCTGTGGTAATCACCATACTATTGAATTTTTGTTTGATTGTCCTGTTTGTTTTCTTTGATGTTTTCAGTTTTATATCCCATAAATGACTGACATTACATGGTTCTTCAATTTTTCTGTTTGACTAATGTTACTGAGAATAATGTTTTCAGGATCTATCCATATTCTCACAAATAGCATTATTAATTTTACTTTGTTGAAGACTACATAATTTCCCAAATAAATTTTTATTTTCAAGTTTCAAAAATATTATACTATATTAGAGATGATATGGTTAGGAAAGATCTTATTACATTTTCCAAATTTTGTAATTAATATTTATATACAATTTTTAAGGCAGAATTTCATTATTGACTAATATATTCTAAGGTACTCTTTCTTCCAAATCTCTTTCTTTTGTTTTTGTTTCAAGTCATTTCTATGTCTTTCAGAATTTTCTTACAATGTAAAATTTTATTTCTTTTTTTTTAACTGAAGTCTACATTTTATGTGTCTATTATAATATTTTGAAATATTATAAGTTGAATAATAAAGTGGGATGTTTCATGTTGTAAACAAGTTTAATGAATATTCTCACCTAAAAAAAATATTCATAAGCATGTAGGTAGTGCATGTTCCCAAAGAGCTCCCATAATATCTTAACTCAAATGCCACCTCTATACCTACCTGGTGAATAAGGCTTTCTTTATAATTATTCCTATTTCCTTACAATAATTTAAATATATTTCCTTTTATAACTGCAGTGATGCTTAATCAAATTAGCAACATTTAATTCAGAAAACATATCTTTTAAAGTTTTCTTTTCAATTTTTTTGATTTGAGCGAAAGAAAAAGATGTAGAGAGAAACATCAATTTGTTATTCCATTAATTTATACATTTATTGGTTGATACTTGTATGTGCTCTGACCAAGGATCCAAACCTCAACCTTGGAATATTGTGACCACACTCTAACTAACTGAGCTACCCAGCCAAGGTCAGAAGATAGGTATTTTAATATAGCCCCTTAACTAGCCTTGTACAAAAATAATATTAAACGTTATTACTACATTTTCTTGAACTCATAAAGCTTATGTGGTTATTATAATTTTTTACCAAATCTTTATAGGCACTTTTATATTTTAATATAAGTTTTGAAAATAATGTCAGCACTATTTAAATACTTTTATTTCAAATACTATATTTAAAAAAATTTTATTCCCATATTTTAAATAAAACAAAAAAGGGGATACATCAAATTTACATCTTAAATTCTTACCTTTTCTCCAAAGTGGAGGTCAAGAAGTGAAGAAAGAGGTAAGTGAATGATGATCTGCCCCTTTTCATGGCTATTTATACAGTGTATTTAATGGCATGCTAATTTTGTTGCTCAAAAAAAAATCAATAATGAGTTTCAATTCTAAGAAATTGACATGATTAGAAAATAATTTCTGCATAACATCCGTCCCCAGAAATGCCCAGGAGCAATTTAATAAGGGAAAAATTCACATCGATAAAGGAAATCAGTTCAAGAAATGCAATTACTAGTATCTAATAACTAAAGACGATTCTTAGAGGACAGTGACCTTTTAGTGTAAGGCCCAAATTATTGAGGACACAATTAGATCTTTTTTTTTTAAATATATATTTTTATTGTTTAAAGTATTACAAATAGTAGTACATATGTCTCCTTTTTTCCTCCTTATTGACCTCCCCCAGCCTTCCCCACCCCCCAGCAAATGCCCTCACCTGCCCCCCACCACCCCAATGTCCTGTATCCACTGGCTATGCTTACATACACACAAGTCCTTTGGTTGATCTCTTACAGCCCCGCACTCCCCACCAACCTCCCCTGTCTTCCCACTGCAGTATGACAATCTGTTCATTGCTTCTTTGCCTCTGTATCTGTTCCCGCCCCCCTCACCCACCCGGATTTTTTTCTTTAAAACATCTTGCTTCTGTAGGCTAGAAATAAACTTATAAGAACAAAAAATGTTTGAGTGCCAATTTCAATGTTCAATAGTTATGAGTCCCAGTTTCAATGTCAAACAGTTTCTTATGTGTACACATCATCAATGGTATCTGGATAGTGGACAAATGGTGGCAATGCAGGTCTGCCCTCTCTGGTTTGGTCCTAGGCATCCTGAAGCTACACTCAGCTGCTGACTGCTAGCATGGCAAGGTGTCGTCAGCGTCTTCCATCTCTGGACTGTTTCTCCTCTTGTCTTTGTTGTTGGAGCACAATTAGGTCTTTAGCACTTGCTGAGTCCTCAAGATCTCAACAGTAGGGGAATATTATATGAGAACCACAGATACTCAGAAGCTTTGCAAAGACCACATTATCAGGCTACCTGGGGCAGTTGTTAATGTGTTATGCCACAATTGAGAAAAATGACAAGATAACAAATCCACGATGGTAGTTTCATCATATAATTCAAATTGCGCAGCTCTCAGGGTCACTGGTTTTGTTTTTGTTTTGTTTTTTTGTTTGTTTGTTTTTTAAATATATTTTATTGATTTTTTACAGAGAGGGACAGAAAGTCAGAAATATAGATGAGAGAGACATCGATCAGCTGCCTCCTGCACTCCCCCCACTGGGGATGTGCCTGCAACCAAGGTATATGCCCCCGACCAGAGCCAAACCTGGGACCCTTCAGTCCGCAGGCCGATGCTCCATCCATTGAGCCAAACCGGTCTCGGCGGGTCACTGGTTTTGGAAACAATAAATAATTTACTTAAAACTATCTTTTATAAAAGAGGAATAAGCCACTTTCTGTAAAGGAATATTAAATTTATTGAACAGCTTGTATAGGCAAAAATATTTGGTAAATGTTTTGTAAAATGTTATAGAGATTTATTTACCTGACAAATATTGGCTACCTCTCTCTATTCAAGCATAAGAAGTATAATAGCTTTATTATTTTTTTTTACTTAGTATCAACCCTATGTCAAGCATTGTTCCATTTACATACTATCTTGTATGATGGTAACAAAAACATCATGATATAGCTTTCCCATCTATATTTTAGATGAAGAAATTGAGACACCAAAAGGTTAAGAACTTGTAAAATCCATACTATTTGTTAATTTCAAAGATAACATTTAAAATCAGATCTGTATGAGTACTTGTGTTTCTATTTAATTATAGGCATTAACCCCCTGAGATTTTTAAATAAGATTTAGCTATTATTGTTGCATTTGGGCTTATATATGCATTATTTATTATGCCTGGATTGGAAGAGTGGGCATTTTTACTGAATGTGTGCAAGGGGAGCAGGTCTTTAAGGAGATGTTATTACAGTTGGAACTTAAAGAATGAAAACAATTATTTTTAATATATTTTTATTGAGTTCTGAGAGGAAGAGAGAGGGAGAAAAAGATAAAAATGTCAATGATGAAAGAGAATCATTGATTGGATACCTACTGCATATCCCCTACTGGGAATCAGGCCCACAACCTGGGCATGTGTCCTGACTAGGCATCAAACCGCCCATTGTATAGGTTGATTCTGAAGCCCTGAGCTACATCAGCTGGGCAAATGAGTACAATTTTGAGACATTATTACATAGCAATAAATTATTTTTATTTATTTATTTTTTAATCCTCACTTGAGGATATTTTCCCATTGATTTTTAGAGGGAGTAAAAGAGAGAGGGAAAGACAGAGAGAAATATCCATGTGAGAGAAACATTGATTGCTTGCCTCCTGCATGAGCCCTGACCAGGGCCCAGGCTGCAGTGGTACAAAGCCTTAACAGGAATTGAACTTGGGACCCTTCGGTCCATAGGCTGACACTCTATCCACTGAGCCAGATCAGCTAGGGAAAAAAATTATTTTTGCTGAAGAAAATATAGGTGGTTGAACAGTAATAAAACACAGTTGAGAGATTTCTGTATTTTAGGAAACACAGAGGATATTGAGCATAAGTTATTGTTAGGGGATAGATAGAGTCAAATAAAAAAATGCTTTTGAATTTCAGATATGTATTTTTGAATTTCAAATATGTATACATAATTCATTAGAAATAAGAAATATATTAAAAATGTGAAAGAAATAAGGATTGCAAAATTTCTTGGAATATAGGCTTTTATGACAACATTTCAGGCAACCTAGTAAGAGAGATTGTTATAACATGTTATTATAGTAGTAGAGGGTAAACATGATGGCCTCAACTATGGAAATGGTGCTGAGTATCTTAGGCAATGGGAAGCAAACTTCTCATTAAAATAAGACAAACATGGGAAATCAAATAAATGAATGAACAGAATATACCAGGGTAATTAAAAAGTTAACCATTTTGTAACCTGAGATAGAAAACAACCTTAAATTAGAAAGAGGGTACTCAGTTCTAAGTCTTATACATGGAGTGATTGAAGGTGTCTAAGATGTACTGTGAATTAAATATGATGCTCAAAGAAGTCATATGTAAAATCGTAGATGAATATAACACATTTAGCTTTTCTAGTTAAATAAATAAACATTTTGTCATAGACTGTATAGCATATGTTCATTGTAGGAGAAGAAGAGGGAGAGGACAAAGAAGAGAAGGGGTAAAGGAGAAGAAGGAAGAAATAAAAGAGGAGAGGAAGAGAAGGAGAAGGGAAATCCAGCATAAATATCATCACAAATACCCATTTAGAGATTGCATCTTTCTGCCATCAGTTAAATGCCACACTTGTGACATAGCAGTCACTCTTTATTGCTTTTTCCCTTGTATGAAAGACACTGACATTTTCAAATTATATGGCATTTAGTTGTAGTTTATATGATGCCAGTTTTACTTGATTATAAAAAAAACAGAATAAGTTCTGGTCCATCAATATTCTAAAATGATCTACTGTTCAGGGAGGATGAATTCGTAAGTAACACACAAGGCTAGTCCTATATCCTTGTTTCCTCCTATCTCACATAATCCCCACACTTCCTATTGTGTTGAAACAGAAAATGAGGTGTGAAACGATGCCCATATTTTAGTTTACCTACCCAAAGTATAGGAGAGTTAATTGTAGGTTTTAATTTTGTGTATTAGGATCTGTCAATTTTTATTTCCTGGCATTTTTTCCATGATGTTTATTTCTTTAACTACTGTTGCAATTTGGATCCACTAGTGCCTTTGGATCACTATTTTACACCTTCTTCAAAAGTAGTGAATAACAAAAATCTACTAGAATAGTTCCTAGTAATATGGCCCAAGAAAAATTACTGCAGAAATATATCAGGGAAGAAAGGAGGTGAAATAACTAAGAAAAATAGAAAAAAAATAAGAAAAAGAAGGAAGAAAATCATTTGACATCCCTTAAATAAATAAAACAGGATATATTTTTAAATCATATACTCTTGAACCTTGTATAACTTTTATCCATTGAGAATACACTAGACCTTGAATTCATTTTGCAATAAAAATTGACTATATACAAGTTGTAGATATCAATAAAAAAGAATAATTATTATTAAATTGGACTTTATTTGCCTTAATAAATCATTAATAATATTTTGTTTGCCACCTAGAAAATAACAATATCTAATGTGGTTATTCAAATATAGCAGAAAAGATTCATCTAACAAATATTTCCTTAAACCACCTAATAAAAAAAATGAAACCTTAAATTCTATTTATAGGGTTTGGTTTATAGACACATAATGAGTTGATTATGTGGTTTCTTAAAATTTATGTTAAACAAAGAACCATCTGGAGAAACTGATAACATGAGATTGCTATTGCACTTCCTGTATTCTGATACAACATGTCTGGAAAGAGGGCCTATGAATTTGCATTTCTATCACATCAAGCTTCCAGGTGATGCTAACTGTGGTGGTCACATGAACCACATTTTGAGAAACGATGGACTAGGACACCAAATATACCTAAAACTTAAAAATGACTTTTTGTGTATTTAATTCTGAGAACATTTCATTATTCAACCAGTAGCAAGGAGATGAATTTTTATGCAAATTTGTCTGGGGACTTAGTGAAAACTAATTTTTCCTCCTATCTAGTTAAATTATGGTAAAACATGGTCTCCAGTGAGGGTCATGAACCTCTAAAGATTGAAAAAAAGAAATTCAACACCCAAACATAAGCATCCAGTTACTCTGTAAGATATAGAGAACTGAGCTTCTGTGGTCATTGAACTTTAATACTAATAATTGTCTTA
>JAAGEH010002528.1:37088257-37229006 GCA_011751065.1 Lasiurus cinereus
GCCTGGTCACCTACAACTGCCTTCCCCTGCAAGCTTTGTTCCCCCCTAACTGTCCTCCCCTGCAGGCCTGGTTGCCCCCAACTGCCTCTCCTGCTGGCCATCTTGTAATGGCCATTTTGTGTCCATATGGGGAGGCCATCTTGTGTGTTGGAGTGATGGTAAATTTGTATATTACCTCTTAATTATATAGGATACTCACTGGACTAGAGCATTTTACACAACTTTGAAATATTTAAAATATTTAAAATATTTCAAAGTCCATAGAAAAAGGAACATTTAACACCTTGTAGAGATACATTTGAAATAAATGATGGCTCCAATTTCATTATAAGAGTTGTCACCATATATTAGAAAAGCAGTAAAATTTTGGTAAGGTAGTATCATTTTGAATGGAGTTTGTCCATCTTGGGCATGTCTTTGTTCAAATAGGACAAATACTTTTACCATTTCAATTCATTTCCATGCTTTCTTTACTGTAGCATACATATCTCTCAGGCTTATTCATGCATACCAAGACAAATACTGAGATTAACACATGATGAGCACAATTGTTTCCTGGTTACTCTGCTACACAGAGTTCTATTGTAAAGTTTAAGTCTATTCTTAGTATCTGTGGGGACAGATTTGGGGTGTTATTTTTAGTTCTATAATATGATCTCATAAGGGTTTATAAATACATCAGTTATCTAGAAAGGCACACTAGCTTTCAGGACTTCGAAATTTCAGCTTATTGAACTCTCATCTTGAGTAAAAGGTAATATATTCATGGAAAATCTAATATGATGTCTTATTCTTATTTTTGTTTATTAGATTAAGTTGTAAACCATTTGCAAAATGTACACTATTTACTGGTAACTTCACATAAAGAAACAATTTATAGAAGTGATATTCTATGTCAGGAGTTGAGGACAGAATCGCAATGCCCCTAAGTTTACAGCAAGCACTGTACCAAATGATTGTACCAAAGCAATGTGGAACAAGGGGAGACGTGCTCATGTAGAGGGGATACCCTAGATGTCTTTTTATTTTCTTAACTCAATGTATAATATCCACTTTGTTAATGTTTAGTTTTACCTTTAACTTAAAGGTCAAGGACATGTTTTATAAGAAAATGACCTCTTGATTAGCATAAGCTCTATTTTTGCATGTGTGTGTATTATTTCAAATTTTGCCATAGTGACTGTATCACCATCAATAATTTATTTCCATTACATTTTCATTATTCTTTTTATCATAAAAATAGTTTCTAATTTTCTGCATAATTAGCACTGATTAATGGATATTTTGTTTTATTAATTCAGTTTATGTAACATATTATTAATTCATTAGTGATTTGGCTGAGAAAGCTTTTATGCTATGTCAAACATTTATCATAGTGTTCTTTAGATAATATTCTTTCAAATTTCTTAGTTACCTATCTGGGTATCTATCTATCTATCTATCGAAGACCAGTTTCTTTAACTTTTCCTTAATCCTCTACTTTCAATAAAATTTGAGGTATAAACAACACTAGAAGCTGCATGCTTGTTTGTATCATCACATGACTAAATTATTGATAAGTAGTAGATGATTTTAAAAACTTCATTAAGAAATATGTGATTTTTTTGTTTTTCCAATGATACAGTCTTGAGTTTAAAACAATGAGAAAAAATCAGCACATAAGGAAGAAGGGAAATACCATCAATCACAATTTGTGCTTCATATGTTAGAGATTTAGAATTATTAGACAGAATAATAGTTTCTACTATAATCAGAAAAAAATATTACTCTCTTATTCTATCAAATCTGAGGACCAAAATTGATGAGGGGGAAAAATTTTTATTCACTCTTTACCTTAAAGTTTGCAATTTGTTTTTATGTAAAAGTCTATAACTAAGAAATAAATAACCTGATTTATTTCTTATACACAGCAATAGAACTGAGTTCATTTGTATATATTGAATTACAAAATCATATATAAAATTCCCAGATTAGTATAATTTCATTGACTAACGCTATTTGGAAATTAAATAATTTTTAACAAACCAATTTCTCAATATATCTATAATTATTTTCCCTGAAACTTCTTTAATTTGACTTTTTTCTATCATCATTACATTTTTATTACTAAGGTTACACCACCTCTACTATTCTCATGCATGAAACTTAACTGATTTTATCTACCTCTATTATAAAATTTGTCTTTGTTGCTTGAATTCTACCTTCTAAACATTTCTTTAAACCATATCTTACTTATTACTCCATATGTCAATATGTAAGGCCCCTATAATGTCACAACAATCTAAATGGTCAGCCAATCACATTTTTGTTCTTCTTACCTGGGGAGTTATTTCATTTCTTATATGCTATCCTTCCTCTCATTTTTGTTTTTCCAAACCTCTCTTTGCATATTCTATATAATCTAACACAAGCTTTACCTTTGCTTTATTTTTATACCAACCTCCTTCCCTCAGTCTGTTTAAGATATTCATTTTACACTGAGTGTCAGATTATTATGATCTCTGAACACATAATAATCTGGCCACTCAGTGCATATCCTATATAATAAAAGGCTAATATACAAATTCTCCCCTCGACCAGGAGTTCAACCAGGAGGCAAGTGATCAACCACCCAAGTCTCCTCCCCTTGGCCTGGCTGGACAGATACCACACATACAGAAATTCATATATATATATATATATATATATATATATATATATATATATGAGGCCCAGTGTATGAATATAGGATATATATATATATAGCCTATCTAATAAAGAGGGAATATGCTAATTGACCATCACTCTGTCACAAAGATGGCTGCATCTATGGCTGAGGCCAAGTTCCCATAAAGAGCCTTAATGAGCAATCAGCAGGGACTTGAGGCTATGCCGTCCCCAGCCCCCATGGGGCTTGACAGGGCAACTCAGAATGTGTCCCCCACTGGGCAGGGCTTGACAGGGGATCTCAGGCCATGCCCACATGGCAGGGTTTGACAGGGGACCTCAAGGTGTGCTTCCTGTCCTGGTACTGGGCTAAGGGACCTCAGGCTGCTCTCCCTATCCCAGCACCAGGCTGGGCAAACTCAGGCCATGACCCCACCAGGTGGGGCTTGACAGGGGACTTCAGGCTGCACCCTCCCTGCCCCAACACCAGGCCATGGGACTGCCTGGCTGGGCTTGACAGGGGACTTCAGGCCTTTCCCCCCACCAAGCAGGGCTTCACGGGAGGAACTCAAGGTGCACTTCCAGTTCTGGGTCAGGGGAACTCAGGCCATGCTCCTGCCCAGTGGGGCTTGATGGGGGATCTGAAGCTGCACCCCTCTACTTGGCAGAGCTTGACAGGGGACCTCAGACCCTGGCCCCCACCTGGTGAAGCTTGATGGAGGACCTCAAGGCATGGCCCCACCCCAGTCTGGGATCGGGGGGCAGCAGGCCATGTCCCTGTCCTGGCAATGGGCCAGGGGACCTGAGGCTATGCCCTCTACCTAGCAGGGCTTGACAAGGATGGGATTGGCCAGGTCTGAATCTAGCCCAATGGGGTGGCAGGGGCAGGCCAGGTTTGAGTCTCACATGATTTTGAGGTGGGTAAGCAGGGACTTGACTCTGGGTCCCATGGTGTGCACCAGACTCTGATAGGAGGAAGGTTTTCATATACATTTTACTAATTTTCTTTCATCTCTGACACTTCTCTTATAGAGAAAGAGCAAATAACAATATTAAATTATCTCCTCTAATTACTCCCCTTTTAATGTGCACAAATTTTGTGCACTGGGTCACTAGTACACATACATACACATGCACACACTGAGTGGCCAGGTTATTATGCATTCAGAGATCATTATAATCTGGCCACTCAGTGTATATTATTTTTATACTACAGCTCTTATCTTTACTTATCAATGTCTCCTACTAGTGCCTAAGTTCCATGATGTCAGGTGATGTGCTTTAATTTTCTCTGTAGTTCTAGTCTATTTCCCAAAGTTTTTGATTCTATTCTGATCTATAAATTATGCTTTCATAGGATTCGGCCAAAATATGAAGATCTTTGTCTTCACCTTTATCGTGGCTCTCATGGTTGCCATGATTGTAAGTATATCAGAGCGTTTTGAAGAACATTTTCTCAGGAGTTATTCAGAGATTGTTTCTTATTTCTTGTGCTGTGGGCCACAGATGCATCAACTGAACATGGTTTTGTGTAGACATTTTCCTTGAATTAACCTACATCAGTACATTAAGAACTTAGAATAAATCTCAAGTACACACAGACAGACACTAAGCATGCACAGAAGTGCAAGTTCAAAAAAGTCCAAGAAAAAGAGAAAACCATAATCATATCACCAGATAATCAATAGGTAAGTGTACATAGTTTTTAAGCAACTTAGAACATACATGGTCTTGAGCTAATCCACATTTTAACTCTTCATTTTCACTGTCCTGGTCACAGTGATAGATTTTCTTCCTTAGACAAAAGAAATTTGGACCCAAGTGATCTGATATTGGAATGTAGCAAATTAATTATAGCCCAAGCCTAGTCTTCATTCTGTCACTAACATGAATAGCTAGCTTAGTGCAACAGTTACCTAAGCCTTTGCCTCCATTTTGTTTAATCATAACTGTGGCAGCCAAGTGCATTTCAACACTCAATCTAGAATTATACAATGAAGATGTTTATTCTTTCTTCTTCTGTTTTTTTTTTCAAGAGTGCCGATTCTTCTTCATCTGAAGAGGTAAGACATTATCACGTACTTAGAAACTTGATAGGTAAACATGGATAACAATTTTAATTTATTCTTTATTTTAACAGAGACGTGGTTACAGGAAGAGATACCATGTAAGTATTGCCCAGATAATGTGGCATAATAAAAGTTATTCTCTTGTCTAAGTAAGTATTCTATCATAAAAATCAATCCTTATCTCTGAAACATATTCATATAGTAAATAGATAATGGAGACATTGAGTTTATTTATTTTGATATACTGGAACTGGATGTAGAAGTTATATACTGATAGCATTTAGACAGAAACTCATAATGCTATCCTGAAAAAGAGAATTTATTTTTCACAGAATGTAAGTATCTTTGTTTGTTAACTAGATGCCTAAAGAATAGTTGAAATTCTACAGCTATTAAATATAATGTATGCATCAGGGAACATAGAGGCTCCTATGACACAGGTAATGTGGTAAGTTTTCACCTTTTGATTATTGCATAGGAGGATGAAGTCACTAGGTTAAGTTAAATATAGCTTATTAAATAAGATAGAAAATGTCATTTATTTGACATTCTTTAATGAAGTATATTCTTTTTTAATGAAATGTATTCTTGATAACTCATATTACTTTCACATCCTATATCAATATGATAAGGTCTCAAAATTCTTACATATATATCTGAATAGATGAATTTTAACATGGCACCAAATTAAAATATAAAGAAGGAGGGATGAAGGATATTGACTTTAATGGTAATAAATATTAAAGAAAGTGGAAGATTGAAGAGATAGTAAGGTCATTATAAGTAGAGATTGAGACATAACAATTCCACCTATTATGGGAATTAGCAAATTTCTTCTCTCTGGAAAATTCAAGGATGAAGAAATAAGAAGCTCAGTAATAAGAGAAATTTATTTATTTATTTATTCAGTATTATTTTAAAAAATATTAAAACTTCTGTGATGGGGATGATTATAATCAGTGGCTCTACCTGTATTTTAAAACAGCAAAATTATTAACAAAGAGTATAATTATAGATGTTTTTAAAAATTTTTATTGTCTTTTAAACATAAGTTCCTACCAAACTAAGTTTTTAATGAAAATTATTATGTCATTGTCTCAATTTTTGGCAATTTTATCTTTTCAGGGAGGGTATTATCCATATCCACAGTATCCACCCAGTTACCCGTATCCACAATATCAACCCTCATATCCATATCCATATCCATATCCATATCCATATGGAGGAAAGTAGTAATCACAGGACAGATGACAGAGGTAAGCTGCATCTAGTTACATTTTTTGTTCTCCAGAAATTTAAGTTGTGAGAGTTAAAGCAAGAATAAATAAAATGGAACCATCAAACCAAAAGCAGGTGAGTGTAAACAATATAGCTAGGTGTAGCTCTCCTAAAGTGCATTTATTCATCTAAATATCCCTAAAATTAAAATTCTGTGCTGGTGTGACCAGAGGCAGACATTTTTTATGGGAACCCTTTATATGTATCCTGGTTTGATAACTACTAGGTTCATGACCTTGAACAATTACTAATCTTTCTTAAACTTCAATTTCCTCATGGACAAACAGGTATTGTAATAATATGTACCCAATGCATAGAATTGATGAGACTATTAAAAGATACATTCCATCAATGCCCATGATTAAAGTTGTATATGATTGTGACTATACCATGCCTATCATTAAATCTGAACTGTATATTGTTTAAAACATGTCCTTCTAAAATGTAATCTTTGAAGCAAGCACACAAACTCCATTTGGGAACTTGTTAGAAACAGTCTGAGGCCCCACCCTGACCTGTTCAATCGGAATCTGTGTTTTAATAAGATCCCTATTTAATTCATAACATAATAAGTTTTGAGAAACTTTGCCTTGGGACTCTGATGGGCAATTGGGATAGGTACCTGTGGTCTGATAATACTAACAAGAAGATAAGAAAATATTACCAACTTATTTTTAAAAAATCAATTTTATATCAAATAAAATTGTTACAGATTCCACGAAATATTAAATATTACAATGCAAAATAAAGCAGTTCTGCAATTCAGAGTTAAAATAATTACAAGAGATATCACAGTAATAATTTATTCAAATTGAATTCTAATTATTGACACAACTAAAAGATTGAACTTACTCCATAGGCATTACTAATGGCTGAATATAATTAGTCAAGGAAGGATATATTAAAAATACTATTTGAGAGAGGCTATTATGGATGAAATCTGTTTGCTTTATTTAAGAGAAGGGGCAGACAAACTGAGATAGGCTGGTGATAGAAAAACTTAAAAAAAAAATAGAAGAAAAAAAGCCAAATGGGATAAATTCTGTGATGGCTTGAATGCAAAATGAAACCAGAGAAGGGGGCAAAAAAGAAATGGATGCAAGTTCTCAGCCTGAGTTAGCACATTAAAGTGCTTAGCAAGCCGAGACTGGTTTGGCTCAGTGGATAGAGCGTCGGCCTGCGGACTGAAAGGTCCCGGGTTCGATTCTGGTCGGGGGCATGTACCTTGCTTGCGAGCACATCCCCCCTGTGGGGGCATGCAGGAGGTGGCTGATCAATGTCTCTCTCTCATCGATGTTTCTGACTTTCTATCACTCTCCCTTCCTCTCTGTAAAAAATCAATAAAAAAATATATATTAAAAAAAAATTTCTCTCTTAAAAAAAAAAAGTGCTTAGCAAATACGCCTTTCAGAAAAGATATAATGCTCTGCTGTTCTCTCTGTTGCCTGTGGTGAGAAAGTTGATTTGTTTTGTTTGTTTCAGGGAATTTTGTTTTGTGCCTCTGTTTTGCTTGGTTTATGTAGAGGAGGTTAAAGAAGATCATTTGGTTATTTTAATTTTGAAAGTGAATAGCACTGAAATTCAAAGCCAAGTGGTTAAGATGCAGAGTGAACTTTAGGTGAGAAGTGACAAATGGGAAAAAAGGACAATATAAATTTATTCATTACATTTTTTATTATTTGTTCAATGTTTTGTAAAATCCTGAAATACATGAAAAAGGCATAGGTTGGTATAAAATTAGCTTGGCCAAGAAATTTAAAGTCATGGAAATAAGAAATTCTTGAGGAAGACTTGAAAGAAACAATTGGAAATAAATGCTGTTTCCTGTGATACTATTTTAGGAAACAAGAATGCAGCTGAAATTTTTATTCATCAGTCATTATATATTTGTGATAAAAGCCAGCCATCATCAGTCAGAATCTCATTTGACAAAGCAGGGATGTGACTGAATGTGTTATTGAGGCCTATTGCACAAGCCACAGTATGGCCAGGAGGGTGAGGGGAGTATTGACAGACCATACATAAGTTCACTGGGAAACTAGTACAGTAATTTAAGATGGGAAATAAGAGATAGAACTAAGAAAGACATAGTACAGAATCTGATGATATAATTACTTTAGAATAATTTTAATAAAGCTTTTGATGTGAATAATTTTAACCAAGGCATAGTTTTGGGTTAAGGAACATTTGTCATGTCAATTAAAAACTTATCAAAATTTAGACAAGGCCTGGAAAGAATGCTCAAATCTCAGAAATATACAAGTGTCACAATACTGAACAGAAAAGGACTTTTTTTCTTCATACAGGGTAGAGATAGGTAAGAAAAAGATTATAATGTTTAAGGCAGTGGTTCTCGACCTTTTTTAATGCTGTGACCTTTTAATACAGTTCCTCATGTTGTGGTGACCCCCAATCTTAAAATTATTTTCGTTGCTACTTCATAACTGTAATTTTGCTACTGTTAATGAATCATAATGTAAATATCTGTTTTCCGATGGTCTTAGGAGACCTTGCTAGCAGTTTTCAACCTGTGGGAACCGCTGCTATAGAGCCTAAGACCACCAGAAAACACAGATATTTACATTATGATTCATAACAGTAGCAAAATTACACTTATGAAGTAGCAACGAAAATAATTTTATGATTGGGGGTCATCACAACATGAGGAACTGTATTAAAAGGTCACAGCATTAAAAAAAGGTTGAGAACCACTGGTCTAAGGGGAAGTGGGCCAGCATAGGGAAATGACCAGTAGAAAAAAATATCCACACTGGTCAGCCTATTCCCAGGGTATGCTCATAAAAGGAACAGTTTCCACTTTTTTTAAATTTAATAAACCTTTATTGTTCACATTATTATAATTGTTCCTCTTTCCCCCACCATAGCTCCCTCCACCCAGTTCCCACACCACCCTCTGCCCTTACCTCTTCCCCCACACTGTACTTATCTACAGGCGTATGATTTTTGTCCAATCTCTTCCCATGCCCCCACACCCTTCTTTCCCCCTGAGAATTGTTCAGTCCACTCCCTTTCTATGCCCCAGATTCTATTATATTCAACAGTTTATTCTGTTCATCAGATTTTTTTATTCATTTGATTTTTAGATTCACTTGCTGATAGACATGTATTTGTTGTTCATACTTTTTATCTTTACCTTTTTCTTCTTCTTCATCTTCTTAAAGAATACCTTTCAGCATTTTATATAATACTGGTTTTGTGTTGATGAACTCCTTTAGCCTTTTCTTGTCTGTGAAGTTCTTTATCTGACTTTCAAATCTGAAGGATAGCTTTGCTGGATAAAGTAATCTTGGTTGTAGGTTCTTGCTATTCATCATTTGAATATTTCTTGCCACTCCCATATGGCCTGAATAGTTTCTGTTGAGAAATCATCTGACAATCCTATGGGTGCTTCCTGGTAGGTAATTAACTGTTTTACTCTTGCTGCTTTTTTTAAAAAATTAAATCTTTATTATTCAGATTATTACATTTGTTTCTCTTTTTTCCCTTCCATAGCTCCCCTCCACCCAGCTCCAACCCTTCCCTCTGTCCTTACCTCCCTCCCATTGACCTCATCCATAGGTATATGATTTTTGTCCAGTCTCTCCCTGTACACCCCTCACCCCTTTCCCCCTGAGAACTATCAGTCCACTCCCTTTCTGTGCTCCTGATTCTATTATATTCACCAGTTTAGTCTGTTGATCAAATTTTTAATTCACTTAATTTTTAGATTCACTTGTTGATAGATATGTATTTGTTGTTTATACTTTTTTG
The DNA here is from genome assembly GCA_011751065.1 of Lasiurus cinereus. Classification (NCBI taxonomy): domain Eukaryota; kingdom Metazoa; phylum Chordata; class Mammalia; order Chiroptera; family Vespertilionidae; genus Lasiurus; species Lasiurus cinereus. Next base: position 37,098,022 of record JAAGEH010002528.1, read on the forward strand.
GCTTTTACCTTTTTCTTCTTCCTCTTCTAGAAGAATACCTTTCAGCATTTCATATAATACTGGTTTGGAGTTGATGAACTCCTTTAGCTTTTTTTTCTCTGAGAAGGTCTTTATCTGCCCTTCAATTCTGAATGATAGCTTTGCTGGATAGAGTATTCTTGGTTGTAGGTTCTTGCTATTCATCACATTGAATATTTCTTGCCACTCCCATCTGGCCTGCATCGTTTCTGTTGAGAAATCAGCTGACAGTTGTATGGGTACTTCCTTGTAGGTAATGAACTGTTTTTCTCTTGCTGCTTTTAATATTCTCTCTTTGTCTTTTGCTCTTGGTATTTTAATTATGATGTGTCTTGGTGTAGTCCTCTTTGGATTCCTTTTATATGGGGTTCTGTGTGCTTCCTCGACTTGTAAGTCTATTTCTTTTACCAGATGTGGGAAGTTTTTAGTCATTATTTATTTAAATAGGTTTTCAGTACCTTGCTCTCTCTCTTCTTCTGGCACCCCCACAATTCTGATGTTGGTATGCTTGAAGCTGTCCCAGAGGGTCCTTACATTATCTTCACATTTTTGGATTCTTTTCTCTTCTTGCTTTTCCAGTTGAATGTTTTCTGCTTCTTTATATTTCAAATTTTTGACTTGATTCTTGCCTTTCTCTAGTCTGCTGTTAGGACTCTGTATAATAGTTTTTATTTTAGTCAGTGTATGTTTAATTTCTAGTTGGTCCTTTTTCATCTCTAGTTGGACCTTTTCCATCTCTAGTTGAATCTTTTGCATCTCTAGTTGGTCCTTTTCATCTTTTCTTGACTCTCTCTAACTTTATCCAACTTTTCTAGCATATTCTTGAAAAACCTTATAAGTGTGGTTTTGAACTCTATATCCAGTCATTTGTTTTCCTCCATTTCTTTTGTTTGTGATCCTTTCCCTTGTCTCGGCATTTTCACTATGCTGGGAGAAATTCTGTGTTGGATTCAGCCTTATGATACCAGACTTGCAAAACCGAAGAAGCCTTTGTTGAGCTTGGGAGGGGTGGAGTCTCAGGGCTTAAGGGACCGCCTTGCCTTCCAGTCAGCCCCGCCCTCCAAGGCCCCTGAGTCTCACGTAACTGGGTAATCGCTGGAGCAGTCCTTGTGCGCCCGCCCGCAGGGCCTCTAGACAGCTGCCTTTCTGGCTCCCCTGTGCCCCAGGACCACACGAGTTTAGGTCCCCAGGGATTCACCTGAAACTGGGGCTTAGTGGAGTCCGAAGTGGCACAGTTGGGAGGGTCTGTCTCCCACCCACTCGTGAAAGCCAGCGGCACAATCAGCAATCTGTCCTCTGCCCAGTGCCATGCGCACCATCAGGCCTCTGAGCTTTTGCGACTCCCCTAAATTTCCGTGCACCTCTCCCTTTTCACACTCCAAACTCCCCCCGTATGAGTTTCGGCTGGATGTGGGGTTTAGTGTCATAGGATAAGGGGATCAATGCCTTTGAGAGTCTCCATTTCCCTCCTGCCAGAGAAAACTAACCAGGTACTCCCAGCAACAGCTCTCTCCACCTGCGTCTCCGTATCTCAGCTTTTTGCAGCTCCTCTGGGTCTCCATGAGCCCCTCTCTTTCCCTCTAGTTGTAGAATTTCCACTCAGCCAGCTTTCCTGTGGTTCTGGATGATGTCTGTTCTGTCTTTTACTTGTAGTTTTGAAATTATTGTGCGAGGCAGCAGTGTAGGTGTTTACCTATGCTGTCATCTTGGATTCTCCCCCTCTCTTGCTGCTTTTAATATTCTTTCTTTGTCTTTTGCTCTTGGAAATTTAATTATGATGTGTCTTAGTGTAATACTTTTGGATTCCTTTTGTTTGGGTTCTGTGCTTTCTGGACTTGTGAATCTATTTCTTTCACCAGGTGGGGGAAGTTTTCTGTCATTATTTCTTCAAATAGGTTTTCAGTGTCTTGCTCTCTCTCTTCTTCTGGCAACCCCATAATTCTGATGATGGTACACTTGAGGTTGTCTCAGAGGTTACTTACACTATCTTCTAACTTTTGGATTCTTTTTGCTTTTAAATTTTCCAGTTGCGTGTTTTTTGCTTCTTAGTATTTCAAAACTTTGACTTGATTCTTGTGTTCCTCTAGTTTGCTGTTAGGTATCTGTATAATATGTTTTATTTCAGTCAGTGTAAGTTTAATTTCTAGTTGATCCTTTTTCATTTCCTCTTGGGTCTCACTAAATTTAACCATCTTTTCTAGGAAAGTCTTGAAAAACCTTATAACCATGGTTTTGAACTCTATATCCAGTCATTTGCTTTCTTCCATTTCTTTCATTTGTGATCTGTTTCTTTGACTCCACATTTTTGCTGCTTCCCTGAATTCGCAGAGTAGCTTTGTGTGGTAGGTGTCCTATAGGGCCCAGTGGCTCAGCCTCCCCTAGTTACCTGAGGTAGACACTTTTGGTGCACCCCTTTATGCACTATGTGCACAACCTTGTTGTAGTTAAGTCTTGATTGTTGTTGGTATCACTAGGAGGAATTGACCTCCAGGCCGATTAGCGGTGAGGATCAGCTGTGTTTACATTGGGAGAACTTCTAGGGTGGAGACACCCTTATAAGACAAGACTTGCAAAATTGCATAAGCCTCTGTGCTCAGCTTGGATGGGATGGAGTCTCAGGGCATGGGAATACAGATTTGGCTTCCCATCAGCCCTGTCCTTTGAGGCCCCTGGGTCTCAGTGTCCCTCGGTAATTGTTGCAAGCACCTCTGAGAGAAAGACACCCTCAAGTTTTGCCCACTGCCAGAGAATCCAGTTTCTCCCTGAATGAGTATGAGTTCCCAGAAACTTGCCCGGGACTGGAGGTCAGTGCAGTCAGGAGCTTCCATCTCCCTCCCGCTTGAGGAAGCCTTCCATCTCCCTCCCACACACTCAGGCGCCCGTGCACTCAGCCACCTGTCCTCTCCACATGTGTGCATCTCAGTACCTCTGCCTCCTGCATCTCCTCTGAATCTCAGTGTGCTTTTCTCTTTCCTTCTAGTTGTAGAATTTCCACTCAACCAGCTTTTCTGTGGTTCTGGATGATGTCTGTCTTGTCTTTGGGTTGTAGTTTTGACATTGTTGTGCAGGGCTGCAGTTTAGGTGTATACCTATGCTGCCATCTTGGTTTTTCCAGACCTGCATTTTTCCATTTTCCACTTTTGAGGATAGCAGAATTCAGGGCCTGGAGTAGCCTGGCTATCATTGGTGGAGTCCAAGTAGGGGATAACCAAAGGGCAATTGACATAAAGCAATAGATATGAATATAATTCAAAATCAGAAAAGCCTAATGATATTTGAATGACTTTGTAATTTAATGACAGGAATGTTTTCTCTTTTATCTACAGGCTTGGTGAGAAGTCTTCTTTGCTCTCTCCTTATGATGATTTTTCTTACTCAAAAATCCTTTGACACAACTAGCAACATATTAACCTGCTTATAATACATATATACAAAGTGTTCCAAGAAGAATATTTCATTAAACAATTTAAAAAAGTAGAGAGTGTTAGTATTCACTCATGCATTAGATTGAAATTTAAAAACAAACAGGCCCATAAATAATGTTTCTGTGTACAAATTCCAACTTGAAAAAAAAGTCAATCAAATAGTATTACATGAACAACACACACACTTGAGATCAATGATCAATAGTTGTAACACATAGTAATGATATTCTCTGGACTATTTGATTGTTTCCTGTTTTGCTATGTATGTTGAAGTTTCATAAAATTAAAAAAAAAGAAACTTTCCATGCACAATAAATGGATCTATGAAGCATGTGTCGGGTATCTCATTGTATTTATTTCCAAATCCTGCCAAAACAAAGTACCATAACTGGTCGCTAAGTAGCAACAGAAGAGCCTTGATCTTTGTGACAGCTCTAGCATATCATTCATCTTTGCCTCTTCCTAATTCCTGGCATTTATTGGCAATCCTGACATTCCCTGATCTGTAAATGCATCACAGCAATCTCTGCCTCTGTTGTCACAAAACCATCTTCTCCCTCTTTGTCTCTTCTTATAAAGACAACAGTCATATGAAACTAAGGACATACACCTTGTTCCTGGATAACCTTGTCTTAACTAATTACATCTGCAATTACCCATGTTTCCAAGGAAGTTCAATTTCTAAGGTATGGGGAGTTAAAACTTCAATGTATCTTTGGGAAAGGACACAACTAAACACATAGTACCCCAAATATTTTTTATTTTCATTAACAGTTTTTGCAACTATTATATACCAGAACACATTATTTTTCAGTAACTCAATATTTTTAAGTAATCTTCTGGGACAATGATTATGGAAGGAAAAGGTCATATAGAGCCGATTAGCTTTTCAAAAGACAAGGAAATCATCTAAACAATTTCATTGTAATTGTGAAATAATCTGTACTAAAAGGAAGTCTAGTCTATGCAGTTTACATAAAATTACTAGGATACTAAGCAAAACATTGTCTTTAATCATATTTGTAAGGAAAGCTAATTCACTTTTAGCTGGTGGCTGGAAAGAAAATCCCGGCTATGCAATGGTTGTAAATATTTGCAACTAAAATCTACACATTTCAGTGTATTATAACCTTTATGAGATTGAAAGTTTTAGTAAATAAAAGTCATGAAATCAGAGCTTCCATTCCTGAGAAAATCAGGCCAATCTCCATTCCCCAGTGAGTTCATAGAGCAGAGAGAACAACTTTGGAACAACAGACATTGGAAGGGAACAGTGCAGAATCCCAAGATTCTGATGCTGAGACAACAATGTGAGAGTAAGAGAAAAATTGGTAGAGTGCCCAGTTACATGTCCTGTGTGCTCTCTCCTGAGCTGCCTTTTGACCCTCCAGTTTACACATTTTGGCATGTAAAGACGGCTTAAATTTTAAAAATCCAAAATGAAACTGTGTTGTGATTTCTTCCAGTCTCAGTTAATTTTGCCCTGCATTTCTCACAATAATCATTTGTGTCGTTTTCTCCTCTGCCCTCAATAGACTCTGCCTCTAATATTAATATATGGATACAGTTGATATAAATATTTATTTGACTAGAGGCCCGATGCACAAAATTTGTGCAGGAGTAGGCCTTCCTTCCCCTGGCTGCCAGCACCAGCTTCCCTTGCAACTTCATTGTCTGGAAAGTTGTCCAGAAGGTCTCTGGTCTAATGAGCATGTTATGCTTTTATTCTTATAGACTAGAGGCCCAGTGCACAAAAATCATGCACAGGGTGGGGTTGTGTCTCTCAGCTCAACCTGCACCCTCTCCAATCTGGGACATCCCTCTCACAATCCGAGACTGCTGGATCTCAACCACTTGTCTGCCTCTGCCTAATTGCCCCTAACCACTTCTGCCTGCCAGCCTAATCACCCCCTAATCAATCCCCTGCCAGCCTGAACCATGCCTAATAGCTTCGTGACTGGCCCGATTGCCCCTAACTTCCCTCCTCTGCTGTCCTGGTCACCCCTAACTGTCCTCCCCTTCAGGCCTGGTCCTCCCCAAGTGTTCTCCCCTAAAGGCGTGATCCCCCCAACTTCCTTCCCCTGATGGCCTGGTCTCACCCAATTGCCCTCCACTGCTGGCCTGGTCACCTCTTAACTGCCCTTCCTGCTGGCCTGATTGCCCCCAACTGCCCTCCCTTTCAGGCCTGGACCCCCCCAAGTGTCCTCCCTTGCAGGCCTGGTCTCCTATCAATTGCCTCGCACTGAAGGCCTCCCCAACCCCAACTGTCCTCCCCTGCAGGCTTGGTCCTCTCTAAATGCCCTCACTTGCAAGCCTGGTTCCTCCCAACTTCCCTCATCTACAGGCCTGTGTTCCCTCCCACTTCCCTCCCTTGCTGGCCTGGTTTCCCCCAACTGCCCACAGCTGCCCTCCCCTGCAGGCCATCTTGTGGTGGCCATCTTGTGTCCACATGGGGGCAGCCATCTTTGACCACATGGGGAGGCCATCTTTTGTCTTTGGGTGTTGTTCAACTTGCATATTACCTTTTTATTAGATAGGATTAGCACCTCATGTGACTATTTGTGACCACAATGAGTATTCCATTTTTCTTTCTATGTTTGGCTTATTTCAGTTAGCATAATATTTTCATGTCCATCTGTTATAAATAAGGCAAGCCACCCCAAGTCAAGGGTCCTTGTAGAACAAAAGACATACTCAAGAGCCAGGCAACAAGGCAAACCTTTTTTTTCAATGTAGAAGGGTATGCACACATGGTCTGGAAGCTCCTGCACCAAGCAGCCAGGCTGCTCAGGTTTATAATCCCTTATGCACATGAACTGTCCTTTGCTCTTATTGGAGCTCAGATACATAGTCTTTCATGACTGGCTAATTCAAAGGGAGGGCTTGACCTTTGCTGTTTCAAGGGTGGTGGCCCCCAGGGGAGTCACAAGCCATGTGGCCAACATGGCAGCTGCCAAGTCACACAGTCCAAAAATGATGGCTGTCTAAACTGATCTTTGACAGAAAAGATGACTTGTTTATTCTCACACCATCATGCTGTTTCAAATAGCAGACTTCTTTCTGTTTGCAGGTGAATATCTTATTTTATGTACGGGTCACATTTTTTTGATCCTTTTATCTAGTAATGCACATTTAAGTTGTTGCTACATCTTGATTAGTGTGAATAATGCTGCAGTAAACATGGAAGTGCAGGTATCACTTTGAGATCCTGATTTTAATTTCTTGGGTAAGTATACAGAAATGAGATTATTGCATCAGTTGGCAGTTATATTTTTATTTTTTGAGAAACCTCCATAATGTTCTCCATCATGGCTGTACCAATTTACTTACTCGCAGTGCACCAGGGTTCACTTCTTTCCACAGCCTCATCAACACTTCTCTTTTGTTTGCTTTTTTGCATTTCTTATCTTCTTTACCTTTTTTTAGTAGTAGTAACCATCCTAGAGTGAATCTTACAATAGTAATTTTCAAGTCACCCTTCCCTGTTGTTTTTTGTTGTCTTATATTTTCAATTTTCATACATTGAAACTCATACATACATTATTATTTTTATTTTTAAATATATCTATTAAAATGTTGTAAAAGAAAATAAGTATGATGCTTCATATTTGATACTTTCAATATCCTTCCTTTGTTAGAAATAAGATATTTCTGATTGGTATCTCTTTAATTCTGCCTAAAAGACTTCTTTTAATATGCAGTATGTAAGTCATGTTTCTGGTCATCAATTTGTTCTGCTTTGTGAGTCTGAAAAAGTATTTTTGCTTTCATTCTAGAGTATATTTTCATCTGTTATGGAATGTGTATGCAAGATTTTTTCTTTTTACTAGCTAAAATAGTTTTGTCACTATCTTCTAGCTTGCATATTTTACAAAAGCAAAATATCTTTCATATCTTTGCTCCTCTGTCACTTATATATTTGTCTTTCTGTATATGATATATCTTTTTACCCATTGTAGTTTTTTTTTTATTTTCTTGTATGACTGCAAACAATTTGATTGTAATGTTTTATTTGTTTTTTCATGTTTTTGCACTTATCATATGTTAAACTTCTAAATTAATAGCCTACATTTTCTTAACAATTGAAGACTTTTTAGACATTTACTCAAACATTTGTCCTACCTTCTTCTCATGTTTAATACAAATACATATGTATTAAAAGTAAAAACCATGTTGTTTCACTGAAATTCTACTCCTTAGTTTTGTTTGTGAGAATTTTTTCCATGTTAAAATTGGATAGTTTTACTGGTGTATTTTCAAGTTTCCTAATATTTTCTTTTTTAGTAAACTTCAAAATCCATTTATCATTTTTCTAAATATACTATTAATTACATTTTGTGTGCTTATCCCAGTAACTGTATTTTTCAAACATGTTCATGCTGTCCTTTAATTAAACATATAAAATATAGTTACATAAAGATTTTAATATTCTTATTTGCTAATTCTATCATTTCTGTCACTTCTGAATCTGTTTATATTGACTCATGTTTCTCTCCATTATAAGTTGTTTTCCTTCCTTGCTTCATGCCTGATAATTTTTATTAGATAGCCTACATTTTGATTTCACTCTTTTTAGTGTGCTAGGTCTTTTTAACAAATTTTTTGATGTATTATTGACTTATTTTCCACTCAAACTGAAGTTACTTGTGAGCAATTTTGTACATTAGAGACATGCAATCTAGGGCAGACTACCCTTTTATTTAGAGTGAAATTTAACCAACTGGTAATGTAGTTTAACAAATAACAAGTGGATGACAAGCTTTTTCCACTCTAGCTGTGGTAACATGGTTTATACTCAACTCTGTTTGCGATTCAGGGATCATACAACCTGTTCCTTTTTAATGTTCTGTCCTCAGTCTCATTGGCTTTCCTCACATTATCTGTAAACCAAAACTCAGAGGAAAATTAAGGGAAACCCTCTGTAGATTACCAGAATCCTTTGTCTATTAATTAAAATGCATCAACATTTCTTTTATTGATATCTCTTAAATTCATTAATTAACTGCTGCTACTTAAGCTTCAGTAAATGCCTTTAGGCCTCGGCATTGAACAATAATTTAAATGGAATCTTCAGTTAAGAATACAACAAAAACCATATTTAAATAATCTAGTTAAATTTTATGGTAATCACAGTTTGGCTCGTAGAATATTTAAAGTGTTGCTACATGAATGTTGATTCACAAATCAGTTATCTGTATAATTAGCATGTGTATGGTTTTGTAAATATAAAGTAAACTACAGAAAATATCCTCTGTGTATGAGGACATATGCAGTCAGAAATATAGACCACTGTGCAGAAATCTGCACAAGTACAGATGGCCACACTCATTGGTTGTGTAGGAAGTTTAGAATTATCATTTCTGCTTGGGGAAGGATGTATGTTTTTCAGAACTTTTATTTATAATTTGAGCTACTTTATGACAAATTTTCTTGTAGCAATTCCTCTGGAAAAATTTAAGAATATTCTTTTCTTTATACTTTCCTTCGAGTTATTGTACTCCCCTTTTGAGAATTCAACTGAAATTAAATTTGCTGTACAATAGATTTAGAAATAGGATGGAGACCCAAGTCAACACTGAGCCATAATGAAGTTGCTCTTTATAGGATCCCAACCTTACCCCCAACCAATATTTTCCTGGTAATATTAAAGTTTTATCTATACAATGTTTCATCTCTCTTAAATTAACTCTTATTTTTTCTGTACATCTCATTGTTTTGGTCAGTTTTATTGAGGTACAATTGACACATATTAGTGTATAAGTTTAAGAGGTGTGGCACAATGGTTTGACTTACATGTTATGAAATGATTACAACAATGGGTTTAGTTAGCATCAATTACTTCATATAGATTCAATTTTTAAAAAAGTAAAAATGTTTTGTTTCTTTAAGGAGAAATTGTGGGAGAATCTATTCTCAGCCTATATCTCCTAATTTAAATTGTTGGTCCAAACCTTATGTATGAGTAAAATATAAGCATAAAAGGCCACCATGATAAAATATACAATGGGAAATCCAATTCTAATAGCTGATATCTACTGAGTGCTTTAAATCTGTCAACCATAGTTATCCACTCCTTCTTATATTGCCTAGTTTCATCCTTTCATAAACCTGTGTAGTTAATATTATCAATGTATAGATGGTACAAGCAGTGCACAAAGAGTCTAAATAAATTCCCATGATTCCAACCCAAATGTTCAGCCCTTCCTCTGAAACAATCCACTACTGAGGCTACACTGCACATATATGTGAGTTGGAAATTGATTTGACAGGACAGCTTCATTCTTGTCTTTAGTTTGGTTTTCCTAATAATGGAGAGGGATCAGGTAACTTTCCTAGGTAACCTTATGTGAGAAAAATAATAATATGATTTATATAAATAAGGTCTGGTTGCATTTATATTTTCTGAATAGGATTATTCACTTTTCTGTTATTCATTTATTTTATACTAGTGGCCTGGTGCACTTTCTCTATAATAGAAGCGTCAACCAAATTCACAATAGACAATGACAGATGAAAACACACACGTGCGATTGGCGCCAGCGAGAGCTTTATATATATATAGATAAACTTGCTTAATTAGACATGCTTTCTGGTGTAGCTAAACATTTTCCAGCCCAGTGAAGCACCCCAATTTCTCTTTCAGGTAATTGTAAGCAACACAGCAGCAAATATCAACTCAAAGCAGATTGTTGTAGGTCACACAGGGAGAACAAAGGATAAAATATTTAACTGTAGCAGTGCTTAGACTATATTCTGTGCAGTGAGAAAACGTGAAGTCATTTTCAAAGTCTATCATTTCTTACATCTTTTCAGTCACATCAATTTTCTAAGCTTTCTAAATCTCTGTTGTTGGGTTAATGAAAAGAAAATAGGATTCTACTGAGTCTCCTATCTGCCCTCCCCAAGACTTCTATGAGGATCAAATGAGATGAGGCATGAGAATATGCTTCACAAACATTTGGTTAAAGTGTGAAATATTTGCACCTGGCTATAAAGCAAGTCATATTCCTGGGCTGAAGAAACCACAAGGAGGCTGGTCACTAGCAAAGGATGCCATTTGTTGCTACATAATGTCATTACCCAGTGCCCTCAGCCACTGTTTCCAGGCTGGGCTGGGCTGTGGACTGCCTTTTGCAACATGGGGTCTTGGCAGCATTGGCTGCAATTTGGAGTGGTGTCGCTCCAGGTGGTGATGGAAAGCTGAGTGTTGCTTTGTGGGCATCAGGCCCACAGTGTCATTTCTTTGTAAATAGCCAGTGCACATCCCAGCAGCTCCTGCATTTGAGCATTGCTTCCTGGTGGTCAGACAGTTGAAGGGACAACAATTATATTAATATATATATTGCAATTGTTTATCATGAATCCCACTAAATGAGAGATTTGAAAACTGAAAATTAGATACTAACTCAAATTTCCTTAGCTTTATTTTTAAAAGAATAAACAAATTTATAAAGATATTCCCTCGGTGATAAATTAGAATTATGAGTATGATACAATGGTAGTATAAAAGGTCAATTGATACATCAGATTAAGGCCTGAACTATAATCTGTAGGAAACTCAGAAATGGACAAAGCAAGAAATGTCAGAAGAACATGATCCAAGACTGTATTAAAGTCCATGGGTAGGGTTGAACTTGCTAATTGAGACATACAACAGAAATAAGTGATTAGGCCCATCTAGAGACATGTGCAAGGGGGTTTGTAGGGATATTATCAGAAATTAAGCTTCTTGAAATCAGGCATGTCAATCTTAATTTTTTTTCCTGGTGCCACAATGCTGTAGCACATACAATGATCAGTACTTTAAAAAAGCTTTTTTTTTTTAATTGTTTTGAGAGAGAGAGAGAATGAGAGAGACCAGTTGCCCCTTGCATGTGCCCTCACTGTAGTTCAAACCCAAAACCTGGGTATGTGCCCTGACTACGGTGATTGGTAGATATTTGACAAAGTATTTAACAAGTTACTACTTTATCATAACTTTATCAGGACTCAAAATCAAGTTCTATTCATTATCTTTATTCTTGTTCTGGTGGTTGCCATTATAAGTACATGAGAAATTTTAGAGGAAAAATTCTCGTTACATTAACAGTATCTAATGTATGTTGTTCTAAATTATGTTTCTACTCACCTATACTGTATATTGTTTATTAAATTATAATTTTATGCAGATATTTTTCTAAAATTAGCTTATAAAATTTCCTTGAAGTAATAAAATATACTTTCACACACACATTGGGATGTAATTGACTCAAAATCAAAATTGTAAAAGACTACTTACTAAAGAAATAAGGTGACAAAGTGCTGTTAAATGAAAAATCTGAATATGAGTCGATTCCTGATATGAGTCAATTGTGTCCTTAGACTAATCACAAGACGTCCTTGGACCTCTTTTCCATTTCTGGGAACATTAGAGCTACTTCCAACTTGAGCATTCCTTGTATTTAGCTAATAGGAAAGTTATGCATAATTAGTGGCAATATTCCAAATACTAGCATATGCTCTACTCTAACTTTAAAATTACAAATAAATTTCAAACCATATGTTATTATAAACAATAGTTTGCCACCTCATAAGGTGTGGAAACAACTTTATTTTAATCTATGCTCAATACTAGTTTTATATTACATCTTTAAATAGAAATGGGTAGGTCGGTATAAAAATTACCCAATAATCATAATAGTGGCACAGGATCAGTTGTAATTTTACTTTTAACCATGTTATAAAATTAAGATTCTCTCTCTCTCTCTCCTTTCTCTCTCTCTCTCTCTCTCTCTCTCTCTCTCTCTCTCTCTCTCTCTCTCGTCTCTCTCTCCCTCTTGTAATGATTCATCTAGGAAGGTGAGACCTATTTATCTACATGAACTATTCATACTCTATATTTCAAATGTTCCTACTTTGTTTCAATAGTATTATGGAACCTATTATAGTGGAACTTACCTCGTAAGCCTTCTCTGAGAAAAATAGAATATGTAATCTTGTATTGCCTAAAGATACTTTTCTTTTAGCACTTATCTTCAAAATCAGCATGCATTAAAATTCCAACTTTGAGTTCCATTTATCCTCATTTATCAATTTCATCTGAAAAATAAATGGGTTAATCTGAAAAATCTCTGAGCTTCTTATATTATTAATTATGCTATATGCTTAATTTAGGATTCTAATGATATTTGTGATACTATATTATAGCATATATTTTTAGATGATAATTGTTTAAATTGATTGATAAATAACATAGCATAATGCAATAAATTATTTCTAAATTTTATTTCTTGTACCTTTTTTCCAATGACATGTAACTTAGATATCTTATAACACTTTAGTATGAAGTAGAAATATACCAGGACTTCAAAAATCTCTTCTTACTAATTGATAAAATAGATGAATAATAACTACATTAAATAATTTATCCAGTAATAGTATAATTAAAGCATCAGAAGCTTTTAAGAAATTAAGTCTAAAAGATATAGCAGTTAGTGCTCTCAACTTCTTTAGTCATTAGGAAATAAAACAATAGGAAATCTCATCTATTGTTAGAGATAATGCCAAATGATCCCAAACACTACCCTACAAAACTTTTTAGCAGTTTATGAAAGTATTAACTGTGCTTCTACCACATGACCCAGCAATACCATTCTTGTCTAATCCAAGAGAAATAAAAAAATATGTTTTATGACTTTTAAATCCTTGTATAAATAATACAGCATGTTAATTCATGATAATCCTAAACTAGATATAGCCAAGATGTCCTTCAATAGAAGATGGTTAAAAAAATGTGGAGATTTTCACAATACATTGAATAATGTATTCAACCATAATTGCAACAATGCAAATAAATCTCAAAAATATTTTGCCTTGTGAAAAAGGCTGGACACCACAGACAAATAATTTTCTAACACAGGAACATCTAATTATTGATTGATTCAGATGAGTGATTGTTTCTGAGAGGGGTGATCCATGGGAAAGGGCAAGAACTTTCTGGAGTTATGGAAATGTTACATACCTTGACTCTAGTAATTGATTGACTTACATATTTAAAATATGTTTATTTCACCACACATAAATAATACCTTAATTGTGTTTAAAGCCCTTCATGAAAATAAAAAGTGATTTCAAATCAATTGAAACTTTGTTCTTCCTACTCAACTTCATTCCCAACCATAGCTCCTCAGAAGTAGTCATGAGTCTGAAATTAGAGCGTATGCCTTCGAGGTATTACATGGTTTTTTTACTACACATGCATGTAGCTATTATGAGGGACAATAGCTCTTTAGCTTATTTTTTCTGTATATTAAAGTAACATGATTTTAAAATTAGGAGTAACTGTGCATGTTTTTATTTTGTGTAAGATTTCATTCACATATTTTAAAGCATATAAAGAAATGTATTGAATTAAATTTTCTTTATAGAAAGTAAAATAAACATATTTCTCATAAATCATTCTTCATATTAATTTAATATTTTTCTACTTTAGATCACTTCCCCCCAGACTCAGAAATTAATGAAAGTTTCCAAATTATTTCCAATGAATCAGTATTCACTAATTGATTATTAATATTCTTAATGGTACTTGACATTTCAGGAATTATTTCTAGGTCTTATGAACCCACATTCACATTTTGTTTCCATTCTTAGAGGACTGTTGACTTTTTCTTTGGTTGCTTAGGACATATCTCTCAATTCCCTCCACTGTGCACACTTCTCCCATATGTTATTTTCTTTCTGCACTACTTGCTTCTTAAATATAAGGACATGTCTGTATATAAGTAAGTGTCTTGATAAACTATAATCATTGCAAGGTTTTAAATACATATACTACAACAAGCATTTGCATACACCATTGAAATAATACAGGACTTTCTATATTATAGTATTTTCTCTCTGTGTGTTTATTTGTATTCTACTGAGTTTCTCTACTCAAGGCCTTTTATATCTAACTGATAATAAAGGATTAATTTTTCTTTCTATTCTTATTTTAGCTGTATAACAATAGCATCAGGAAAGACTGTGACCATGATGACAATAAACACTGATAAGGGCTTTATCTTTAGTCTGTCCTTTAATATTTTCATCAATCCCATTAGGTAGTTAATTGTACACTGTTTACTCTATTCCAACATAGATTTCTAATTGCCACTTAAAACTTAAATTTTAAAAAACTAAATTTCCATGGTGTTTTCCCCAAAACCAGCTCTTTTCTCAATCTTTTTCATCTAAGTAAATGGTAGCTATGTTATTGCAGTGATTATGCAAAAATTCTGGAGTAGTGATCTTTATCTTTTTCTCCCACTTTATTTGTAATCTATTTAATTGTATATTTTTTAACTTTCAGAATATATCTGTAATATGACAACTTATCATTCTCCCCACAGATGCTTCCAAATTGGACGTATTTTTTTCTCTTGATCCCTTCAGTTTTCTTTTTAACAGATAACCTGAAGTTATATTTTACAATAACAATCAGCATAATTGTTTTCTTGATATCCTTTCAATACTCTATCAGGGGCAGCATTTGACTCTCTGAACTTAGTTCTACCAAATTCAGTATTTTCTGACCACACTAGTCTAGTCAATATTTATCAGATTTGCCAGGCACACTCATCTACAAAGACCTTTGCAGATAAATTCCTTGAACTATCTTCAAGTTTTACTTTCTTATTTCTTTCAAGTTTTTACTCTTTTGCTCAGGGAGGCATTTTCTGGCCATCCTATCTGACAGTGAATGGCCCAGTCCTACCAATATGTCCTATCCTCTTTCTGCAATTCAAATGTCTCCATAGCATACATTATTACAAACCAACAATTTATTATTTATCATACTCTCAGTCAGTAATAACGTAAATGCTATGAAAGCAGGGATGCCTCTTTTGTTCATGGCTTTTTTTTCTAGATGCTCATTAATAACTCCTGGCACATATTGGGTATGCAAGAATTATTCACTGAATTAAGTAAAAAATTAAAGCTACATTTTAAACTTCACATTTTGTTCATAGCATATATAAAAATTTTAAGTAATAGAAAATTTAGGAGATCTTTTCATGATGGTTCAAATTTTAACTATATATTCATAAATACATGAACATTGACAAAGCAATAATGAGATGGAATGCATTTCCAGGGATGTTTCATGGTGTGGTGGAAAGACTTATGAATGAGACATAAGACATATAGAAAGGGAATCAGAACTATCTCCTGGTAAGATTTTTGAATGACTTTGCATTCTATCTTAAATATATTTAAAATTACCCTGAACAGTTTAAGAAATTCTAGAAATGTTTTGATTCAATAAAATTGATTTTAGAAGGAAAATATTTGGGAAGAATCTATGAAAATGCACTTTAGAAATAACAGATAAAGATACTGAAAAATCTATTAGAAAGTTCCTAACCAATTATCTAGCAATGGAAGATAAACTGATTCAGAAACAGTGGATTAAAGGGGTTAGGAAGATGCCTTAACTATGAACTCTTCCAAGAAGTTTGGTGATAAGTGAAAGAAAATGGGTGATGTGGCTAGTGGGTGGCACAGAATGATAAGATGGTATCTATAGGGTGAAGGAGAACTTAGGATATTGTAGGCTTAGCAAAGAAGCAAGTACAAATGTAACAAGTAACAGAAAAAAAGGGATAAACTCTAGATAAGTTCTTAAAGGATGAAAGAGAAGTAAATTGACTCATTTCATAGAGAAGTAACTCAGAAGAGTTACTGGAGAGTCACAGAAATGGACAAGCATGATTGTCTGTTTTCCATACCCTTAAACATGAAAAGCATCAGTAAAAGCCAAAGCTATCGCTTCTAAAAGGTAAGCAGTCCTGATTATTAAGGGAAATTAAAGTGTTTTCTAAATATAGACCAACTGCAGGCCAATC
This sequence comes from Lasiurus cinereus, assembly GCA_011751065.1. NCBI lineage: Eukaryota > Metazoa > Chordata > Mammalia > Chiroptera > Vespertilionidae > Lasiurus > Lasiurus cinereus. The sequence continues at coordinate 37,114,331 of JAAGEH010002528.1, forward strand.
TAAGTGGCAGATATGAAATGATGGAAAGATTTCTTCCCTTTTGGAGGACAAAGTTATTTAAATAAACAGTTCCATTAAAACAACAACCAGCCCTAACCAGATTGGCTCAATAGATAGAGCCTAGGCCTGCGGACGGAAGGGTCCCAGGTTCTATTCTGGTCAAGGGCATGTACCTTGGTTGCGGGCACATCCCCAGTGCGGGCCGTGCAGGAGGCAGCTGATCGATGTCTCTCTCTCATTGATGTTTCTAACTCTCTATCCCTCTCCCTTCCTCTCTGTAAAAAATCAGTAAAAAAAAAAAAAAAGAATGTATGGTAAATTTTACTACCAAAATTATTAGGAATTTAAACATCTTGATGCTTAAACATTAATACTTCAGCTAAACAGAAGATTTGTTTTTGTTTTGTTTTTTAAATGGTTCATTTACCAATACTTACATGCATCTAGACATTAGCATTTTCTTCAGGAGTCTCAAATTGGCAGCATTTGGGCAAAAATCTCTGTGCTTGAATTCTGTCAGCAGAAACAACCTTTTAAAATGCTAGTAGTTTTAATTAATTGAAAATCAATATTCAAACATGTTATGAATAAATAATAAAACAGTTTATCCTAACATACTGGAAAATATAACAACAATGGGGCATGTATATTACATGTCAAAATTAACTGGAGCTGAATATGTACCTTTTCCTTCAGACCAGGCTTGAATTCTCAGGAAACCTAGAGACACTATATCTTATTTCTTAAACCTGGATCTACATCAAACACTAATTTACCTGCCTGATCACTATAGCCATTTTATTTTGTGACTTCTGTAAAGCATAGATACCAATTCTCTTTTCAGTCTTATAAATTACATTAAATATGACTATTATTACTTTACAGTTTCAGAAATTACTGAGAGAAGTTAAGAAAATATATGCTTATGAAAGCTAGTGCTCATTAATAAGAGGGCTGGGTTTCCCATTATATCACAGAAACTTGCATATGATAACCACATTTTTAAGTGTTGGCAGATTGGGAGTACTGAATATAGTGAGGATATTTTTAATACATTAGTGACATTTCAATTAACCTATCCAAAATGTCATTTTAAGTATTTATTCAAGATTTTTGGACTAGAAATGACATTAAGGTGCCTCTAGGAAAAATATCGAAACTTATCCTGAACCATACAATGAGTATTTGGCAGAAGCAAGCTACACAGATGTGGAATATAGATAATCACTGTACATTATAAGATTCTAATTTCCTGTTATATTCTAAATCAACCTGAGGGAAAGCATTCCTTGGAAAACATGGTACAAACATTAGATGAAAAACAATTTCTAATCATCAGGACTTCTTAGAATTAAATTTTATTTTAGGTATTTTAAACCACAGAATTACCATGTCATGGAGGAGCAGGGTTTAAATAGTGCTGTGATTGATCATCTGTCACAGTCTCCCACTGCCTGGCCTTCTTGTCTTCCACCTAGGAAACAAGGTAATGCTTTTATTTATCCTTTTGTTGTTCTAGATGCCTTATAATATTGCTCTAAAGTATTTTTAAAAGAATCTAGTGTCTGTGTACCATAAGACACTTTGAGAAGTTTTTTTATAACCAACATAAGCTACTGATTTATTTTCTCTACAGTGCTTTGGGATACAATTAATATATAGAGAGTGAAAATTATTATACTTCTCCAACTTATGATGAAGTTCCAAGGTCGTCTTTTAAAGTCACGGTCATCATAATGAGATATTTGGGAATCCAGGGCATTGCATATTTGATGGGTGACTTCCTGGATCACTTTCTTTCTCTGTTAATCATACACATTAACCTAACATAGTTGTTCTGTAGACTAGAGATAATATTTTTACATCCCAGAATAATATTTGGTATATCACAGATACTTATAAACTTCAACTATTTCTGTGTTTCTTATTTGTCAACATGCTAAAAGCATATATTTAACGCTCAGTTAACATTTGTTCATGTTCCAATTCTATTTTATCCATGGAAAATAAAACGTCTAAGTAAAATTGAGGTAAACCACTATATGTAATAAATTTATTTCAAATTTTAAGGCAATAATAAGTTTATAATTTTATTTTAAAGCATGTGTGTGAAATGTTTCTAGTATGAATAGTTTATATGGCATCCATAAAATAAAAGCAAATAAATATATTTGAGATTTTTAGTAAAAATGAGAAATAACAAAATGAGGCAAGGCAAATCTTAAAACAGAGAACACACATTCTCTAGGTATACATAGTTACAAATCACCAGCAAATGTAATTGTTTGATTAAAATTAAATCTTACCTTTAAAAATAATTAATTTAATATTTTTAGATCTAGAGAGTAAAATACTTATATATCAAAAGTGCATTTGAATAACTATTTCATTTTCAGTTCTTTAACTACAGGAAAGGTTGAATTCATATGTAGTCAGAAAATCTTGAAGACTTATATAGTGACAGTATTAGAGATTCCGCAGGAAAGAATATTATACATCAAGTCTCTTTAGTTAAGTATCTCTTTTGTTAGATATAGGGAATGGTGTGCAGTTATATTCAGAGATTTAGATTTTAGCAGCCAGTCCCAGGTGTAGCTTGGACTAGCCAGCCTCTTCATAACCAACACAGTAGTATATTTCCACTAGCTCCTTCTCATGGAGGAGCCAAACTGTCTGTTTTGGCCCACCTGAAATCTGATTTAAAAATTAGTTCAGCCTAGCTGGATTGCCTCACTGGTTAGAGCACTGGGCCCTACCATGAAGGTCTATGGGTTAGATTTCGGTCAAGAGCAAGTATGCACCTCGATTGCAGGCTCAATCCCAGGTCCCTATGGGAGAAATGCAGAAGGCAACCAGTCAATGTGTCTCTCCCACATGGATATTTCTCTTTCTCTGGCTCTCCCCCTCTCTTCCACTCTCTCTAAAAAAATCAATGGAAAAAAATAGCCTCAGATGAGGATTGACATCAACAGAAAGTTAGTTCAGTATAGTGAGAAGGACAGTGGAGGAGGGGGTGGGTAAAGGGTAAAGGGTGTCAAATATATGATGAGGGAATATAATTTGACTTTGGATAGTGAGCACACAATACAACATACAAATCATTATTTTTTAATTCAAAATGTACACTTGAAACCAATATGATCTTATTAAATAACTAGAGGCCTAGTTGCACAAAATTTGTACATGTCCCTAAGCCTGGCTGGCAATCAGGACCAGTCTGTGGGGTGATCGGTGGGGCAATTTGGGAGCCCCCACTGGCACCCACCTTTGCTGGCCTGGGGCCTATGAGCTGGGGGCAGCGCCTGCATTGAGCATCTGCCTCCTGATGGTCAATGCACATCATAGCAACCAGTCACTCCGCCGGTTGTTCTGCCAGTTGGTCAATTTACATTTAGGCTTTTATTATATAGAATGTCATCTCAATAATTTAATTTAAAAATTAGTTTCTTTTGTAATTTGCATTTCTGACAGCCATTTTCCATAAGATTAGAGAAAAGTTATAAATAATATGGTCTAATAGATTATAGTTATATTTTTCATCACTGTATCTTCATGTCTAAAATAATACCTGACATGTGATAGCAAATAATCATTGAATAAGTTAATAAATTAACTACTTATATATAAGACCATAATCTCAACTTTCTATGACAGAAGGAACTTCTACATTTTAGGAACTAAATATGTTCTTTTCTTTTTCTTTTATTTTTTAATTACATTGACAGAATTTACATTATGGTCTATTTATAAAATTTCTCCATATAAAAAACTTGTCATAGTTATATCCATATACTTATCAATGAATCTGATATTATCCATCTTCATTTCCCTTTCCTAAGTATCCAGAGCAAAGTTAAATTAATACATAAGTAATGACTAAATATGTGATTTTAAGGAAAATAAAACCAGTATTGATTTGCTATGTATCTGTTTTACAGAACAAAGTCAAAATGAAGTTCTTCATTTTTACTTGCCTTTTGGCTGTTGCTCTTGCAAAACATGTAAGTAGAATGAGACCTTTATAAGTATCTATTCTTATTTAAATAGTAGAGGCCCAGTGCATGAAATTCTTACATGGGGGTGGGGAGCTCCCTGCCTGATTCCCTAACCCTTCTGCCTGCCTGCCTGATTTCCCCTAACCACTCTGCCTGCCTGCCTGATCGTTCCTAACCACTCACTGGGGCATTGACAGCTAGGGTGAGGGATCATGATCGTTCTCGATCTCTGGTGGTTCTTGTCGTTCTGCTGTTTCAGTTGCTGGGCTTTTATTCTATAGGATAAGAAGAGTAATTTTTTTTTTAATGCAGATGAGTAGGCAGCAAGGAATAGACACTAAGTGTGTAGATCTTTAAAACTATAATTGAATGTAGCATTGGCCCTGTAAGTTATCACAGTGGAAAGACTTTTTATTACAAAGTATTTTCTTTGTAGGTTTGGGGAGATTTTAGTTGTAAGTTAAAAGGCATGCACTTCCTTCCATGTCTGTTTGAATTTACTAGGGTACTATTTTCACTCCAACAACTACTTCCTGAAAGGATAAAATATATAACCATATGTAACCCATTATAAACCATATATAGCATAATATAAGCCATAACTAGGATATCTTCGAAAGAGCAAAAATGCCATAGGAAATATGTAGATTCCAAAATCATCTCTCAAGTAAGTGACAAAATTTTACCATTGTTATTCCAATAGATCAGAATCCATGATATCTAGAAAGGAAACAAGGAGGTGTTGAAGAGGAGTTACTGTGAAAATTCCTTGCAAAATAAACTAATGCAAAATAACCCTTAACTTGTCAAAGCATCACATTCTTTTAGTGAGAATGTTATAAAAATGTCCATATAACAAATGATATGGATGAAATAGGCGCTTTATGTGAAGTGCTTTTAAAACATATACAACTAATCTATAAAACTTTCTCAGGTGTAACCCAGGTTTTTTCTATACCCTGCAGTCCTCACCAATAATCCTCTTAAGTACACCATATCCTTAGGGGGAATCATGGTCTTTTGCTTCCTCTGTGTTCTATATCTCACACATAAATCTTCAAAAAATTTTGTTATTTCTTAAACTGAGAGCCATTTCGAGAGCTAGAGTAAGAATTTTAGAGAGGTAAATAGAAAAAAATAATAATAATGCTTTGGTGATACATTTTACATCAAACTTGATTGTTTCTTCTGCTTATTATCTGCTAGTCTTAACCACTCATCTCTTTTTCTCTAAGCCAATAATTGTCCTCAATCTTTCCTTTAAGATTAATTAAATCTAGTAATTAATACAAACTAAATAAAATATATGATATTGAATTTTAAGATTCTGTAGCACATCTACACATGTATTTTAAAATGTGACAGGATTAATATTTAAAACAAAGAGCCCAACCACTTCCTAAAAGTAAGAAATATATTAAGCCATCACAAGGATTTATTTGAAGTACAGAATGAATTGCTTATTAATATTATAGAAAGCATTCAAGTAACCTCTAAACATTCTCAGAAACAGATTTCTAAAATTCCCAAAATAACAAGAAAAAAAAAATTCAGTGATATAGCTTAGCATTTTAAATAAACCATAACACTGAAACTTGTTTTTGTTTTTTATATAGAAGATGGAGCACAGTTCATCCAGTGAGGTAAGATACTTTAATCCTATATAATAAAAGGAATATGCTAATTATCCATTACTAATAACTGGATCATGGATCAGCAGGAGGATGAGGCAGCGAGCTACAAGCAGGGGCAGCTAGCAACAGGAGGGGGCAGGGCAGCAAGCTATGAAGGGGAGAAAGGGGAAAATGGAAGGGAGGATCTACAGGATGGTGGCAGCAACCTACTGGTACATTGATTTGTGGACTGGGTACTAATATAAACATAAAATCCTTTCACTAGTAAAAAAAAAATAATGTGCCTGAACTATTTAGTCTTTACTATAGGTTTTTTTAGAGTTGTGTTTTTTTTTGTTGTTGTATTTTTATCAAGATGACTAGAGCTACTCAGTCTGAGAAAATTGATATACAGCCATAAAACCATACCTATGGAGTATAAAAAACAAACAAAATGTACACATTAAAATTACCAAGCTTAGATTTATAAAATGTGTTATCTAAAGGTCTCTTGATAGTAATGATATCATTTCAGAAGTTATTGTGGACATTCTATATTTCATGAGTACAGTGACAGGAATCCATTGTGTGTTTGTCTGATAAGGACTCGTGCTTTTCTGGATCTGTAGTAAATGCTAATTTCCAAATACTTCTTGACCATTGACGTATAACAGATGCTCAAAGACATCTTCAATGTCACCTAAGGATTTTATTGTTTTCTTGTGATGTATTTCATCTCTTTAAACAGTTCAAAAGAAAAAGCAGTAACTAAAAGAAAGAAAGAAAGAGAGAGAGAGAGAGAGAGAGAGAGAGGAAAGCAGGGAGGGAGGGAGGGAGGAAGGGAGAAAGGGATTAGAAATTGTACAGAGGAGATAGAAAATTATTTCTTCTCTGCAGATGATATTTAGAAAAGCTTTTTATTCAGAACCCAAAGCACAGTGTGGAATGAGTTTATTATCTGGAATATAAGTTAATTATACAGAGAAACTGAAATTTTGGTTAATTTTGTTCTGAATATTAGTCAGACTAAATATTTTATCTACCCAGTTGATAATGGTTGTGTGTTGATTATTGTAGAATGAATGCGATTTATGTAAATAAGATACATTGTTTTTATTTTTCTAAGGAATCTGTCAACATCTCACAGGAAGTAAGTCCTAACTTCTTAAATTACATATATTTTAACTTATTTTTTATTTAATCAAGGTTAGAAAATTATTTTATTTGTTTTATAGAAATTTAAGCAGGAAAAGAATGTGATCATTCATCCCATTAAGGTAATGTTTAATTATTTTAATCTATTAATCTTTGATGATACATCTTTTCCCTTGAAACATCACTCATTTTCTCATTCACTCAAAATTAACATTATTTTTAACTATGATTGTGAAAATGGTGATGTTTTCATTGTTTTGCCAAAATGCTATGGACTAACATAAAAGAGATCCTAGTGAAGAACTTGTGAGTTATTTGCAAGCCACATTGTTAAAGCAGAGGTCTTTAAAATAATTTCTTGTCAATGATCTTATCACCTTTATTTTTCTTCCCCAGCCTTACACTGTTTTGTTCACAAATTTGCATTTTCTTGGCTATGACTTTATGACCAAGGATATTCTACAGCATTTCAGTACATGTTATGTTCTTCTTAGTTTTGTGTGTTTTCTTTTAGGAGAGCATTTATTCCCCATCCTGTGAGGCATATATTGACTTCACATCTATAGTAAAATACAAAGTAAAAATATTATAGTACTTTGAACCAAATATAGTCTAACTCATCAAATTTATCAAAATCAAAATTATTTTTAAAGAATGAGGTTAAAATTATATCCTCACACTTAATTAAATTGAAGAAAGTAGATTTTTGCATGAATCAATAAACTTAATTCTTAGATTCTAGGATGAATGGAGAACTTGTCCTTCAGTGTTTTTTATTTGTAAAAGCTCCAAAGTTAATATTTTCTTCTTTTTAAAAATTATTTTCCTATTATAATTAATTTTCTTGAAATTGACTAGCAACTTTTAAAAGTAACTTTAAAATACTTGATCTGTTTATCATAGAAACAGTGTATATTTCCTTTAAGAATACATTTATTGTATTTTATAATACATAGATAAATAATGACTAATAAAATGAAAAAAAAACTTATTTATACAATGCCTAGGTTAATCTTTCATATTTATCAATTCATTTGACAAACATTTATTGAACAAGAACTCTACTTGGAACATCACCATACTCTCTAGGGATACAATAATAAATATAATAAATGGCATAAATACCAATGGTTATGTTTATTACCAAATGAGAAGGTTTAATATTACTTATACAAAACTCATACAATAAAGATAAATTCATTCTAATACTTCACTTTATGGTAAAGGGCTTTTTCCCTTTAAATTTAAGAATGAATGTTTTATTTAAAATACTGTGGTGATAATAGATCTGTTTTTTTTTCTTTCTCTTTAAGAACTCTGCACAGAACACACAGGAAATGGTGAGACATTTTTGTTTATTTTTATTTGTATTACCATTATGTAATATAGTATAGTGTCATATAGGAATATTTGTAAATTTCCTCTTTTAAGAAACTGAATAAAGACTTTTAAGTTGTTTTAAAATGACAGTTTTTCCCTGTTCATTTTGGAAGTATCCACCTAAATTAGTCCATATTCTCTTGAATAACTTTCATCTAATTATAAGGTGATTTTTATCTCTCACACTTGTTTTCCAAAAGTAATAATGAATAGTCATGAAAACTGGTTATACTGCTTTTATTTCAGTCAGTTTATATCATACTAATGATCATATAGGGAATATAAGATATCCCAAATGACCACTAACATCCAAAGAATGATCCTGAATATTTCTTTTGGTTGCTAGATTTTGATTAGTTTTATTATTTTTTTCAAAGGAACATTCTAGCATCTCATCAAGTGAGGTAAGACAGCTTTTCTTTTAACAAATAGCAAGTTCATGGAGAACTAGCAGATTCCCAGCAAAGTGTGAATTAAATTAGTTGTTAACATCACAAATATGGTAAACAGTGGAGAAATCATCTACTCAAAGTTAATGTAGTTTTGGGAACATGGAAAGTGACCATCTCCACCAGTTGCTCTTTGACAGAGATTTCAGATCTCTGACTCTAGAAGTGTATTTTAAATCAAGCCAGTGCCAAACCAAGAGTCTACCATTTGCCTTCAACATAGTTTTATCCTGGAAAAATCTCTTAATATTGCTCAGTTCAGTAGTTCTCAAATTGTTCCTTCTCAGCTAGCAGATTCAGCATCTCCTGGGCATTCTGGTGCATTTTTAAATATGAGAACGTCTTGTTTAAAAGGAATGAATGTGGGAATAGATTAAAATGTGTAGGTCACTGGTACCAGAAACACCTGCTAGAATAGAAAAACAGTAAGCACAAGGGGAAAAGGTGTTTGGGAAAGAGGAAGCATATCTGTGGCCCAGGCACAGCTCAAAGACTTCCCACTTAATGTCTAGGAAACACGCTTTATTATTTCTCTAGGCTGCAAGTCCATCTCACAAGGAAAGCCAATGGCCACTTCTAAATAAGAATTGTGTCTTCTAGAAAGAGTATGCAGGATTCAGTTTTTTATTTACTTGGTAATATTTTTGGTCACCTGCCTACATTTTGTAGGCATTGGATATTGTGTGAATAATGTAGAATTGATTAAAAAAAAACACTTTCAAATGAAACACATTTTCAGCCACATGCTATTACTCAGAAGACACAGGTGATAATAAATATTTCCATTAATTGGATTTCTCCTAAATGATATAATTTCTCAGTAGTACCTGCTGTAGCCCTGAGTAGTCAATTAATTGCCCCTTTTACTCTCATACAACTCTAAGGCTAAATTATGCAAGTTAAGTTAATCATTTTTTTCTTTCCCTAAGGAATCTGCTGAAGGCCCCACAGAGGTAATTTTCATTCAAATGAAATAATTAGTACTAAAATCTGTTTTCTTTTGGGGTATTTTTATAGCAAGTGCTTTTGTTTTCCTAATGGAGAGTTAAGTTCAGACTACCTAAAGCAATTAGTACATTTCTAATATGAACTATAATTTCTAGTAAATAATTATATTATGGCTTTTTCTTCTCCCAAATGATCATAGTTACCCCAAAATTTATAGCAATATGTATTTTTCCATTTGTGTTACTTTAATTTCCAGCTATTTTCTTGTCAGATATGTGGATTTATACTTAGGAAAAATAATCAGTTAGATAAGTTGCTCAAGGAGTCACAAACCTTGGAAAATTAGTTTCCAGTTTAAATGATGTGAGTTAAGTACCAGTGTAATTGAAGTATCACATCACACCCCACTCAGCTTCTTCCTGTCAAAGGCATCATTCATACACTGGTATTTTGAAAAGAAAGGTTTTCAAGTTACATAGGCCATCATGTAGCCTATTCTTTGCAGACTGCAAAGTTTACTGTCTATGCAAGGAAAGAGCAGATGCTTTGGAGTTAGCAACTGGCATATCAACCACAAATCCATGAATTATTACTTAATGTCTCTAAGTTACTGTTTCCTCAACTATAAGTGAAGAATTATACTAGATGATATGTATGTAAAATATGTTTTGTTTAAAAATTTGGATCACAGTAGGTAAACACATCTAAAGAAGTTAATACATTATTATAATACTAGAGGCCTGGAGTACAAAATTCTTGCACTTGGGGGTGGGGAGGGGGATCTCTCAGAATGCCCTGTGCCCTCTTGCAGTCCAGGAGCCCATGGGGCATGTCCAACTGACAGCTTAGGCCGTTCCCCCCAGGGAGCAGGCCTAAGCTGGCAGTCAGACATCCTTAGCAATGCCACTGAGGTAGGAGAAGCTCCTGCCATTACTGCTGAGTTCACCTGCCATGAGCCTAGCTTCTGGCTGAGTGGCATTCCTGTGGGAGCACACTAACCACCAGGAGCAGTTCCTGCATTGAGTATCTGCCCCCTGGTGGTCAGTGCGTGTCGTGGTGACCAGTCATTCACCATTCAGTAGATTTGCATATTAGCCTTTTATTATATAGGATTATTACATGGAATAGACATTCCTTCTAAAACATTTATAACAAAAACAGCCTTTCTTGCTAAATGAAATAAGCCAGTCAATGAAGGAAAAACACCACATGATCTCACTCATTTGTGGATAATAAAGAACATTATAAACTGATGAACAAAAAGATAGATACAGAGGCAGTAAAGCATCGAATAGACTGTCAAATTACAGCAGGAAGGTTAAGGAGAAGTGGGGTAGATAGGAGATCAGCCAAAGGACTTGTATACATGCATATAAGCATAACCAATGAACACAAGACACTGGGGGGTTAGGGTATGCCTGAGGGGGGGGATATGTATACATGTATGGGGAAGGATATGTATACATGTATGTATACAATGGGAAGATATGTATACATGTAACACATTAATAAAAGTTTTTTTTAAAACAGCCTTTCTTTAATACTGAAAAATAGGACTCTCCTAATAAAACCTTTCTCTATAGAAAATTTTAATTACTATAAAGACCATTCTTATACTTTGTCAAAATGCTTCCAGTAGCATTCTGCTTTTGTACCACTATTAACGTAATTATGGATTCATTCAATAATTATTCCCAGAAATTCTATAGAGCAATTGACATTTTATATACCCATTTCATATGTATGAAATGAAAATTGTCCTGAGAATAATACAATGTGGTTTCATATTTAATCTCTTTAAAAATGTTTAGAATCAGATCATAGGCTCTAGAATTTACTAGAGTGTTTATTGAGCCTGGTAGATGACAGTTAGATGATTGAAGTTTAGCTAGAGAGATGATGATAGATAGATAGATAGATAGATAGATAGATAGATAGATAGATGATAGATAGATGATAGATAGATAGATAGATAGATAGATAGATAGATAGATAGATAAAAAAGGCACTATGAAAACTTCTATATATTACAACATATATAATCCTATATAGTACTTATAATGCTTAAAGAGATTAAGCAATCTGATCAGGGTCTGCTAAGATTTGCTTTGACCCCTGGAAGAAATTCAATATTGGAGTAAATGTGATAATTTTCTGTCTCTTTAGAACGAAATCAACCAGTTTTACCAGAAGTTGAACTATCTCCAATACCTCCAGGCTCTTCATCAACCTCAGATTGTTATGAACCCACTGGATCAGATTAAAGCAAGGGCCTTCTCCTTTTACCCCACTGTGGTGAGTGCTGAATTTTGTTTGTTGTGTTGTCTTTTGGTCTATGAGCTTTTTTTTTTCTTTTGTAAGAGATGAACTCAGGATAAAGATATGTAAAATAGCTAGAAACAAAATGCCCAAATAAGTTCTAACTTTGAAAGTACAGTAAAACAATTGTAAATAAAATCTTGTGATTCAGAAATTAAATTGCAAATAACATAGTAATAAATGGCAACAATAATAGTGACAAGTGAACAATTTCATTTAAATTTAATAAACATGTCCTAAGTGTTTGCTTATATGCCTTTTGCTTGGGAAGGGATAAAAATCATTATGTTTATATAACAAGATAATAATGTAAGAAAATGCAAGAAAGTGAAATAACTTGCAAGTCTGAGTACTTCCTTCCATTTTGCTTCAAAACACAGTTTTGTGTTTTCTTATATGAGGAATAAATAACAAAATTTCTCTTGGCCCTTTTTTTGGGTTACAGAACAAAGAACAGCTCTCCACCAATGAGGTAAGGCACTTTAATACAAAGACAATACCCCAGTAGCTAGAAAGATTATAGTACATATACATATACATATACATATACATATATATATACATATACATATGCATATGCATATGCATATACATATACATATATATTAGACACTTATCTAGATAGTTTTTAATTTTAAATTAAATTTAAATTACATAATATTTAGAATTTCACACTTCTAAGATAAATTTAGGGAGGATAAAACAAAAAATGTATACATCCAAAAGTTTGAGCCAGTAGAATTTACAATAAGTTTTAATACTACTTTTTAAAAATGTCACCTCTTAATATTGCTGTCACACTGGGAGATACGGTACACATCGTAAATTTTGTGAGCAGAGTGGGAAGAATGCAATGTATCACTCTGGAATAACAACTCTAGTTCATCCAGATCTATACAAAGTGCTATTGGCCAAATGTATTCCTGCATATCACAGACAACTAGAGAAATTTTCACATCATCCCCAAAATAGCTTAGTTTATTCCTACTTATTTAATCTCTGAGACTAAATAAATGCCCAGAAAAGTAAATAAGAAAATAATAATTTCATAAATAAGGCTAAATATATAACTTCTTTTTCTTTTTTTCTTTCTTTTTTTTTTTTTTTTTTTTTAGGAATCTGCCAGCTTCTCTCAGGAAGTAAGTGAAAACCATTTATATTAATTATATTTAAGTAATTACCTTTTATTTTGTTCTGGATATGCAATAGATATTATTTTTATTTTATATAAATATAAGCAGAAGGAGGATATAGTATGTATACTAGCCAGATAAAATTTATTTATTAGTTGATTGACTGATTAATTCATTAAAAAGATATGTCATTCATCATTCATTTAAGAAATATATATTTAGAAAGCACTACATGATCCTAGATTTTGAGAACACAAAAGAAACAATAAAAATAAATTTATAAAAGAAGGTTTTTTTCTATACAAGGAGTATTCCCCAAAAATGTATACCCATATTTTGAATAATTATAAAGGCAGTGTTTATTAAAATACATTTCCTTTTCAAAATTGAACTATAACTGTTAAAGTGTGTATACAGTCTTTGGGGAACATCCTGTATATTGAAGAAGAAATTATGCATATCCAATACAGTGAGAATTAAGTCTCTAATTCTTCTTTTATTTCTTTAAGGAAATCTCAAAGACTAATGAGGTAAAGTATTGTTTCTATATGAAGTTATATTTAATTTATATTTTCAAAATGAATTTTAAAATATTATTAATTAGGCTATCTGAAATGCTCTTCTTTTAATAAGATAGAGTGTGTTATTTTTACTTAAAAATACAACTTCTTCTTACCTCTTAACTTTGGTTCCCTCAATTATCTTCAATTCTTTTAATTAAATCCTTCCATGTAGGCAAGACCCTTCCACATAACCTTAGTTTTGTATGGTTTCCACTGCTTTTTTTATTTAAAAAAATCATATTTTTACTATATTTGAACTGGAAAATTCACTAACATTTTTTTCACCTGTCATATTAATATCTTTAAAATGTGAAAAAAAATATTTAATTCCACAAATAATAATATATTGCTAAGAATTTAATTATTTGAGCCACCAAACTTTTATTACTTTTTGTTTCTTGAGAGATCTTTTAGCACTTCATCTAGTGAGAAATTATACTTTTAAAATAAAACAACCAAATATTTTATTGAGAAATACTGTGCTTTCTAAATGCTGGCTGGTTAGTTCAGTTAGTTAGAGCATAATCTTTGATAAGCCAATGTTGCAGGTTTTATCCCAGTCAGGACACATATAAGAAACTACCAAGCTATATAACATCTATATAATAAAAGCCTAAGTGACCTTTATGGTGGCAGGAACAGAATGACAGGTCACCATGATGTACACTGACCATGAGGGGGCAGATGCTCAATGCAGGTGCCATCCCCTGGTGGTAAGTGCACTCCCATAGGGGGAGTGCCACTCAGCCAGAAGCTGGCCTCACCATTGGCTAGTGCAACAGCAATGGCAGGAGCCTTTCCCACCTCCATGACAGTGGTAAGAAGCAGTGAGCAGTTAAGATGTAAGGACCAAGGGGTCCCAAACTGCAAGAGAGATGTCTGATAAGCCAGCAGGGAGACATCCTCCAAGGGTTACCAGACTGCAAGAGGGTGCATGCCCAGCTGAGGGACGCCCCTTTGCCCAGTGCATGAATTTTGTGTGCAGAACCTCTAGTAAATACATAAATAAGTGGAACAACAAATCAATGTTTCTCACTCTCTATTTCCTCACCTCTTTAAATTCAATAAATAAAAATTATTAAAAAATAAATACTGTGCTTTCCTGCTGTTGATTAACTCTTAGGTATTGCTAATTTTTTAAAATATATTTTATTGATTTTTTTACAGAGAGGAAGGGAGAGGGGGAGGGATAGAGAATTAGAAACATCAGTGAGAGAGAAACATCAATTCAGCTACCTCTTTCACACTCTCTACTAAGGATGTGCCTGCAACCAAGGTACATGCCCTTGACCAGAATTGAACCTGGGACCCTTCAGTCTGCAGGCCCATGCTCTATCCACAGAGCCAAACCAGTTAAGGGTGGTATTGTTAATTTTTTAATAGAGCCACTTCAAAATGTCCAGGGGAAATACAGAAAGATCATTGTAAAAATATACACAGATCAAAGTCAGTTTAGAGGTCTGGAATATGCTAGGATGTCTGCTCTTCCCCATGCTTTTGATAATGTATAGTTCGACTCTGGTTTATTGGAAAAATGCATTTTTTAAATAAACCAATGTCAAATCAGGATGCTGTCAATTGCCATAACCACTCTTACCCTGGATTCACTCATATTGTTTAGAGACTTGAATAGTAGATTGGGTTATGAGTGTGTAAATACTAGGTTAAAGGACACCTGCTGTGTTAGAAAAAGCCAAGTGGATGAGCAAGCACAATAGGAAAGGTCTAGGAGAGGATGAAGCATGGACTGCAGCCCAAAGTCTCCTTCCTTGGTGCCTTGGGAATCATGCTTTTTTTAATCCTTTCTCTCAAACTGAGAGTCAAAGCCCAAAATAAGAACAATGGTCTTCCCAGAAAGAACATGCAGCTTTGCCACATACTTCTCAGGCCTGATTAGTTTTTAGTTTTTCATTCTTCTCTCTCTCTCTCTCTCTCTCTCTCTCTCTCTCTCTCTCTCTCTCGTTTTTGGCATCTGCCTATACTACATGAGACTTTGACATTATATAAGCAATGCAGATAAAAGGAAACCTTGAAATAAAACTGCTTTTCAGTTAATTACCATTATTTTGACACAGAGGATATTTTGTAATAGATATTTAAATTCATTTTTAAAATATTTTTTATTGATTTTAGAAAAGAGGGGGAGATCTTTAAATTTTCATAAAGTAATATTTTTATAGCAGTGGCTTAGCCCTAAATTATTAAAATAATTAGCCTTAGTTCTTCACTCTAATGATATAGATAAAAATTACTGGTTGTCCAATCCAAATAAAAGCAATTCTCATTTTCTTTCCCTAAGGAATCAAATGAAATACCCACTCATGTAAGTCATTATTATTCAAACAAAATTAATTAAATACTGTCCTATGATATTTTCTTCTATATTTATTAGTTTATTTTTCTTATTAACAGAAAATTAAGCTGGCTAAAGAAAATAAGAATAACCAAAAAATTCTGGTGAGTTTTCTATACAAACATTTATTGCACACCCAAACTATGCTTAGATATTGCTAAACTGCAACCCTAACACAGCTGGCATGGCTCAGTGGTTGAGCATAGATCTGTGAACCAGGAGAGGCACATGCTCAGGTTGTGGGCTAGATCCTAGTGGGGGTGTGCAGGAAGCAAATATTCAATGATTCTCTCTCATCATTGTTTCTATCTCTCTCTCCTTGGGCCTTCCTCCTTGAAATCAATAAAATATATTTAAACTGCAATCCTCTAAAAAACAAACTTTTTATAAAATCTAAGTTCTATAAATTCTAATTTGTCAAAATTATTACAAAAACATTCTATTGTACCAGTTATGTAGCTACTCAACAATTATTTCTGGTTTTTCTAAAAATCCATTGATTTTCCATTTTCTAAAATTGAAATTATCCTGAAAGCAAATACCAATGTCTATAAAATTTCAGTTTTAATTCCTTAATAATCTATAACTACAAATGTAAGTACATCTCAAAATGGAGCATGGAGGAGAAGATTTATTAATCATAAAATAAATGACATACTATGCAAAAAGCTCTTTCTATATTAATTCATTTACTTCTAACAAGGTAAGTGCCATTCTCATAGATTCACAATTGGCTAAGTGTTATACTAGATTCTAGTAGTCAAAGCAAATATTCCATAAACTTTTCTATTTATTTTTTGGGGGTTTTTTGTTGTTGTTGTTTTGTTATTTTTGGCTTTTTTTACTTAAACATTTTGGCCTTGGAGTCTGAGTTAATCAACAAATATTCTCAATTCTACAGTTCATTCTATGAACATAAATAGAGAATTAATTTTGTAAGATAAACATTCCTTTGTTTAGGTATGTTTGGTATCTTACAGAATTGATCCAAATAAATAAAGTTTTAGTTTATTTTGTTATGCTCAGTTGTACTCTGACACATGGTATTAATAGTTGACAAACAAATTATATTAATTGATTTATACATTATTTATAAATTAGAAACAAAAATGTATAAGCAAATTACAAATTATTTATAATGTTATTTCTAGAATAAAATGGCTCAACATCATCAAAAATCCCCCTTGCCTCAACATTTCAAGACTGTTCGGTACCAGCCAGCTATGAAGCCATGGACTAATGTTTACCAAACTATCCCTAATGTGGTGAGTTCTCTCTTTTCATTTTTAAAAATAGTTATCTTTTGTAGAAAAAGTTAGCTAAGAAATGAAATAGAGAAATAAAATCTCAACAAATTCTCACAGAGAAGCTGAATCAAATTGAATAAATATTTCTAGGCTGGAAATTAAATTAGAAATCATATAGTCTAAATACAGCTATGATAAATACAATAATTATAATGATAAATTACATTCACATTGGATTTAAACTTCTTAAGTGTAGCTTATAATATTTCAGTTAATTCTTATAGTAATTCTTTCAGATAGGTCAAGATAGAGAATATTATTTCCATTTTACAAAAGTATCTGAAATCATAAAAAGTAGCTAGAAGAACTATGGATAACATTTCTTCTTTATTTAACTTTTAAAAATGTGATTCTGGAAATGTTTTTTAACATGAATAATAAGTAGAACAGGAAATTGAACCCAAAGAACTGACAATTTAATATAATTAACATAGGATTTGGACTCAGAAAACCTGACATAAATAAGCCTTTAATTCTGTGCAAGTCACTTCATTTCATAGGATTTCTTAAAATATGATTGATTTAGTTTTCTAGATATACATGTAGTATTTAAAATATTGTCCCCATTAAAGAGATAATAAGAATTTAATATCTGGAGTTTTGAATACAAAATGTTTAAAGAAAGTTCTAAATATATATATGAATATATTTATTTATTATAAAATATATTTGTTTACTATAAACATTTAGCTAATATATGTCATTTTTTTCTCTTTTAAAGAGGTACTTTTAAGATTCTTGAATTAACTGCTTCTACTTGAATTGGTAAGTGCCTTCATGTCTGGAGTTTAAACAATAATTTAAATAGGATATTTATGTGAGAAGTGTGACCTTAATATTATTATGTAATATTGTTTCAACTTTAATTAAATAATATTTTGGCTTATGAAATTTTTAGATCATGCTTATACCTTCTTGATTCCTGAATGTAATGTGTCTATGTAATTTGTACACATATGTTTTATAAATATTTTGAAAAAAATAGTATAATTTTTCTGTATAACTGAGGATATACTCAATCAGGAGCAATGGCTTTGGGTGGAAATTCTCAAAAGCACAATGTCCATAGAAATGTTTACCTGTCACCTTTGAATTGAGACAAAAACTTCAAATTCAACAGTTTAATTTGGGTGAAGATATCTAATACGAAGAGAATTTCCTATACGCAAAGCTATTTCAAGACAAATTCCTACACATTTTCTCTGAAAAAATTGTCATTTTTTTAAAATACCACAAGTCCTCCTCTTCCAGTTTTTCTAGTTTCTCTCTTTGACACTTTAATCATTACTATAAAGCATGATAGAGTTTCAAAGAAAATAACACATATCAATGTTGCTTTTTGTTACCTTTTATTTTATTTTTTATATTGTCCTTGCAGTATGTAGGTTATCTCCTATCTTGGAATTTATCTCATTCAATCTATCTTCTTGTTCTTTACATATGTCCTGCAACAGAAGTAGTTTCTAAGACATGAGTAATAACAATAATTACAATAATTTATTGAGGACTTCCAGTGTGCTAGTAACAATTCCAAGCCCTTTGCCTAAGATGATTAATTTTATGCTCACCAAAAAACTTATGAGGTAATTAATATTATAAGCCAATTTGAGATTTGGAAACAAGCCCATAGAGTTTAAATAAATTGTTTGTGATCATCCTGCAAAAGTAAAAGAGCCAATAATCTAATTCAGATTTTTCAGTCCTAGGGCTCAAACACTACTGGAGCCAAGCAACATCCAAAATCCAGCTATAATTTTTATAGAGAATTTAAAAAAAATTTAGGTACATTGCCTCAAACTTGATTTGCTTTGTTTGTCCTGTCGTTTCTACTTTCCTAATGAAGAAAAATTCAGACAACTTTAAAAAATGACCCTATATGAGAAAAATAATAGTGTAACTACTGTGGACAAGACATGAAAATACAGTTGATCTTTACAAATAGAAATATTCCTTTTGCTATCATTATTTACATACTTGGAAATGTTTTTAAAAAGCTGATCATGTATCCCATAATGTAAGAGACACAAAAAAGACATAAATAAGGCACTACTGAACTTATTCTCATCAAGCTCTGTTCTAGACATAAGACACAAAAATGGCAATACAATATGTTACATACTAAGTTAGAGGCATGAGAATAATATGGTAGAACAAAAAAAAGTCATCATTCAGAATTCAGTCCTTAATTGTGTCTTTACAGATAACTAGAAATAGACTAAGTGAAACAATGATGGGGAGCCGGGGGCAAGTTGGGGGTGAGAAAGAATTGTCAAAAAGTATTGGATTTACAGGAAAGTTATAAAATAAAAAAACAGACAAACCACAAAACATAAAATAAATTTTGAAGAAATTATTATATTTTTAATCCTCACCCAAGAATGTTTTTCCATTGATTTTTAGAGAAGAAGAGAGAGGGAAAAACAAAGAAATTTCAATGTGAGATCAACACATTGATTGGTTGCCTCCTGCATGTGCCCCAACCAGGGCCCAGGCCAGGGAGGAGCCTGCAACCAAGGTATATGCCCTTGACCAAATCGAGCATCAAACCCGGGACCTTTCAGTCTGCAGGCCAATGATCTATCCACTGAGCCAAACCAGTTAGGGCAAGAATTTAATAACTTAAGTGATTTCTAAAAAATATCAGTCCAAAGTAATTTTGTATAATAAAATTATTTTACTGAAAATATAGATTTCAATTAGAGCAAAAGATTCAACATATAGAGAGCAGTAATATTTTATGTCAAATAAACTATTTGGAAAATAAGAATAATTAAATGTTTCTTAAAAAATAGACTGAAAGAGCAAATATTACCATTTAATAAATAAATGATATTACTTTTTATGCTAGATTAAAGAACCTTATTAACTTTCACTTATTCATTAAGTGTTCAACAGAGAGTTATTAAAATCTGACTATGTGCTAGGTATCATGTTGGGCATTAGAAAATATTAACTAATAATTGTTATAACAAATAACATTTGGCCAGACTAGGAGGGATGAATGTATGTGTGTTCTGTATACAAACATACATTATTTCTGGAATACAATAGCTCTCCATGTCTGTGAGGGACATACTCCAAGACCCCAGTGGGCACCTGAAACTGCTGATAGTGCTGATAGTACTATGTTTTTCCAATACACACATGCCTACAATACAGTTTAACTTATAAATTAGGCACACTAAGAGATAATAACAATAACAGATAATAAAATAGAACAATTATAATAGTATACTGTAATAAATGTTACTTGAATGTAGCCTCTCTCTCAAATACTTTATTGTACTTACTGTATTCACCCTTCTTATGATGATGTGAGGTGGTATAGTGTCTATATGATGAGATAAAGTGAGGTGAATGGTGTACTAGTAGGCGTTATAGTGTTAGGCTACTATAAAAAATATTTGAGCATAGTACTGTGACCATAAAAATTGATCTGATAATTCATAGGGCTGCTAGGTGAGTAATGAGTGGGTAGTGCATGTAACATGGACATGCTGGACCAACGAATGATTACCAGTTGGGAACAAGAAGGACAGTGTGAGATTTCATCACTCAGAATAACATGCAGTTGAAAACTTATTGAATTGTTTATTTTTAGAATTTTCCATTTAATATGTTTGGGCTGCTATTGACTGCAGGTAACTGAAACTGCAGAAAGCACATTTATGAATAGAATTTTATCTGTAAGTCTAATAGATAATATAGCATTGCCTTTTTCCTTTTAGGTTTGACTGGAAAATCTATCTTCTGCAGTTTCCTATCTACCATTTTATTTCATACCACCAGCATGTTTGGACAGACTTATTATTAAGGCATACAAATTGAGCCAATAGAAGACTGAGAAGAATATTTCCAGGATTTTTTATATCTTTCCTATTAGTTCATGCTGAATATGCTGGGTCTGCATTGTGATTCTATATAAACCGGGGTGTTGATAATTTGAGATGTTTTCACCACTCTTTCTATTATAGAACCTCATTTGTTTTCCTCAAAAAATAAAATTTTTAATGCATCTTTTTGTGTGTAATCATCATTTCCATTGTTTGTACCGGCCCGCTGGGATCCTGATGATAATATAAATAATATTTTAACAGGTAAATTTAAACCAGCATAGCTAACACCAAAATAACCTTATACTTCCTGGGTACTTGAAATTACTACTCATAATGGATAACCTTGAACACTACAAACAGTCTCCAGCCAAAGCTGGGTTCACAGAACCATCAGTCATAATTCTGCCATTTCTCTCACTCATGTTCATGATTTTCCACAAACTTTCACCCCAAACCTTCAGCAGAGCCCTCAAGCTGCCTCTCTGTTTACATTTTCAAGTTACAGTAGTCAGGCATTGAGAATGTAGGAAGAAAGAAACTTTGCTCAAGGTTCTCTTGGCTGGTCTAAGAGCTGTGAGACAGATTAACAAAGGAAAATGACAAAATTTAACTAAATACATATGTATGGGAACCCCACAGGCACTAGGGTCAGAAACCTCACATACATGAGAAGTTCAGAAACAGGAAGGGAAATTAGGGTGTATATGGCATTCTAAGCTAGGGATGAGGTAAAGCAATTTGGGCCTTCAGAAGGTAATTGCAGGGAGAGCACATCTTCAGTATTTATTAGTTTATCCTACCATAGGTAGATAAAAAGTCATTTCTTGTTTAAACCTTTATGGACCAGCTTCATAATGTAAATTTTTCTAGATAGTTAAGGGGAAAGAGAAGTTTTTTTTGAGCCCACAAGGTCTCAGTTGCCTTTAGTACAAAATAATCTGCATTGCATTGAGGCATATCTTGGGTGGTGTGTTTTGAACCCCTACAAGAACCTAAACTTTCCAAGGCCCTTATTAATGGTATCAGCAAATGGAAAAAAAAATGCCAAAAGCAAGTAAGTTGGTACATGTATAGGTTATAAGAAAAAAATTCTAGAACAATGAACTTCTCCAGACAAGATAGAGAGATGAGGAAAGTTAAAGAACGTGGCTATGCAGGATGAAATAAAGATAAAAATTGAGATTAGAAATTTATATTAAGCATTTGGTTGTGATGGGAAGACATTGGAAGTGTTGTCATAGGGGAGTGACATGGTGTGATATGTGCCTTTGACTAGTGAAAAGATTTGAAAATTGGAGCCTTTCTGTTTTTTTGTTTGTTTGTTTTACTTCATAAAATACCCCAGTCCTTCCATCCTCCCACTGTAATCTATTTTTTAAAATATCTCTGAGCCTCACTTCCTTTCTTGTTCAGTCTAAACATTAAAGTGGTAATGTATGACATATATTTTGAAAGGGTAGAATAAGTAGAAGCTAAGAGTTTTTCTTTGTCATCATAGAACGCTCCATCCCTTAACACTCTGCTTATATTTCATTCTCTCTATTCTCTATTAGCTTCACTTCTTTTCTTACAGGGCTCAGACTTTATCCTGGATTATTTTAAATATTATCTTGAGAGTTCATATTGCTCTTCTGCCTCTCTTTACTTAGTTCTACCTGAAATATGCCATGAACTCAATTTCTATTGCCACTCCATCAAGCAGCTGAATCCCAAAGTAAGTCTGTTTTCTAAACTTTGTTGGTCACAGAAGATTGCTCATCAAACTTTATCTTCTTAGCTTTAGAGTTAGCTCCTTTCTTGACTCTCCATAAGCTTCAAACTGAAGTATCCATCTTATATAAAAACTGCTGTTTGAAATTTTAAAGGCAGTCTGTCTCGTGATTGAGCCGTAAGTTCCAAGACAAGGGGTGAATGAAAGGGCAGAGCAGGACTGACTCCATTTCGTACCTTGTCCTCAATCTTGTGTAGCTGTGTCTCTGACCGGATCCCTCTTCCGAGAAAGGTCGCAGAATGTGTCAGTTACCCAGCTCACCCTTAAATCAGCCAACGGGGATGCAAGGGGAACTCCAAAAGTATGCTGACCACATCCTGTCTTTGTGTAACCAGACCCTAGCCTCCAGCCCTCACCCAACCAATTGGAATCTGCCAACTCAGCAGTCCGAGGAAGCCCCATCTCCCCCTATAAAACCTATGTGCTTTCGAGACTCGCTCTCTTCCTGCCTCCTGCTGCTGCAACGGTGGAGGCAGAGAGCCAAGCCTGGGCTTGAATAAAGGCTCTTTGCTTTTGCATCGGACTTGGCTCCCTGGTGGTCTTTGGGGATCTTGAAATCTGGGCATAACAAAACTAATCTCCCTAGGAAACAATTTCCCTCTCTACTTTACTGACAGCATTGACTCCACCAAGCCTAAATTTGATTCATCTTCCTATTACAACACTTCAATAACTTGACAAATCTGAACATAACTTGAACTATTTCCCTTCAAGTCTCAAAGAATGTGGTGACCCTTCTCTAGTTCAAAGCTAATAGCTCTTTTGGTGTTTTTTAATTATGTGGCAAAAGTAATGATTATAATAATATCTAAAATTGACTGAGCAAGTGTATACAAGGTAATTAATATATCTATCTCTAGTATTTGTCTTCAACTATTAATAGTATTGGTATTTTACTAATATGTATTAACATCATACCTTGAAGATGAGAAATTGTAATAAAAAAAAGAATGTTGCCCGCAGGGTCACCATTTTATTCAGACCTATTAATTAAAACTTACTGCATGGTAATTCTTATAATTCTCCTTTTTCTAAACATTTGGAATGGACTCCTCTTTCTTCTCCTACACATACACTGATGTTCTCTTGGCTCTGACCTCCACCACTTCTTTTCTAACTCTTCACATTTTTCTTATATGATCTTTTCCACTTTAACCATTTTCATTGCTACATATAATCAGCTGATTAAAACCAGCTTCTTATTCTCTAGATTTAGTTCTAAATTATTGCCCTAAAAATTTAGACAGGTATCTATATATGTTTGCTGGTTTCTCAAATTAAAATCTGAGCAATATGAAGAACAATGTATAAGCAGAGTTTTACTTGAATCCCTAGTAATAAAACAATTATTTGGTATTCAGCTAAATTCCCAGGTTATTCCAAGTATTTTAGACCTATTATTTCATTATATTAGAACATGGCATTTATTCTAGCTTCTTTAAGGACTTTTCACATATCTCCAGATTCAAGTTTACCTCATTGATATAGATGGATGGCTAAAGATTTTTCTGTAATGCAAAGTTGATTTTTAAAATATTAAAATAACAAAACTCATTACAAAACTACATGGGTTGAACACTTACTGCAACAATATTTTTTAGTATATTTTTGTTGTATATTTCTTTTTTAAATTAAACACCTTCACATTTCCAAGAGTAAAGCTATAGAAGAATAAAAGGTACCCTATTTCCATTACTACAAAATAGTAAGACTTGTTCTGGTCCATCAGTATCTAAAATCACCTACTGTTTTGGAATATGAGATCGCAATAAAAAAGAAAGACTACTTTTATGTTTATTGATCATGTCTATTCTTTCCAACTATCTAGCATAACCCACAAATTTTCTATCCTGTTGAATCAGAAAATAATGGATTTTCTTAGACTCTATTTAATATACTGACAAGCCAATCAAATGCTCTATTTTTCTCTGTTATTAAACTTTTGATTTCTAGCATTTCCATTGGATTATTTCTTATAGTTTCTTTCTCTGTGTTGCAGTTAGCAATGTGATCTTGCAAGACTATTTTATCATTAAAATATCCAAAATACTAGTCAAAATGACTCAAATTCCCTGTTTGAGCGTTTCAACATTTGGGTAACAACTGAATCTGGTTCTGATGACTACATTTATTTAACAGTAAACTTTTTTTTTTTTTGCCTTTTTGTGTGCCTTATAATTTTTTACTGATGCAGACATATTGTAGTTTAGTAGATAATGAGATAAGTATTCTTTTACATTGAAAATAATCACTTTTTTTTTCTGTGAAGGCTTTAGTGTGTGTTTCGGAGGGGCTGAGGGGAGGTTTGTTAACTGACTCCACAGAGAAAATTATATATTTGAAAGAGTGGTTCTTTGAAATGGGGGAAGTAATTTACAGCCAAATAAATTAAATTAAGAAGTTTCCTGTTTTTTCAGATTCGATGTTGATTTATTTCAAAACAAAAGAAATAATTAAATTAAGGACTTCTTATAAATATCCCTGAAGGAAAGAGAGTGAGGCATATTGTCCAGATTAAGACCAGTATTTACAGCCATCAGTTTTCATCCCCAAAACAAGGTCTTTTTCCACATTAAGGTGCTTCCATTTTAAAAAGATTCCCTATCTGGTCTCAGAGAAATTTTAAGAGTGCTTATGAATTCATGGCATATTTATATTCTCTCCTGATTTGGAGAAGTTGGAAATACAGAGTGTTGTGTAAATCTAATCCAACACACACACCTGAATTCTCACTCCAAGCCTATATGAGAGAAAACTTATTAAAGGAATTTTTTTTTCCTAAGTTCAAACAGGATTCTAGATGTCAAATTCTAGAAAGATGGGTTTGCTTTGTTTAAGAATTCTCGTGTTCTTCTGAAGAACTAAACAATGGAGTCAACTAAGCCCTGTCACTTAAAAACTACTTAAATTTTTTAAAAAAGTGAGAAAAGGAAGGAAAAAGTATTGTTTGAATGGGACTAGGATGTTTTGTTCTTTCTAGAACATTCTAAAGTACTAAATGACAAGTGATACATGGGTAGACAAATACATTAAAATACTGAGAAAAAATTTTTAAAGTTGATAAATCTTGGATTTTTTCTTTTCCTAAGTAATTTTTTAAGGACTCTAATAATTTCATTATTATTTGTTAGCTGTTATTCTTTTATTTCTATAGTCTTTATTAAAAATGCTTATTTAGCCAAAAACCGGTTTGGCTCAGTGGGTAGAGCGTCGACTTGTGGACTGGAGGGTCCCGGGTTCGATTCCGGTCAAGGACATGTACCTAGGTTATGGGCACATCACCAGTGAGGGGCGTGTAGGAGGTAGCTGATTAATGTCTCTCTCTCATCAACGTTTATAGCTCTATATCCCTCTCCCTTCCTCTCTGTAAAAAAATCAATAAAAAATATTTTTTAAAAATAAAAATGCTTATTTATCTTGAATATAATTTCAAAAACATTTAAAGTTCCATTAAATTAATAGTTATCATATTAAGTAGTCATATTAAGAAAAAAATAAAAATTCAGTAAAATGTGCTTATTGGATAATCCATAATATAATGATTTAATTGGTATTATATGAACTACTTAAATAGATTTTTTAAAGTACATAAAAAAATCAATACACATTTTCTCACATAGTCTCTTTTATTTGTATTTAAATTATAGTTTTATAGTTTTATACTATTCTATATGATCAAATTGATAGGTTTCTAAAATATTACTGAAGCAAAAAGAGATTCTTCTAAATTATAATGTGGCAATTGTTAGATATTTATTAGACAATATGAAAATGATTCTTATGGCAAATTAGACAATTGGCATATAATATGTCTGTGAAAATCTGGCTCCAGCTAGTTAAATCCTCCTATTTCTAAAACCCACATATGGAGAAAAGTATTTTAGAAAAAATATCAAAACCTCAGTTAATTTTATACTGTTAATCTTTAGGTTATATATGCTCTACAATGAAATATGGACTCATTTAAAAATAATTTAAATAATAATATATAATCCTCTTTAAGCATAGATTTAAATATACCAGAGGGAAATTTAGACACTATCACTACATTTGGAAAGATTCATTTGATTAATTTGTCCATTTTCCTGTTTATTTATAGTATAACTTATTCTAAAATGATTTAAGGGAGCTTGAAAAATAAGTAAAACAGAATTTTAAAAGAATATGTAAATATTTTGGTGAGGGAATAAAGACTAAAGTAAATAGCATAAATAATACAGAGGTGAAGTAAGCACCCCCAAATGAGGTGCACTGTAGAGTTCTAAAAGTGGGCAATGTTAATTTAGCTCTGAAATTCCTGGTAGGCAAAGAATAAAAATAAACATGGAATCAAGACATATATGCAATAGCACTGTGTCTAAGACATGAACATATACCAATAGCTCAAGAAAAGCCTGGGTATTGGGCCTGTCACACATTTCTCTAATGCTGCTTGTAAGGAAACAGAATGAAGCCTAGATCTTTATTCCATGTCTTTATAACTTAATAAAAATTACCCTGTTAGTATTTTTCTTAAATTGTCTCAGTATAATACCTAAGAACAGTATAGCAAAGACCACTCAATATATGGTGAAAACTAACTTGACAAGAAAGTGATCCAAAAAAAAAATGTTTTGAGAAATAGATAAACTTTGAGATTTTCTTCCAGGAATATAATTTCCCAGCCTAAATTTTGTTAAGAATTGGGCTATAAAACAGTCTCATTAAAAAACTTGAAAATTCTTCATATTATTAGAATATACTTAGCATACAAATAGCACATTCTTAACTCACAAAACATAGACTACAGAAGGTAAAATTAATTTATGAAAATTATTTTTTAAATCAACCATCAATTAATAAGGAATATTCCATTCAGTACTTTAGCTATATTTAATATTTTAATATTCATTTTGCAATAGGTCATGAGCATAATATAGATTGAGAATGTGTATTTTTATATTTTGAGATAAAAATAGTGTTTTAATAAATGTTTTGTATATACATTATTTGTTGAGAGTTGAGGTGATATATGTTTTTGAACATGGCAGAAGCCATAAAGTTTAATAATCAACCAACTAGATTATTTTTACATTCTTTGAAAAAAATGAATCTAATCAAGACAGATACTTTAATATATGACTACCCCAGTTCTTTTCAGAGTAGTGGAAAAAAATTGATAATCAAAAGCCTACAGTTCTTAAGGACTAGAAATTTTTCTAAGTTCATAATACCATTATCCCACTGAATCTATGTATACTTTTTTAAAAATTTCTTTATTGATCAAGGTATTACATATGTATCTCTATACTCCCATTAACCCCCAACCCTCCCGCACTCATGCCCTCACCCCCCGGTGTCTGTGTCCATTGGTTAGGCTTATATGCACACATACAAGTCCTTTTGTTGATCTCTCCTTCTACCCCCAATCTCCCTTACCTTCCCTCTGGGGTTTGACGGTCTGATTGATGTTTCTCTGTCTCTGGATGTTTATCTGTTTATGTTGTTCATTATATTCCATAAATGAGTGAGAACATATGATATGTATCTTTCTCTGACTTGCTCATTTCGCTTAGCATAATGATCTCCAGTTCCATCCATGCTATATATATATACTTTTGAGATATCAATAAAACACCTGTTAGAATGCCTACCTTTAAGCAATTGAATTTCCTGATAAGCCATCCAAAACAAATTAATTGCAAAAGTATATTCCTAGGTAACTAAATGAGTTGAGTTTTACTTTAAAATTTTTAGTTAGAAGCCAGTTAATTGTTGAAAGGCATTTGGCAAAAAATAAAAAATGATAATTTTGGATGTAGTGTCATTCTTGTTAGGTCATCTGACAGTAGTTAACTAGTAAGAACAGATTTTCTGTTAAGCATCTTACGAGTTGGACTAATAAAGCCATGGGTTCTCTTGTCTCTCTATAGGAGAAGAGAATTAACTAAGAAATATATTGTATATTTCATTGTTCATAAGGTCAATCAAAATAAAGCTTTTACTTTGGACCTTCATTATCTGTGTAGCTTTTACAAAGAAGGTAAATAAATGGACTTTCAAAATTGCAACAATTATAGCACAACTATCGAATAATTATAGACAGAGTTTTATGTTAATAACAAGTTATTAAAGTGTTGATGATGATAAAATAAAGACATGTCAATAAGCATGAGGGTTGTTGTACAAAGCTTTCAGAATAAATTTTAAAAACAAAAATAATAAAGTTGTGTTATTTGAAAATAGATAAATGTCAAGATAAAGAGGTGAGTTTAGAAATGTAGTGATCTGGAGAAGGATAAAATTAGAGGAAACCAGAACATGTAGATAATTTTAACCATTTATTTCTTCAAATTATAGAATGTTGGATTGGGCTTCCTCTGGCAGTGAAGTCTCATTAATGGGGTATTTATGTAGAGACACAAGAAAAACTTGATGGAATAAAAGCAGAAACTCAAGTGCTACTTGATATTATTTTATTATGTTATTATTATCACCCTGTGTAAATTTCAAAATAGTATTTTATCTCTTAACATCACCTGAAGTAAACTCTAATTTTTAACAATAGTAAATAATTATTTTTTCACACCATTTTTATTCTTCCCATATGCATAATTTATGGTGAATTATTAAAACATATTGAAGCTTAATTCAAGAACTGGATATATGGTCTTTTGCATCTGTAAAGAGGTAGCAACAGACCAGTTAAATACACACACAGAATGCAATCAAAACCTCAGAGGTGCTGAAACCAGTTTGGCTCAGTGGATAGAGCGTCGGCCTGTGGACTGAAAGGTCCCAGGTTCGATTCTGGTTAAGGGCATGTACCTTGGTTGCGGGCACATCCCCCCGGTGGGGAGCGTGCAAGAGATAGCTGATTGATGTCTCTCTCTCATCGATGTTTCTAACTTTCTATCCCTCTCCCTTCTTCTCTGTAAAATATCAATAAAATATATTTTTTAAAAAAAACCTCAGAGGTGAAAGAGGATGCTGTTGCATCCCTGGATATATAAGAGCTGAATGGTCTTTTAGATGATAAAATTTATGTATATGTAGAATATTACAAACCAACCAATGCAAAACTTCCTGAGGCAATTGTCTAGATCAAAAACATATGATGATAATAATAATAATGGTAATAATAATAAATAATTAATATAGGACCATATTTTAAAAAAACATACTGATAAGGCTGTACAAATTCTTCAGTAATGTGGAATACTGGGTACAGATGTTTTTACATAAATAACAATTGTAAAATAATATTTTCTTTTTTTTAGAAGCATTTCCACTTTCTTGATAAGGTAAAAAAAATTTTTTTCATTTACATATAATTTTATTTGTTTTTACTTTAAAGTGTTATATATTTTAAAACTCTCTGATTTCATTACAATGCAATTTTGTGACTACTATTGCTGTTAAAATATCAGTGCTATTAATCTCTTTTTATTTGATAGAAAAATGTTTATCAGCTACATATTTGTGTTTAACATATTTACCAGAAGGTCTTAATTTCTTTTCAATGAATAGGAGCATTAAATAAATACATTCATTTTGCAGTGTGATACAATTTTTGCCATGCCCAGTTTTCCTCCTCTTGCCTCTATGAAATTTTATTGCAATGCACCAAGTTTACTTAAATGAAATGATGAAACCACAAAGGCTTTACATGTATGAAATATTAGAGCAGAAGAAAATATGATCTTGGAACTACTAGCAGGAGAAGAGTGTCCTACAGAGTTAGATGACTTCTATGCAGAAAATACCCAAAGCATTTATCAATTGATTGTGATTAGATTTTTTAAAATTGTTACTTTTGCCTCAAATTATGAAGATAGCAGAGTGCTAAGAAAACTATACTTGTACTTATTTGCAAGTGTGAAGTACATAAACATGACACTCTAAAAGAGAAAGGCCAAGAGATATGGTCTGGATGTGCACAATTGTGACCTAAAACCATTAGGCATGTAGTTAAGGGGCAGGAAGGTCTTAAAAATAGTATTAAAAATTAAAACCATAGAAGATATTATTTTGAACTTTTATAAGAATTAATATTTTAATCATAAGAATCTGAAGATCCAAGGTCACAATACAAATGAGTGACATCTGTCCCTGCGAACACTCCAGAGCATATACCACTTGTGTTTTATGCATGAGACCTTAGGATAACATGACATATGAGCACACATTTTAACTGAGTAATTTAGGAAGCCAACCTAAAATTGGAAAAGATATATATAATATTAAATTTTAATGAGGAAGCTTTATTGCCTAGTACCCATAGTAAAACAAAACAAAACAAAACAAAACAAACCTTGTCTGTTCTTTTCAATATATAGCACACAGAGAAGTAGATAATGGGTTGTGATTTATACTTTTCAAAATAAATAATTAAAGACCAAGTTAGAAAAAGCTTAAAATATCCTAAAACTACTGGAGAACAATCTATATTTTCTGAGAAGTTATATTGCAATGCCTAAAGAGTTGCTAGGGATTTTGTGATAAATACAAATTATGATCTAATGTAAATGTCTGGTATAAATAAGCAACTAGCCTCAGAACTGAATCAAAACACTTAATCTCCTATACATAAAACTTCATAAATAGATATGAATAAGAAATTTAATGATAGTGAAGAAACATTGCAACTAATAGGACATTAAAATCAGTCATTGCACTTGAGGAATATCTGAGATTTTACTGCCTATGTTGTTTTTTCCCTTTCTTTATTGTTTACAGTATTAAAATAGTAGTACATATGTCTCCTTTTTTTACCTCAGACCTTCCCCACCCCCCCACTACATGCCCTCACTGCCGCGCCCCTCCCACCCCAGTGTCTTATATCCACTGGTTATATACATAACCATACAAGTCCTTCAGTTGATCTCTTATAGCCTCCCCCCAACCCTAAACCTCCCCTGCCTTCCCGCTGCAGTATGACAGTCTGTTCATTGCTTCTTTGCATTCGTATCTGTGGTTCCCCCCCAACCTGATTCTTTTCTTTAAAAGCATCTTGCCTCTGCAGACTAAAAATAAACCTATAAGAAAAAATGTTTGAGTCCCAATTTCAATGTCCAACTGTTCTGAGTCCCAGTTTCAATGTCAAACAGTTCCTTATGTGTACATGTCAGCAATGGTATCTGGATGGTGGACAAATGGTGGCAATGCAGTTCCAACCCTCTCTGGTTTGGTCCTAGGCATCCTGTAGCGATGCACAGCTGCTGACTGCTCACATGCCAAGGCATCGTCAGCATCTTCCATCTCTGGACTGTTTCTCCTCTTGTCTTCGTGGTTGGAGCAGACCTGTCAATTCCTCTCTGTTGCAGGAGTCCACTTGGTCTTGGAGTTGTTTTCTGGAAGTATATAAACATATTCTCAACCGAAAGTTAATAAAGAAATCTTTTCTATAAAATTGACTTGGGGTCCTTTTTTATTTTGGCCCAAACAATTTTCCTTTGGCTTATTTTGACACCATGTGTGTTTTTCATGGATGTCTAGCTGTTAGCATTACAAATGAAAATCAATTTTCTAAAGCAAATATCTTCTAGATGTAATTTACTTACAGGATATTTTTTCTTACATGATATTATCCTACTATTCCTCTCTCTTGATTAATGGAGACTTTTGTAAATTTTTAATGCAATCTTGAGAACTTTAAATTTTAATTTTTTGCACAAAAATATGACTGCTTTTATGTTCATTGCATGTTAAGCAATTTTACCATAAGATGAACTACCAATAGAAATTTTAGTTAATACTTTAGGAATAACTTTTTTCCAGTACAATTAAATTTTCTTGAATATTCACCTATTTCAATTAAACAATTAAATTAATTTGAAAATTTAACTACTATTTTATTGTCAAATTTAATATTCTAACAACAATCTTAGTTTGACCCTGTAAATATTAGTGGAAATGATTATTTGCATTCTTGAATAGGCCCTGAGCATTCCTGGTGCTAGGCTGGATTTAGATAGAGGGCAGCTGCTGTCAGCCAAGTCTGTCTGTTACCTGTGTCCTGACCTGGGCTGGGCATGGGAAGCAAAGCAGACATGGGGGCAGGAGACCTCCTTCAGAAGGGGTGAGGGTTCAGGCCCCTGCAAGGTTGGGGAAGTGATGGTCTGTGACCTCCACGTTCTCTCCTGATGGACCCTCTGCGACTGTGCCTGTTTTAGGTTGTTCCTTCCCTGACCTATGTTTTCTTCTAACATTTTCATGGTTGATAAGTCTTTAATCCATTTTGAGTTTATGGTTGTGTATGGTGTAAAAAGTAGTCCAGTTTCATTTTTTGCAAGTATCTCTCCAATTTTCCCACCATTTGAATCAACTGCCTTTACTCCATTATATGTTCTTGCCTCCTTTGTCAAATACTAATTGATAATAAAGGCATCAGTTTATTTCTGGACTTCCTATTATATTCCATTGAGCTATATTTTTATGCCAGTAGCATGCTGTTTTGATTACTACAACCTTATAGTATAGTTTGATATCTGGTAGCATGATTCCTTCAACTTTGTTCTTTTGTGGTTTCATATAAATTTTTGGAATATTTGTTCTAGTTCTGTGAAATGCATCATTGGTATCTTGATAGGGATTGTCTAGAATCTGTAGATTGCTTTGAATAGTATGGACATTTTGATGATGTTAATTATTCCTATCCATAAACATATGCTTCCACTTATATGTACTTCTTCATTTTCTTTCTTCAGTGTCCATAATTTTATGTCTTTTACATCCTTGGTTACATTTATTCCTAGTTTGTTCGTTTGTTTGTTTGTTTGTTTTTTAATGTAATTGCAAATGGGATAGTTTTCTAATTTTCCTTTCTGACAGTTCATTATTGGTGTATAAAAACAACTGATTTCTGGATATTTATTTTATATCCTGCTACTTTACTGAATTAATATATTAGTTCTAGTAGTTTTAGGGTGGATTTTTTAGGGTTGTCTCCATAAAGTATCATGTCATCTGCAAATAGTAACAGTTTTACTTCTTCCTTTCCGATTTGGATGCATTTTGTTTCTTCTTGTCTGATTTCTATAGATAGAACTTCCAGTATCATCCTATATAATAAAAGCCTAATGTACTAAGTGTCCAGTCAGGTGCTCAATCAAAGTATAATATGCTAATGATATCTTAAGGCTGCTCAGTCTCTCACTATGACATGCACTGACCACCAGGGGCAGACACTATGACCAGTAGGTTAGCTTGCTGCTGGGGTCTGGCCAATTGGGACTGATTGAGATGGGCTGTTCACACCCTGGAGCCCTCCTGTAGTCTCTCCCCAGCTGGCCAACCTCCTGTGTCCCTCCCCGGCCCTAACTGTGCACCATTGGGGTCCCTCAGCCTGGCCTGAACCCTCTCATAATCCAGGATCCCTCAGAGGATGTCAGAGAGCCAGTTTCAGCCCAATGGCTGAATGACCAGTCACTATGATGTTCACAGAGGACCTGGGGTCAGATGTTCAATGCAGGAGCTGCCCCCTGGTGGTCATTGCATTTCACCGCTCAGCCAGAAGACCGGCTCATGGCTGGTGAGTGCAGTGGCAGTGGCAGGAGCCTTTCCTGCCTCTGTGGCAGCGCTAGGGATGCTGGGGAACCCTCCCCCCGCCCTCCCACACACACACACACACACACACACAAGTGCATGAATTTTGTGCACTCGGCCTCTAG
Organism: Lasiurus cinereus; assembly: GCA_011751065.1. Classification (NCBI taxonomy): domain Eukaryota; kingdom Metazoa; phylum Chordata; class Mammalia; order Chiroptera; family Vespertilionidae; genus Lasiurus; species Lasiurus cinereus. The sequence goes on from JAAGEH010002528.1 coordinate 37,148,804, forward strand.
TGTTGAATAAAAGTAGGGAAAGCTAACATCCTTGTATTGTTCCCCAACTTAAGGGAAATGCTTACAGGTTTTGCCCAGGAATATGATATTGGCATTGGTTTGGTCACATATATGCTTTATTTCACTGAGAGGTATGTTTCCTCTCTTCCCACTTTGCTGAGAGTTTTTATTATAAATAGGTGCTGGGTTTTATTGAATGCTTTTTCTGCATCCATAAACATGATCATTTGATTTTTATCATTCATTTTGTTTATGTTATGTATCACACTTATTAGTTTACAGATATTGTACTAACCTTGCATCTCCAAAATAAATTCCACTTAATCATGGTTTATGATTTTTTTAAGATGTATTTCTGGATCCTATTTATTAATATTTTGTTGGGGATTTTAGCATCTGTGTTCATTAGGGATACTGGCCTATAATTTTCTGTCTTTGTAGTGTGTCTTTACCTGGTTTTTGGAATTGGGATAATGTTGGCCTCCTCATATGTATTTCAGAGTCTTCCATCCTCTTAAATTTTTGGAATAGTTACAGAATGGGTGATAATTCTTCTTTGAACCTTTGGTAAAATTTTTCTATAAAGCTATATGCTACCATAGCAATATTTTTTTCTGTTAAAGCTCCTCAGTCAAGAGAAACAAAAGAAAAAATAGACAAATGAAACTACATTGAACTAAAATGTTCTTGCACAGCAAGAGAACCATCAACAAAATAAAAAACAAACCACTGAATGTGAGAACATATTTGCCAATGATATATCTGATAAGGGGTTGATATCCAAAATTTATAAGGAACCCATATGACTCAATACCTAAATAAGAATAAATCCAATTAAAAAATGGCCAAAGAACCTGAATAGACACTTCTCCAAAGAGAACATATAGATGGACAAAAAACATATGAAAAGATGCTCACTAATCAACAAATAAATGCAAAAATTAAAACCACAATGAGATATCACCTCACACCTGTCAGAATGACCATCACCAATACATCAACATACAAGTATTGGAAAGGATGTTAAGAGAAGGGAACTCTTGTGCACTATTAGTGGAAATGAGAATTGGTGCAGCTACTGTGGAAAGCAATATGAAATTGCATCAAAAAAGTTAAAAATCAACCTGCCTTATGATCCAGGGATTCCACTTCTGGAAATATATCCAAAGATATCTGAAACACTAATTCTGAAACATTATATGCACCCTAATATTCATTAGAACATTATTTACAATAACCAAGACTTAAAAGCACCCCAAGGGCCCATCAGTAGATGAGTGAATAAAAAAAGTAAATGTATATTTACACATAGGAATACCATTCAGTCATAAAAGAGAAAGAAATTTTACCTTTTTTTTGACAGCATGGATGGATCTAGAGAATACTATGCTAAGTGAAATAAGCCAGTCAGAGAAAGGCAAGTACTATATTATTTCACTTACATGTGGAACCTGATGAACAAAATAAATTTGCTAACAAAATAGAAACAAACTCAAAGATAAAGAGAGAAGGCAAACAGCTGTTAGAGAAGAAGGCTGGGTGAAAAAAAGTGAAAAAATAAAAAATCTCATAGACACAGACAAAAGTATGGTGATTAGCAGAGGAAATAAGGGAGAGGTAGAAGGAAGTAAAAGGGCATAAATGGTGATGGAAAGACATTTGTCTTGGGGTGGTAAACACACATTATAATATATAGGTGATGTATTATAGACTTGTACACCTGAAACATATATAATTTTATTAGGACATTGAAATTGGGACTCAAACATTTTTTTGTTCTTATAGATTTATTTCTAGCCTGCAGAGGCAAGATGTTTTTAAAGAAAAGAGTCAGGGGAAAAAAAACAAAATGATACAGAGGCAAAGAAGCAGTGAACAGACTGTCATACTACAGTGGGAAGGCAGGGGAGGTTGAGTGGGGAGGGGATGTAAGAGATCAACAGAAGGACTTGTGTGCATGTATATAAGCATAATATATATTAGTTATGCTTATATACATAAGCATATGTATATATGCTTAGGTAGAGGGGTAGAGGGGGGCAGGTGAGGGCCTATACTGGGGGTAAGGAAGGCCTGGGGGAGGTCAATAGGGAAAAATAAAAAAGGAAACATATGTACTGCTATTTGTAAGACTTTAAACAAAAATAAATAAATTTAAACTTTAAAAATTGGTCTTTGGATATCTGCTTTTAAAAATGTATTTAGAATACAAGACTGTGCCCACATAGTCACAAGAAAGCTACATGGGTTAAGAAAAACATTCAATGTTATTCAAAGAGATTTGTTAGTTATATTCCCTGTGAATGTACGTAGAGTTATAAAGAAATATATTTTTTAGCGGCATAAAATTTAAAACCAATATTGTTTTCTTTGCTGTCTTAGAAATTACTGTCATCCATAGAAGGGGTGAAATATATTTTTTATACTTTAAGATATTGATATGTATTTTTCATTATTAATTTTATTTTTAAAACAGCATTTTTTATCTAATAATATTAAATAATTTAATATTATATTATTGTTTTTTCTTGTAAACACAATTTAGGAATATGTTCTCTTTTCTTGCTCTGATAAGCTCATTTAAAATGCATATATAAAGTATAAGCATATCTATATTTATATATTTTATAATTTTTATTCCTACTGATACTCCTTTTACATTACCTACTCATTAGATTAAATTATTTAAAATAAAATGTAACTATATAAATAAAGTTTTTATATCATAGAAAAGTATTGCTGATAAAGAATGATATATTTTCCAACAAATAGGAAAACTGGGTCTTATGTTCATAAATAGTGTCTGTTATTGATATCATCATCCTTAAGATAGAGACTTAGGGATTCTTAAAAAAAATAGCAGTCATTCATTGTGTATCATCACTGTCATAACATAGGTAATATATAGATAGAACAGACACAAAAACCTTTAATTGATTTCTTTGCTTTTCCTTTAGAATTACCCAGTTAATCCATCTATTGATACTCCTTATCCCACACCAGAGAATAGTCTCCCTACTCCTGGCTCTTCTTCAGAGAATAATTTACTCAAGAATCCTGGGAATCCTTACCTTGAGCCAAGGATACCTGCATATCCTTATATTCCCTATTCTCCTAGAGCCCCTCTCACTTTCCTCATTTTCCCACATCTACTTGGTTGAATGCTTCTTTTCAGAAGGCTTCCTCCCTTATCCATGCCTTAAATAGACCTGAAGTTGACTCCATAACTTACACAGCTAAGTCACCTGCTACACCCCAAATTTCTGCCCCAAAGTTTTCAATTCATTCTGTGATCTGGTGATGAAGCTAAGTCTGCTCCAGCCACACCTGCTGCAGCCATACCTACTGCCCCAGAACTTTATTCTTCTACTGCTTTTGATCCGGTGGGTTGCCTAAATCTTATTCCTATAATACTTGAGATTTTTAGGAGAGAGGGAAAGAAACACCGTCTCTCCATAAGCAAATGTTAATCTTAAACATTTTGAATAGCTTTATAGAGATAACAACTAACATAAATACAATAAACTAAATGAATTGAAACTGTACCCTTTGGTAAATTTTGGCATATGGATACACTGAGATAATGACTGACTACCAGAGTCAAAGTTTCTTCCTGTTCCTTTGTAATCCCACCTGCCTTTTTCCTATTTTCTGTCACTGGAGATTGGTTTGAGTTTTCTAGAATTTTATATACGTATAAGTGGAATCATACTGTAAACAGTATGCTATTTGTGTCTGCCTTTTTTAAAACTCAACATAATTGTTTTGATATTTGTTGAGGTAGTACAGTCCATGTATTTTTATTTTTGCAGGGTGGCATTTCATTAAATGGGTATCTTATATGATTTTTTACCCATTTATCTGTTGTTGAACATTTTAAATTCCAAACTGAATGTCATTTATGTATTTCCATGTAACCATGTATTTGTTGCATACTATACTGGCTTTAACCTTCAGGTCAATGTTAAATAAAAATGACTAGATGGGCTGAAACAGGTTTGGCTCAGTGGATAGAGCGTCGGCCTTTGGACTGAAAGGTCCCAGGTTCAATTCCGGTCAAGGGCATGTACCTTGGATGTGGGAACATCTCCAGTGTGGGGCGTGCAGGAGGCAGCTGATCGATGTCTCTCTCTCATCGATGTTTCCAGCTCTCTGTCCCTCTCCCTTCCTCTCTGTAAAAAGTCAATAAAATATATTAAAAAAAAAAGTAACTAGATGGGTCCTAACCAATTTGGCTCAGTGGATAGAGCATCGGCCTGCAGACTGAAAGGTCCCAGGTTCAATTTCAGTCAAGAGCATGTACCTTGGTTGGGGGCATATCCCCAGTAGGAAGTGAGCAGGAGGCTCACTTCATCTCTCTCTCATTGATGTTTCTCTCTCATTGATATTTCTCTCTATCCCTCTCCCTGCCTCTCTGTAAAAAATCAATAAAATGTGCTGTTTTTTTAAAAGTGACTAGATGGGCACCCATGGCTGTCTTATTTCTTTTCAAGCAGTAAGCTAGGACAATCCTAGGGTTCATCTCATTTGCTTCCTGTCTGAATCACTGTCCTTTAAAGCCTAATTCAGATCTTGAGAAACAATGCTTTTTGTAATTTTAGTACATTTTAAAATTTTATTTCAGGCAATAGGGTAAATCCAGGTTCTGTTACTTATCTTGACATGAAGTGTAGTTCTCTAAACTTTTTGAAAACAATATAAATTTTTTGGAAAAATATTTAAGAAGTACTTAGTCCCTAAGTTTGGGAAGATGTGGCACAAGCAATTCAGCTATTTTATAAAAGGGAAGGGGGATTCCAAACTATGTAGCAGATATTCTGAATCCTGGCACATGCTGAAAAGAAATGGAAGCCGCCCAAGTGCCCACCAGTAGATGAGTGCATCAAAAAGCAGTACATATATATATATATATTAATTGGCCTTAAAAAGAAGAATGAAACCTTACCTTTTGCAACAGCATGGATGGACCTAATGGGTATTATGCTAAGTGAAGTAAGTCAGATAGAGAAAGAAATATAGCATATGTTTTCACTTATATATGGAATCTAACAAAACAAGCTAACAAAATAAAAACTAGAAATAGACTCATAGATACATAGAAGAGACTGACAGTTGTTAGGAGTGAGAGTGGAAGGCTGGGTGGAAAATGTGAAGGGATTAAGTAGTATAAATTAGTAGTTAGAGAATAGTCAAAGAGATGTAAATTACAATATAGGCAGTATAGTCAATAATATCATAGTAAATATGTATGGGGCCAGGTGGGTCTTGAAGCAGTGGGGGGACAACTCATAAAATACTTGATTTTCTAATCACTATGCTATACATCTGAAACTAATACAGAATAATAATAAATGTAAACTGTAATTGAAAAATATTTTTAATTTTTTTTAAAAGGAAAGAATTGGGAGTTTAAACCCATCATACATTGTGCAGTACATTGCTACTAATAGGGTACTCCTAGAAGTTGTTTTCTAGGAGGAGGTATGAATTTTATTCTTATTTCTTTGTTCCTGGTAGGAATCAGAATCAAGTTAAGTGGTTTAGAACTGTTCAGAGAACTATAAAGACTTAGGCTTATTCTACAATGACTAATACATTAACGTGTTCATTCAAAGCACTTGGAAACAGAAGCACTTTCCATTTTGCAGTATATACCTATAATTTATGACTCACATAGGGGTAGAGGAGAAATGGTAAAAAATATGGATAAAAATAAATATAACTTGACAAGAAGGAGGTCTTTAAAACACTGCTAAAGACTTTGAACTTTATGTTATAGCCAAAGGAATCAATTAAGGACCTTTATTGAGAGAAGTAATTTGACCAGTTGTCTGTCTCCAAAAGCTAAATCCAATGGCCACATAGAGCTTTCTAAATATGAATTCTGAAGAGATCAACATGATACAAATTCTTAAAGAATAAAGATTATTCAGAAAAGATAGGCCCAAAACTATAAAATTAAGTATATTTCATCATGTATGGAAAAAAAAATCTTTCTTTTCTATAGGTAAAAAAATGAAATTCTCTAGAGAAGTGAGTACCATGCATTTGTTTCTTTAAGTCCTATAGGGTAATGAGATTTTTAAAATGACACATTAAATAGATTAAATTTCATCATCTGAAACTACTTTTGAATATATTTTTATTACACGGAAACAATGAAGTGGAATGTGCCCTGGCCTGCATGGCTCAGTGGTTGAGCATTGACATTCGAACCAGAAGATCACAATTCAATTCCCAGTTAAGGCACATGCCCCGGGTTTGGGGTTCTATTCCCAGTAGCAGATGTGCAGAAGGCAGTCAATGATTCTCTCTTATCATTGATGTTTTTATCTCTCTCTCCCTCTCCCTTCCTTTCTGAAATAATTAAAACTATATATTTAAAAAAAAGAAAGTGGGATATGGAGAGGTACTAGCAATCTGTGTCTCAGAACCTCTGAAATCATGTCCTGGGTAAAGAACTCAGGCAACTTTTGAACAACTAGATCCAATTTAATTCTGACCTGAGTATCCTATCCTACATAATAAAAGCCTAGGTGGCATCACATGATGTCATCACAAATTGTCATTGTGACATCACAAGATGGCCACCATAAGATGGCCATCAGGGGAGGGTAGTTTGGGATAACCAGGCCTGAAGGGGAGGGCAGTTGGGGGCAATCAGGCAGGCAGGTGAGTGGTTAGGAGCCAGTGGTCCCAAATTGTGAGAGCGATGTCCAATCGGGCCTAAACCCCCAGACATACCCTGAAGGGTCCTAGGCCGGGCTGAGGTACACACAATCCCCATGCATGAATTTAATGCACCAGGCCTCTAGTTCTAAAATAATAGTGGTCAATAAAGGGGAGAAACTTCAATATGAGGAAGAGGTTGAATTATGAATGAGAAAAACCATTAAAGTTCTAGATATTTTTCTAAATGCTATTCATTCAACTACTACACTGTTTTAGTAACAAATAAATAAATAATTTAAATATGAAATTTTCCAGTACCCACCTCCTCCCCCACAACCTTCCTTCATTCCCTATACACTGTCCTGGGAATAAAGGCACTATTAAAAAGCTCAAATAGATTCATTCCATCTTAGTCACCTAAGCAAAAAAATGGATTACCTTTATTCCAAGTTCTCATTCCTAATTTCTTCCCAAAGCTGTTCCATTTTTATTGTTATAAGTATTCCCTGGACTGGAAAATAGCAAGACTTTATTTAATCAGCCAAATAGAATTTCTACTAAGGTAACATCAGTATTAAAGAGAATTGAAAACCAAAATGCATGATGACAGTATTGTTAGTGATGCTCTTATAACCTAAAATTGCAAATCTAGACACAGTTATATAAGTACTTCCTAACTTAGAATGAAATTTTTCTGATCTCAGGAGAGTTGTTCTTTAACAATCTTGAAAGTTCAAGGAAATAGCCACACACAAAGGATAATTTTTAATAATTCTGTTACAGTACAAAAGAGGGGCTTGTCTCCCTCATTTGCTTGTGGGAGTGGGGTTCTTGGGGTACCACTGGAATAAGCATTTTTGAGGTCTCCACAGGAAGATGAGATATAGTAGAAATCTTATTTCCATGGAATCATATCCCTGGGTTTCCAATGTCTCATTTCCCTTAGTCTAGCCATAGAAGTGTAGCTGGGGTTTTAGTAGACCTAAAATCAGAGTCAGTGTCCAGAGTTTCCTTCCATGTTGGAGCTGGTCCAGTTCAGTGTCCGGCTAGTTTAGTTTGCATTTCCCTACTGCAGTCCATTAATTCACTGTGTGCGGGGTCTGCATGGCCGTGGGCCACACGGGCAAATGCAATAGAGTAGGAGTAAAAGAGGGGATTACTTTGCTTAGAGGATTATGTAATCCCAAAATTACAAGTCCTTGCAGTGGTCATGCCCATTCTGGCCCCAGGTGTGATTGATAGGCAAGTACCTTCTCTAGTCACCCCAGCTTTACTGAGCATGCATCTATCTTTCCTTTGTTGGATCTCTTCCCTGCTGTTTTGCAGGAAACATGCCTATAACTCTGCCCTTCCCTTTGCTTGTTTCCTGTTATTAATAACTAGTTATTGTGGGAGCCCCTTTCCACGTCACGCATGGTTCAGGGCTCCCGGTTCAGGGTTCGGGTTCTGAAGGAGGCCGCACGCAAACGAAGAGAGAGACTAGAAAACATTAATTTGGCGATATTGGGGGGCCAGGTGGGAGCCTTCCTCTAGTGCAGTGGTTCTCAATCTTCCTAATGCCAGGACCCTTTAATACAGTTCCTCATGTTGTGGTGACCCCCAATCATAAAATTATTTTCTTTGCTACTTCATAACTGTAATTTTGCTACTGTTGTTAATCCTAATGTAAATATCTGTGTTTTCTGATGGTTTTAGGCAATCCCTATGATGGGGTTGATGGACCCCCAAAGGGGTCGCTACCCACAGGTTAAGAACCACTGCTCTAGTGGAAAGGACTACCACTTGCTCTGGCCTTTTTCTCCCTTTTATTAAAGCTTTGGGACACACCCATAGCCTTTCGGCAGGAAATTACAATAACAGAAATTAACATGAAACAAACAGGTAGAGGTTGCTTCAGCTAACAATGTTTCAACTAAACAGTGAGTGATTAGTTCTGACCTTTCAGAGCAATTAAGGTTGATCAGCCTCCTGTTCATAGTGAGATAATGTTTGGTTTCTGGCAGTTAATTACAGTGCTATCAATACCAACTTCCAGGATTAATTATAAAATGAGCAAATATCTTTAGTGACCCAGGTTTATAAACCTGATCCCTTCTAAAGCAGTATATGCTCACTCCTTTTCTGTTCTGTTCCTATCTAAACTTAATCTCTCAAAGATAGCTTAACAATACGTGGCCTTTACCAACTACTTCTCCTTTTTGAGGGGAGAGAGGGGCGGGGCACAGCCTGCACTTCCATTTCTTACCTTCTGATATTCTAAGTCCTTAGTACTTGCTCATTTAGGTAAATGATTAAGCATTATTTATGAAACGTGGAAATTAAACTGGAACGTGTGATGTTTCCCTGGACAGGATGCAAAGGTGGCTTTCTGGATTTTTATCCAGGTGGATTCAAAGAATGAAGCCACAGAAAAAGGTGGTATAGGAAAAGGTGGATATTTATTGGGAAACAAGCACATGGGGAGGGAGAGAGACCCACCAAGTCCCTCTTTCTTAAAGTTTAAAGGCTGCAGTTCTTTGTGTCCTGATATTCCTTCTGATTGGTCACTATAACAGCTTCAGAGCTTAAACCTCATGTGGGGTTCCCCTCTTTTTCTCCCTTTTTTTTTCCTAATCTCTGTGACCCTCTTTTTTATTCTGTGAATGGATGGCTTCCTTTTCTTTATTCTGTGAATATATACCGTCCGCAGCTTCCAGCCCTCTTATTCTATGAATGTATGTCATCTGACAATTCCCTTATTCTATGAATGTATGCCATCTGACAATTCCCTTAGTCTATGAATGTATGCCTCTGACAGCTTCCTTATTCTATGAATGTTACCATTTGACAGCTCCCTTATTCTATGAATGTATACCATCTGGGAGCTCCTTTATTCTGTGAATATATACCTTCTGCAGCTCCCAGTTACTTTATTCTATGAATGTATGCCTTCTGACAGCTCCCTATTCTAAGAATGTATGCCCTCTGTTAGCTCCCTTATTCTATGAATGTATGCTATCTGGCAGCTCCCTTATTCTGTGAATGTATACCATCTGGCAGCTCCCTTATTCTGTGATTGTATGCCTTCTGCAGCTCCCAGACCACTTATTCTATGAATGTATGCCTTCTGACAGCTCCCTTGTTCTGTGAATGTATACCTTCTGCAGCTTCCAGCTTTGCAGCCCTCTGGTTCTCCCCCATGGACCCCCTAATTCCTAAAACTTGCCTATTTCACCTCTAAAAATTCCCTTCACTTACAAGAGAAACCATTTACACAGAGCTCAAAACTCTAAAAAAGACTACATTTGAACTGAGGGAAACAAAAGTTTTGTCACTCTGAAGTTGCCTTTGGGGGACATTGATTTTAAGCTGCATAAGAAATTAAAGAATCAGAAAGAACCTATTACCCTCCCTCCCTCCCTCATGTCCAAAATATTCAAACAGAGAAACCTGTTTTGGGAAGAGAGTCTTGGCTTAATCACTTTAAGAATCTAGCAGGAAGACTTCAAGCTGTTAGCTACATATCCCCTGTTCCAGAGTTGCCTAAGAGGAATTTCCCTGCCACGTACATTCTGCTCTCCCTCAACTAACTACCTGTAAATCGCTTATCCACACTTCTGAAATCTAATATTCCATCCTCTCCTTTTTTCCTTTGTCCAAAAATGTCTTATAAATCCAAGGTTGCAGCACTGTTTTTGGAATTTTTCACACATATGTGGATTTTCCACATGCATGTATTAATTCTTTATTTTCTCCTGTTAATTTGTTTCTGGTAATATTAGCCCATCTAGAAGAACTTAAAAAGTGGAAGGAAAAGTATTATGGTTTCTTAGCCCCCACTGAATGGAACTCACAAGCTCTAATTAAAACTGAATCACAGAAAAATCTGATGTCAGTTAACAGGTGATAAGCAGAACTTATGAATAAAAAAAATAAACCTGTCCTTTGAAATGGTCAAACCACATAAACAGCTGACAAAAAGTACTATTTAATCATGTTTTTTGGCTTTCAACTGTTGACTGGCCTTTGGGCTTCCCATTTACCCTTTAGCATACCAAATATCAGCATTGTCGTTGAATAAGCCGCTGGCTTTATTTGTGAAGAATTCAGTTCTGTTGACAGTTCCTCATGCCTTTGTTTCCTTTAGCTTCTCTCTGGTTGGCAAACAACATGCTTCTGTTCTTGTTTGTGAATGTCTTTATTGATTTCTGTCTTCACTTTATTTTCCTTGTACTAAACTTTAATTCTCAGTATACACTTTAAGTGAAATTGCCCTTTGTTGTCAGAATTGACCTTAGTTTGTGCCCTTCTAAGTAGAATTTTTACAGAAGCTGGACATAGTCCCAATGTTGTCACAGGGTTTAAGGGATTATTTTGTAAGCTTCTGAGCTGGCACTGAATTTTTTCTGGCACTTAACATTCTGAAAGCCTGTCACAGCAAAAAGATCATCTCTAGATTTTAAATGATTCTCCCTGCAAGGGATTCCACTTTATTTCCTTGCTTTCAAATGGTCCTATACAGGGATAGGCAAAAGTAGGCTTACATTTGTCAGTATGCTAAACAGTTTATTCTTGTATTGTTACTTATTGCATTATTTTCCATATGAACAACTGTAGCCCACTCCTGTATATTGGCATTACTTATGTGAACAAAACAAAAAAGCCATATACTAAACCTGACATGCTCAGAGGAGGTCTTACAAACTGAGAGACTTAAAGCAACCACATAGGGTGATCTGATATTAAATTTTCTAACTAAAAGTCAGTCACATCCTAGGTTGGTATATTACCTGATAAAGGTTAATCTTTACCTTAACCAAGCTTGTCTATTGTCTTTTTGCATCTATGATAACATACCTTTGAAATATCAGGGTAAGTTTATTGCCCCACCATCACCTCCACCCTCACTGCTCACTGTATCAGAGCAGAAATCACGAATCCCTTCACTCTTACTGGTATTGTTGTCATGTTAATTGTTAATTATTAACTATCCTGAGCCCACAAATGTAAAATAAATATGTGTCTATTCATTTTAGTTTTTATCCAACCCCAGAGATTTCTCCACTTTGCTTTCTCCTGCATCCCTAATCTATCACCAATGGATTTTTTTTAAATACATGTATTTTTATTGATTTCAGGGAAGGAGGAGAGAGAGATAGAAACATCAATGATGAGAAAGAATTGTTGATTAACTACCTCCTATATGCCCACTACTGGTGATGAACCCACAACTCTGGGCATGTGTCCTGACTGGGAATCAAACCGTGACCTCCTGGGTCATAAATCGATGCTCAAGCACTGAGCCACACTGGGCAACCACCAGTGGATTTCATGTAACCCCTATGCCTCTTTTTTTTTATTGTGATGTATAAAATGAGGTGCAAACTGCCATTCTCTGAAGCTTTTCTCAATCCATTGAGATTTTACTTCACAAATATTGACATCAGTTTGGCTCAAATAAATTTATAAAAAAATCTCTACAGAAGAATAGAAAATGGTAGCCGAATAGGCAACAGTATCATGCACCTCCTCCTAGGGCCAGGCCAGAAAAGCCACTAAATTGGAGAACATCCACCCTGAATTAACAAATTAGACACAGCTGAGAACATTTTCAATAAAAAAGGGCAGAGGATGCCTGGAGATCATAGCTTGCCAGCCATAATTCTGTGGAACCACCAATGTACCCTGGCAGTGAGTGGCACAGAACCTCCTGACAGGCTCCCAGATGTCTGCAAGGAATATACACCACATTAGGCTTCCTCATCAGCCCACTGGGACCCAGCGTCCTAGTATCCAGCTCCAAGACCCGCAGTGGGTGCAAGGCAGGGGGAACCCCGTGCCCACCCTCCCTGGACCCCAGAACCATGCTGCTAGCCTGACTTGAAGTCATCTGGCACCCACTCCACCCAAGCCTTGGGACCTGTTGCCAGGGCCATCTGGAGCAACCCAATGCACACCTCACTCCAGGCGACAGAAGAGCACAGACTGAGCGACCTAGGACAACCAGCCCGCTTCACACTGAGGAGGGGTGAATTGGAGCAACCCGGCACGTGTCTCACTCCAGACTTCAAGAAAACAAAGACTTTGAGATCCAGAGTAACCTGTGCCACTCCACTCTGAGCCCAAAGGCTTGCTGGCAGGGGAACCTGGAGTAACCCAGCATGCATCTCACTCAGGCCACAGGGGCCCTCTGACTGTACAATCCAGAGAAACCCACACCTGCTTCTCCCCAGCCCATGGGACAGTCCTGCAGGGGCTACCTCGAGCAACACAGCACACAACTCACTCTGGGCCAAAATAGAGCACTGCTGGAGTAACCTGTAGCAAGCCAGTGTGCCCACCCAGGGGCCACAAGACTTCTCAGCCAGAGGAACCTTAGGGGGCCACCCTGCCACAGGTGCCAGAGCTGCACAACAAATTGCATGCCAGAGGAATCTGGGTCCTCACAGGGAGTTCCACACCAGAAGAACAGTGTACATGATCCTATCACCCCAAGCATCTGAAGCAAATAACTGAGGGATCAAATCCATCAGAGAAGGGGATAAAACTTAGAGCAGAGACAATAAAGGCATGAGACTCAAGGCATACCCAGCCTCTGGGCTAACGATTTTTGAATGATTGCCCTGATAGAGTGTCAACCTGGCAAACCCCAAGCAAGGTGCCCAGGGCCAGAGAGAGACAGCAAAAAATGGAGAGACAAAAAACAAACAAACAAACAAAAAATAAATAACAATCCCCCAAGAAAAGAAAAGGAGGAAGCACCAGAAAATAAACTAAATGAAACAAGGCATACAATAAAGAAAAAAAAATTCAGAGAAGGATCATACAGTTCATAAACTGGATGGGAGAGAAAAATCAACAACTTATGTAAAAATCAAGAGGAAATAAAAAAATTATATAGCTACAATAAAAAAACAAGAGGTTTTAAAAGTAGACTAGAGGAAGTGCAGGAGTTAGTTATAAGATAGGGCAGAAAAACACACCCAGTTTGAACAGCAATTGGAGAGAAAAATTAGGAAACAGGAGGAGAGCCGAAGGGAGCTTTGGGACAACATGAAATGAATTAACGTGCATATGATAGTGGTGCCAGCAGGACAAGAAGAAGTGGGTCCCTTGTAGACAGCAGATATATGGGTCATGTTTTCTTATCCATTCAGCTATTTGATATCTTTTTATTGGAGTATTTAATCCATTTATGCTTAAGGTTATTATTGATAGGTACTTGTTTGTAGCCATTTATATTCTTTATACCTGTGTTCCTTCATCCCTTTCTATTTCTTTTTTTTTACAAAAAAAAGAAAGAGGCACAATTACAACAAACCCCACAGAAATACAAAGGATTGTAAAAATATACTATGAACAACTCTATTCCAACAAAGTGGTCAACCGAGAAGAAATGGACATATTTCTAGAAACATATGACCTTCCAAAATTCAATCAAGAAGAATAAAAAAAATCTGAATAGGCCAATAACTAGAGCCAATAACTTCCAACAAACAAAAGCCCTAAGCCAGAAAGCTGCATAGGGGAGTTTTACCAAACATTCAAAGAAGAACTAAAACCTATCCTCCTCTGACTATTCTAAAAAATTCAAGAGGAAGGAACACTTCCAAGCTCTGTATATGAAGCCAGCATTACCTTCATCTCAAAACCAGATAAAGGTATTACAAAGAAAGAGAATTACAGGCCAATATATCTAATGAACATAGATGCTAAAATCCTCAACAAAATCCTAGCAAATCAGATCCAGCATTACATTAGAAAGATCATGTACCATGACCAAGTGAGATTTATTCCAAGGATACAATGATGGTACAATATCTACAAATCAATAAACATGATACACCACCAAAAAAAATTGAGAGATTAAAAAAAATCATATAATCATACAAATTGATTCAAAAACAGCATTTAACATAATCCAAAACACTTTCTCGATAAAAACTCTCAGCAAAGTGAGAATAGAGGGATCATACCTCAAAATAACAAAAGCCCTATATGATGAATCTATAGCTAATATCATAATGGGCAAAAACTAAAACCATTTTCCCTAAGAACAGGAACAAAACAGGGTTGCCCACTCTCACCACTCCTGTTTGAGATAGTATTGGAAGTATTAGCTATAGCAATCAGACAGGAAGAAGAAATAAAAGGCATCCAAATTGGGAAAAAAAATAAGACTGTCATTCGCAGATGACATTATATTGTACACAGAAAACCCCAAAGACTCCATCAAAAAACTACTAGATTTAATAAGTGAATTCAGCAATGTAGTAGGATACAAAATTAATACCCAGAAATCTATGGATTTTTTATATACCAATAATGAACTCACAGAAAGAGAAACAAACAAGCAAACAAACAAAAAACAATCTAATTTACCATTGCACCAAAAAAAATTTAAAATACCTAGGAATAAACTTAACTAAGGAGGTCAAAGACCTGTACTTGGAAAACTACAGGATATTCATTGAAAAAAAGAGATAGAAGAAGACATACGTGGAAGAATATACTGTGTTCATGGATTGGTAGAATCAACATGATTAAAATGATCATACTGCCCAAAACAATCTATAGATTCAATGAAATACCCATTTAAATACCAATGGCATATTACACAGACCTAGAGAAAACTCTCCAAAAATTTATATGGAATAAAAAAGGCTCCAAATAGCCGCAGCAATCCTGATAAAGAAGAACAAAGTTTAAGGGATCAAAATATCAGATATCAAATTATATTACAAAGTCATTGTTCTCAAATCTGCTTGGTACTGGCACAAGAACAAACATGTAGACCAATGGAACAGAGCACAGAACCCAGAAATCGACCCAAGCCATTATGCTCAATTAATAATTGACAAAGGAGGCAAGATTATAAATGGTGCTGGGAAAATTGAACAGATATATGCAAAAAAAAGAGAAACTAGATCACCAACTTACACTATACACAAAAATAAACTCAAAATGGACAAAGGACTTAAACGTAATTTAAGAAACCATAAAAATCTTAGAAGAATTCATAGGCAGCACCATTATCAGACATATGTCATAGCAACAGCTTTACTGATACCACTCCTAGGACAATGGAAACTCAGGAGAAAATTAAAAAATTGGACTACATCAAAATAAAAAGCTTCTGCACAGCAAAAGAAACCATCAAGAAAACAACAAGAAAGCCCACTGTATGGGAGAACACATTTACCAATGTTATATCTGATAAGGACCTAATCTCCAAAATTTATAAGGGAACTCATACATCTTAACTAAAGGAAGATAAACAATTCAATGAAAAATTGGGGGAAGGACTTAAATAGACATCTTTTGAAAGTGGACATACAGAATAAGAGACATATGAAAACATGCTAAAAGTCACTAATCATCTGAGAAATGTAAATAAAAACAACAATAATTATCTTACACCTGTCAGAATGGCTATCAACAAATCAACAAACGACAAGTGGTGGAGAGGATGTGGAGAAATAGGAACCCTCATGCACTGCTGGTGGGAATGCAGACTGGTGCAACCACTGTGGAGAACAATATGGAGTTTTCTCAAAAAATTAAAAATAGAACCCCCATTTGACCCAGTAATCCCACTTCTAAGAATATATCCCAAGACACTAGAAACACCAATCAGAAAAGATATATGCACCCTTATTGTTCATAGCAGCACAATTCACCATAGCTAAGATTTGGAAACAGCCCCTGTCTATCACCTGAGTGGTACATCTACACAATGGAATACTACACTGCTGTTAAAGTCAAATAACTCTTACCATTCACAACAGCATTGATGGACATGGAAAGCATTATGCTAAGTTAAATAAACCAGTAAGAGAAAAAGAAATATTCATGTTCTCACTCATTTGTGAAGTATAATGAAAAATATAAACTGATGACAAAAATAAATCCAGAGACAGAGAAGCATTAAACAGGCTATCAAATTTCAGAGGGAAGGCGGAGGAGGGTAAGGAGGGGGAAGTAAGACATCAACCAAAGGACTTGTATGCATTCATATAAGCATAACCAATGGACACAGACACTAGGGGAGTGAGGGCATGCATTGGAGGGTGGGAGTGGCCGGGGAGAGGTCAATGGGGGAAAAAGGAGACATATATAATACTATATGTAATACTTTAAATAATAAAGCATTTTTTAAAAATCTCTACAGGCTTAAATGTTTCTTAGGTTGACACTTAATAAATCTAATAAAATATATATTGGATTTCTGACCAGATCGGGTGCCTTCAGGATGGTATGGCCGTAGATTATATTGGATTTCATACTTAGGCTTCCAACAGTTATAGAGCTTCTGAGAGAGGAAGTTTAAATATTCTATTATTATTATTATTATTATTATTATTATACCTCCACATTTTACTTACCAAAAAAACACCATATATGTATCCACATTTAGGTTTTCCAATGAGTACCATAACCACAAATCCATCCAGTATAATTTGTGCTTTATTCCTAGTTTGTAACTGTAGCCTTTAAAATTCTTCAACATATCCAGTGGCTAAAATTAAGTTTAAGTTTCCCATGGAATATATTTTATATATCATGGATTCAGCATGTCTAGGGAAGGGAAGTGAGTGGGAAGATTAACCAAAGAACTTACAGGTGTATATGCATAACCCATGGACACAGAAAATAGTGTGATGAAGCCCTAGGTTGGGTGTAGGGGGTGGTTAATGTGGGAAAAAGAAGGGATATCAGTAATACTGTCAACAATAGAGATAATTTTAAAATAAATAAATAATTTAGAAAATAGCATGATAAACTGCAATTTACATTTTTATTAGGAAAAAATGATTACACTGAAGAAAAAGCAAAATACTAATTATGTGTACTGTATATCTGATGAAAAGATTGCCCTCATGTGGTAAAGTCAAGCAGATCCTGCATGCATTATATAACCACCTAACCTGCTTTATGTTTGACATTTTTATAATGTCATGGGGCTCATCCTGTGCCCATTGAAGCCATTTCTAATTGATTTAGCCTTAAAATCTATTTCAGAACAACATTCTAAGAAGCTACATACAATCAGTTGTGTTTGGCACCTAAGGTAAAAATTTAGTTCTTTTAGTTAGCCACATATTTATTTAGTTAAAACACTCAAAGGTAATGAGAATCATATTCATCAGGAACTAGTAAGACTCATGTGTTCAAAGTCAAGTCTCTAATTTCATATTACATTAATTTTATTTACATTTTACTAATTCTGTATTAACAATTTGTTCAAAAACAAGCAGACTAGGAAGAAAAACTTAATCCTGTAACAATATCACATCACCAACTTTATTCTCTCTTTCTGTATGCCTGTCTGACTCATATACACACACACACACACACACACACACACACACACATACACACATCATCATCATCATCATCAACATCATCATTTCATTTAGGGAACTCTTGGCTTGTTACCTATAGCTTATACCTATCAAGACAACCCAATGATATTTATTTTATCATCACTCCATCTTCATACAAATAGAGTAATACAATTTGTAGCATTGTTGGCAATATGCATAGTTCATGGATACTGAGAATTTTGCATCCCAAAGTAAAATTGAAAAAAATATGTATAAGTATATATTCGTCATTGTGAATCATTAAGTAGCTGGCAATGTTTTGAGAGTGAGTTTGTAATTAGAAATTAGAAATAGACTATCATTAGGTCTGTGGAGCTCAAAACAGGGCTGAGACACCAAAAAACAAGAGTTATAGGTTTGAAATTCAAAGGAAAGCTGTGATTGGTCACTGAATTGATTACCTGTTATGGAAATTAAGCACCAAGAGTTGAGAGGTTGACATAAATAACATGAGAATATTAGCAATATTAATAATAATTATGGTGCCTAGCCATGGTGACTGTGGTTGAGCATCAACCAATTGCATTCCCAATAAGGGCATATGCCTGGATTGGAGGATCGATCCCTGATCATGCAGAAGGCAGCCAATCAATGACCCTCAGGTCCCTGCTGATAGCTCATTGTTGCTTGTTACATGAATCCCGCTTCTGCTATAGCCACAGCCATCTTGTGATGGCATGACAGAATGAGGTTTGCATATTGCTTTTTTTTTAAATATATTTTATTGATTTTTTACAGAGAGGAAGGGAGAGAGATAGAAAGTCAGAAACATCGATGAGAGAGAGACATCGATCAGCCACCTCCTGCACACCCCACAGTGGAGATGTGCCCGCAAGCAAGGTACATGCCCCCAACCAGAATCGAACCTGGGACCTTTCAGTCCACAAGCCGATACTCTATCCACTGAGCCAAACCGGTCTCGGCGCATATTGCTTCTTTATTATATAGGATATATATACACACACACATACACACACACACATATATATATGATGGTTACAGCTTCTGTTTAATGAGTATCCATTATATGTCAAACAATGATAAAATACTTCCAAGGATGCATTTTAGTTCTCATAATAATCTCACAAAGCAAATATTATTCATTTTATTTTATAGACCAGAAAACTAGGGTTTAAAGTTTACATAGTTCACATGGAGTCACATAGCTAGAATGATCTGATGCCAATGTAAATTATTGCTCTCACTGGACAATGAAATAAATTTTAAAAATCCTAGGAAAAAACTTAGTAGGATTATGAGAAAAATGCATTTCAGTCATCTATATTTTAATAAAAATTGTTTTGGCAAGGTAATAACATAACAGGGTAATAATAAGGACAAGCTAAATTATTCTACAATAACTAATAATCTCCAAACCTCAGTACTTAAAACTATAAGACTTCTCCTTACACTACGTATTTACTATGGTCAACTTGAAGTTCTGTTCCATATTGTTCTCACTGAGGGATCCAAATTGAAGGCACTCATGTTGATGGAAAAGGTAACGTTTGGAACATTGTCAGTGATCCTAACAGAAAGATAGAGTGGTGTGTGAATTATCTGAAGCTTCCAACCAGAGATGACACATCTATGTCTTATTCATATTTCATTGGCCAAAGCAAATCACTAAATTCAAGGGCTGGAAAGCAGAACTTTACATGAGACCAGGAGGAGGAATGGAAACATGGTAGACATTACTAATGACTAACGCACGTATTCCTTGCTTAATTGATAGATACCAGATGCCAACAGGATAAAATCCAAACACATTTATTTGTCTTCAAAAACCCTCTATGCTGTGACCTCTGAGTACTGCCATACCTCATCTTCCATCATCTCCCACAAGAACCGATAATTATATCCCAAAAGTATCAAGCTATGTCATGCCCTGGTATTTGTACATGATGTACACTTTGCTTGGAATTTTTATTCCACCTGTGTCTCCCTAGAAGATATGATGTGTCAAGTTTTCCTTATAATAATTTATTAAGAATCACTATTGTGATAAGCAATGCATTTTTCATTTAGTAGTGCTTACTTTCCATAGCAACCCTGGAGATAAGTATGTAATTTTTCCCACATTACAGGGAAAGGAAGAGGTTCAGAGAATTTTGTGACTGGTAAATGGCTGAAATGGGATTCAAATTTAAGTCTTTTAATGATTAAACCATGCTATCAATAATACCATTTATGCAATTAATGTAATAGTGAAAACATTTATTATACTCAATCAATTATGGAAGTTAATATCCTAATAAATCACCCTTCCCTGTGTTTTATTATAGTCTTCTCTTCACAAAGTTTTTATCTGAAGAGCACTTAATAACAAACTTCAGGCTTTCTCACTCCTGTAGCTAATAGGTTGGAACTCATAAATTTTGCTGAAATTGTACTTCACAAACAGCTGCTGTTTTTGCCAAAGTTTAGGGCCTACTTTGGGCCTGGTATTCTATGGTGGTTACACACCCAGAAATTATATTACCATTTCACCTACCCCAACTGACATGCCACGGGGTAGAACATGTCCTTGAATCCTTTGGTACTTTTGACAATTAAAGGAAAAAAGCAATGCATTTGTTTTCTAGGAACTTCTACCAAGAATGTTCTAATAGCACAATGGAAATTCCAGAAATTTATTTTTTTTTAAATTGTTAAATGCCCACATTTAGCCCCCGGCTAGGTTTTCACAGTTATTCTTTCTGGATGCAAATTGTATCCACTTGTGCCAACAGAATTTTTATCTGAAGGCTCATCTAATCATTGAATCTAGGTTAGTTCTCTGAAGTAACTATGAAATACAGAATGAGGAACTTCATTCTATCACCCAACATAAAATGATTTGTATTCTTTTATAGACATATTTTTATATAGAAGTATTAAAACTGTTTTTCAAAAATTCTACTCAGAATGGAGATTTTACTTATTTCAGCTTCCAGGGATATCCCAAGTTTAGAATTTGTGTTAAGGCCCCAAGCATATGCAATTGTTATTTTCAACAAGAAAATCCCATGAGCAAATACATAACATGACTGTTCACTAAATTTTACCTTCCAGATAAATCAGAATAGCTAATGACTAAAGGAGTGCCCAAGTGGTTAGTTCTGCTGACCTTGCAACCACACAGGTCATGCTGTTTCAAAATTACTTCCCACAAATCATTTTATTCCTGCTGGTTTTTAAGAGAGTCATTTCAATCCAACCTAGCACTTATTCAAAGTCTGGGCTTAGACAAATAACCCAACCTCAGACATTTTGCAAATCATTGCACAATGTTTACTCACAGACTACTTTTGTCTCCTTTATAGAGATTAATTGCCAATTTTGTGAATCATTCTCACTAATAATTTGTTTTATCTATTCAGACTTTCTGTTTTTGCCAAAGTTTAGGGCCTACTTTGGACCCTGTACTTTATGGTGATTACACACCCAAAAAAACAGATTAGAATTTATTTTGTAGAATTTTCATTGACTTTCTCTCAACTTATTATTTTTTTTAGAAATCTTTACCCAATCAATGACAGCATGAGAAACTTATTTTTTTCTCAATAATGTAAAGTAGGTATGTTAACATAAAGGAATATTTTAATAATAAATTACCAATAAACATTACGTTTCTTCAATCCCTATATATGGATGTTACAACAGGATACAAAAAAAAAGAGAAGAAAGAAAGAAAGAAAGAAAGAAAGAAAGAAAGAAAGAAAGAAAGAAAGAAAGATTTGCAGGAATATAGGTTCATATTCTTTAGTAGATCCATGTCAAAAATCATTCAATTCACTAAGTGGGATTTTTTAAAAATGTGCACATACATGCTAATATAAACATTAAGGTTATGGAATAGGTCTGTAATAAATTATGTATTTCAGTATAGTGTGGTTGTTAAAGAGAAAATTTTGGAGTTGTACAAACCTTGGTTCAGATCCTGGCTCTGGAACTCTTTAATGATATACCCTTGAGGAGATTTCTGAACCAATGATCCATATGTTATTGACCTATAAAATGAGATATCAGTATCTAAAATCTCAAGGTTGCAAAAAAGATTAACACAATTAATCTTGAACTGATTTGAGTTGAATTGATTTAAATAAAACACCTACTGTAATACCTTACACAATCTAAAAGTTAGTAAACAATATTTTTGTTCTATTTAATATCATTATTCAGAAATAGGTGTTGAATGTGATGTTTTACAGAAGTTAGCAAATAAATGTTTGTATGTTTCTTATACACATTCATACATGAAAAAAGAAAGAATGCAAGTACAAAATTATGCTTTAGAACAGTGGTTCTCAACCTTTCTAATGCTGCAACCCTTTAATACAGTTCCTCATGTTGTGGTGATCCTGAGCCATAAAATTATTTTCCTTTCTACTTCATAACTGTAATTTGCTACTGTTAATAAATCATAATGTAAATATCTGTGTTTTCCGATGATCTTAGGCTCTAAAGCAGCTGTAAAACCTAAGACCTTGGGAAAACACAGATATTTACATTACGATTCATTAATAGTAGCAAATTACAGTTATGAAGTAAGAACGAAAATAATTTTATGATTGGGGGTCACCACAACATGAGGAACTGTATAAAAGGGTCATGGCATTAGAAAGATTGAGAACCACTACTTTAGAAGATAATACATACATTTAGAAATTTGATCAAGTATCTAATGTAGTCATGAGTTTAATTTCAGAAGAAAAGATGAATCCTTTATAAGTAGTCTTACCATTTGACAAAACAGAAATTGACTGTTAATTTATAAATATTTTTGGCTACTGAATCTAAACTATCCAATGAAGCAAATACTTTATAAAGACACAATATTGGTCTTTCCATAGTTTCTACATTTCTAAAATCAGCCATAAGGAAGAAAGTTGTCTGTGACACTGTTTTATTAGTTCTTGGCGACGAATACTGTGACTGTTTTTGCAGGTGGAAGACCTTCTTGGAAAAGGAATAAGAAATAATCAAACTTCCTTCACTGAAATGTGACCAGAACAATAAGCAATGTTATTGGGTGACCTTCATGGTTGGTAATCTCAGCTGAAAGCACTTAAACTGTAGACTAGAACAATAATCCTGAGTACACTAGTATTCTCTTTATCTCAGAATGACTTTTTTAAAGCCATTAAAGAAGCAGAAACAAATTGCCTGCCTGGCTTAACATCTTAGTAAACTCCCAAACAATCTAAAGCAAGCCTCTCAAAATTCAGAACTAGGAAGATATTAACAGAATATATGCCAGAGATTATATAATTTAAGACACCTGTGACTCAAACAAATGACAGGAGAGAAAACTTAATCAAGAAAATTATTACATTTATTTAATGCATCTCAAAAGTACGGTGGAAAAAATATATCTAATATTTGTTCCTGTGTAAAGTATAGAGAATGGTGATGAAATAAGTATTTACTTTGGAAAAGATCTCTATTCAAATGTGAAATCTACCACTAAAGAACTATGCCACCTTGGGCAAATTACTTAACCTCTTTGAGTTTTGGTTTCCTTATAAATATAATGATGATTCTGATACATTGCAGATTTTTATAAGAATCAATTTAAAAAATTTTATTTAGAGAAAATAGCCAAGAACCTGATATATAGCATTAAACAAGTGTCAATTTCCCAGTTCTTAAAATATCTACATTCTCAGCATAAATTGACAGATTTATGACATTACATGAGATGCATCAATAAAGTACTTTTGACCAGGGCAATAAAACTATATGATTCAACCTTTATCTATTATGTAAAGGCATTAATTTATGGAGCTGCACTTTGACATTCAATCTTTAAATATTTAGATATATTAAGAGCCAGTTGGTAATTGGACATGGACCTTGGTGAGAGTATTTCCACTATGGAAACTGAGAAATACTACAAATAAGAGTATTTGTTTGTGAGAGATCTTGTTTACTAGTGCATGACTGGCTAAAATAAAGGATAAAATTTGAGAAAAAAGAGAGATTGGTGGAATCAAGTGAATTCTCCTTAATAAAGTTAATACTTTTGAAAATTTTAAGAATGTTTTTAATTAAAGAACTAATTGACATTTTTATTTAATTTTGGTTTAAGGTCTTACCTCTATACTAGTACTCTGTGGACCTATCACACTGCTTCTTTGCTTTTCATTTTTCTTCTGAATCAAATGTCATTCAATTTACCATGTTTCCCATGTTGATCTTTTTAAGAATGAATATTTCTTTTTCTTTTTCTTTTTTTTTTTTTGATGTGCAACAACACATTTTATTTACAGGTTCTCGTGAAGCGCTCTCTTCTGAGGACAAAACAGTGCACTTGGTCACGTTATTAAACTGACCTACATATACAAGTCTGTATGATCTCTCCGAGTGCAGTGAATACTCTGGTGACCGAAGGATCCGCACAAACCAGATGAGAGGGTGCACCTGCAGCTGGACGCGGTGATGTGTGAGTGGGACTTCCTGGGATTCATGGCTGAGGCCCAAACCCTCAATCAGCCAGAGCACGGCATTCAAGAGACACCCACGTCGGTGACTGCAATACTGCTTTAACAGAAGACTTTCAAATGGCATTCAAGTGTCCTTGCAGCTATAAATAAGGTTAAATTAGTTAGTCAACCAAAGGGGCAAGTATTTTCAGAGCACTGTAGGAACGACAGCAGTGGAGAAGTCAGGCATCTACCACAAGCCACGTATCTCTGCTTTCCATGCGTGTGTGCGTGAACACAACTTCTAGGTCATGGGACCAGAAAGGTTAATGGGAAGGAAGTTCTAGCAGTGGTATCAGATATAGCAATCGGGGATATGAAGAATGAATATTTCTTTGTATTTTGGTTCATTCTTTCATTCATTCAACAAATAAATATTCAGTGCTAATCTTATGCCAGACTGAGATGTACAAGGTGCCTACAGTGTAATGCTTAATGTAATTAACATGGGAGTTTTTATATGCTTAGAGCATTCATTGTATCAACAGTCCCATGAGGTTATCACCATTACAGAAAGGTAAATTGAGCTTCAGAGAGGTTTAAAATTTGACACAATTCAAGAGTTTGCTGCAGGCAGTTAGGTTTAGAACCAAGCCCAATGCTCTTAATGTCCATGCTGTACAGTCCTTTTGAATGAAGATGAGTTTTTAAAAGATACTTAGCAAATGAATGCAATAAAGTGGGTGGTTTTTATGATAATTTTTGAAAGTTAAATTTCCATAGACCTAGTTTGTCCTGCTTCTAACTTGTATCTTGGTATCTTGGTATGTAGTCCACAAATGCAAGCAGTATTAAACTTCCTGGTGTGCTCTGTTCTCTCTCTCTCTCTCTCTCTCTCTCTCTCTCTCTCTCTCTCTCACACACACACACACACATACACACACACACACACACACACACACACGTCTTGCAACTTGGTCAAAAATGCTATGAAATGATTTGGTAGAGGGTCAAGTTTCTAAACCATTCTATAAAGTGAGTAACCAGCAAAAATCTCCTACCGTGTACTCTATATGTAAGGGCCTTAGGGATTTTCTGTCTAAGTATTCTATATCAACTGGATTTTATTCAATATATGTTTAATTACTAGAATATATAATAAACAAAATGAGGATCACCATGGGAGGGAAGGAAGCAGGAACAGGCAAAGGAAGAAGTCCAACTGCTGTGTAGTCAACAAAGGCTGCAGTCAATTCCGTGGAAAATCCAGGAGCTGGGATGGTGAGAGGCCTGATCTTTAGTGAATTGATTAGTTAGAGCAGTGGTTCTCAATCTTCCTAAGGCCGTGACCCTTGCATACAGTTCCTCATGTGGTGGTGACCCCCAACCATGAAATTTTGCTACTGTTATGCATTGTGATGTAAATATCTGCATTTTCCGATGGTCTTAGGCGAGCCTTGTGAAAGGGTCGTTCGACCCCCAAAGGGGTCGCGACCCACAGATTGAGAACCGCTGAGTTAGAGGGTGTTCCTGGCTTGCAAAGGGAGCATGCGTGCTCTTAGGAGATGTAGGGAGGCCAATCCTAAGAAGGCTGTGCTGGCTGCTTTACCAGCAACTGGGGTGGTAAGTCCTTTATTCATGAATGGATCTTTGGTTGGAGAATCACAGCCTCACTACAGTGATGGATACAGAATTTGAAAAAGGAGAGTTAGAAACTAAAGATGACTTTTTTCTATCACTAACTCTAGAGTTTAGGGTGATAGGATATGAGTGACAGACTGACAACACTGGGAATTTAGACAATTATTTCCAAAGTAGAACAGGATTACAGAATAATGTATAGCAGCCCTTTCATCTATATTGTGTCTATAATCTGACCTGATTATATTGAATAGCCTTCAGTATACAGTTCCTCTTTATAGCACCATTCTTTATAAACTTCAAATTATTTCCTAATTCTGATCTTTCTGTCTGCCAGTCTAGCTTCCATTTCTGTCCTTGACACAAAGATCAGATTTGACATTCAGCCCATTTTCCAAGCAACAAATATCAGTTCCCCTTCCACTATTAAAACAGCATCAGGAAAAAAAGTAGACATTTCTAAAACTGGTAAGATATAGATTAAGATGTTACAAATATAGAACCACATAATTACAAATGACCACTCCTTCTTACCACATTCATGTAACTTCACCAAAAGTGAGGTAACAGATTCTATCATAGAGAAGTATTTAAATCAAGCTAGTTGTTTAATTTTTTTAATATAAAAGACATTTCATTAATAATATGTCTACATGACTGGGTGAACTTCTAGAAACAGGAGTTATTATATTAAACTATATAAAATCTGATCTCAAACACTCCAATGACTTCCAATATTAGTGCTATAACATTTAATCTCATTATGTAAATGTGTATTTGGATTTTCCAAGTAAGAACAGGTATCATATAAATAGTTGAATGCGATTATGGGCCAGGAACTGAGATAAATAGTGGACAAAATAGAGTCTACACTAATGAAGTTACATTCTAGTGATAGAAGGTTAAAAAAAATGATTATAAATAATGTTAATCAAATAAATAAATAAACAATTATATCAATTGTGAGACCTTAACACAAGCTTTGCAGAAAATCTAAATAGGCTTGTATGTACAGTGATCAGAGAGAGCTTTCTAGATGTAGAGCTTAATGAACAAGGGTCTGAGTGAAAAGCCATGAAGTAGGAGCAAGAGCTAGCTCATTAAGGGCTTTGTAAACCAGTTAGGTAGAAGAAAGGGAAAAAGAGTAGCAGATAAAAGAGAAAAAATAGTAAATCAATAGCTGGAAGAATGGAAGGAGAAAGAAAGAGGGGAAGACGGAAAGAAAACAAGGCAGAAAAATGTTATGAGATGCCGAGACCGGTTTGGCTCAGTGGATACAGCGTCGGCCTGCAGACTGAGAGGTCCCAGGTTCGATTCCGGTCGGGGGCATGTACCTTGCTTGCGGGCACATCTCCAGTGTGGGGCGTGCAAGAGGCGGGTGATCGATGTCTCTCTCTCATCGATGTTTCTGACTTTCTATCCCTCTCCCTTCCTCTCTGTAAAAAATCAATAAAATATATATTTTTTAAATGTTGTGAGCAATAAAAGGCCATTTGCTGTTAGAAACATAAAATCTTGTTGTGGAAATAAACTGTTAATGTAACAAGATGAAAAAACAAAAGACAATCAACAGAATTCTGTGGGAGAACTAAGGCACACTGGCCTGGGTTACTACTACTCTCCTTGACTGGTAAATATACAAGAGTCCATGACCGCAGCATGGGCTTGGCTAGATGTCTGAGAAGGACAAAGCCAGAAATCAGCCAAGAACACTAATCTTAAATCAAGTTACTAGAAATAGAAGATTTTGATTAAAATAAGGATATTTCTGGGAGGTTATAGAACAAAAACCTGGTTGGGGCCAAACTCTGATTACAAGCTCAAGTAGAAACAGATAGAATGTTCATAAAGTAGTGGGATTGAAATTCACAAAAAAAACAAAGGGTACAAACAAATACTATAAAGTTTCAGTAGAAAGAAAAAAAAAAAGAAACATGTCAGGTCATGGGACAAAGAAGTGATAGGCCCAGACCAGGATGGGTTGTGTACTTGAGAAGATGCATTTGTGTCTCTCATTGAATGCTCTGGAGGCCCTGCTTCAGGGAATCACAGGCTGTTGATAGTTTGTAGCCCAAGTCTAGTTTTGTGAGCTGGCCATTCTTAATTTCCCTGAAACTTATGGGTCCTTTTGTGAAAGGCTGAGATATGAATTACTTTCATTTTCTTAATACTCTCTATTCCTGAACAAATCGCTCCTGGATATTATACTTTATAGTCATAACTCACATTCACATACAAATCTTAAACCTAATAAAATTAGACTCATATAATCAAGCTAGAGCCATTAAACTAGGACATATTGTCATTGTGGACATCTAATGATTAATATCAAGTAATGTTCATTATTTAACAGAAGGGGGCACTTTAGCAGAGTTTCATAGAAATTAAAAGTAAACACTTTATGTGCCAAAATATATTTTATTAGGAACTTACTTATTCCCTTTATTTACTGCACAAGTGATGGATAAAGTACTTCTTTAAAGTCAGAAAATCTTTTACTTTAATTATTCAACCTTGGCAACTTATGAAAACGCTCATTTTTATCATTTATAATTTTTATTTAACTGTCTTTGAGGTTGTTCTGTGTCTCCTCTCTGGTTAGGCAGCTTGGTGCTTTAGAAAAATTACTTGATTAAGAATAAAAAGACCTGAATACTAGTCATAATTCTACATATTTTTTAATAGTGTGTCCGGGGTGGGGGGCAACACAATAATTTTCATGAATTCAAAGACCATATCTGTTTAATTGACACTAAGTTCTCAATTCTTAGCCAAGATGTGGAATGTTGAAACTGCATAATAACTATTAGTTGTACAGATAAATGAGTGAATGAATGAAGTCACTGAGCCTTCTGTAGCTCAGCTTTCTCTGAAATGTGGAAGTGATTACACACACACACACACACACACACACACACACATACACTAGAGGCTCGGTGCTTGAAACTTGTGCAGGGGGAAGGTTTCCTTCAGCCCAGCCTACTCCCTCTCCAATCTGGGACATCCCTCTCACAATCCAGGACTGCTGGCTCCCAACTGCTCACTTGTCTGCCTTCCTGATTGCCCCTAACCACTTCTGCCTGCCAGCCTGATCACCCCCTAAGCACTCCCCTGCCAGCCTGATTGATGCCTAACTGCTCTCCTGCCAGTCTGTTTGCCCCTAATTGCCCCTCCCTGTGGGCCTGGTTCCCCCCACCTATCCTCCACTGCAGGCCTGGGTCCCCTGCAATTGTCCTTCCCTGCAGGCCTGGTCACCCCCAACTTCCCTCCTCTGCTGGCTTGATAACCCCAACTGCCCTCCCTTGCTGGCCATCTTATGGTGGCCATCTTGTGTTCACATGGGGGCAGTCATCTTGTGTGTTGGAGTGATGGTCAATCTGCATAACTTTTTTATTAGATAGGATAAGCAATGCTAAAATTCAGTTTGACTTTCTTGATTCACAGAATATTGGTCTACTTCAGAATAGTTTTCTGTTACCTTCTTAATTTTTCAGTTAGTTGAAAGGGGGAAAGCGTGCAGTGATAACATTTTTAAAGCACTGACTTACAAGTCATTGTTGTTTCTTCGTCATTTATGTTATTGGAACAAAGATCCGGATCATTTCAATAGTACTTAATCCAACAGTAATATGTACTTGGCATTGATATGTATTTTTGTATGTTTAGATGAATGAAGGCTGTCTGATGTTCTAGTAACTGAACTAAAACAAAATAATGAAGGTACAGTGACAATACGTAGTACAGGATTTCCTCATCTTAAGGTTTCCACACTTTAATCCATACAGACTGACATTGCTCTGGATTGGTATCACCTTTTTTGTCCCCTGAATAACAGGATTCATTTAGTTAATTTCCAGTGGGTATACCTACTTGGTGACTGACATGGGATAAGAAAATAAGTTCATAAGTATTATGATAATGTATTATCAATTAATTTCTATTGTGGAAAGTTTCTTTGGCTAATTTCATCTAAAAGCAAATAATGGTGGCCTTATCATGTAGGAAAACAGTTATTGCCTTTAAATAAATTTGTTTTTTTCTCAGTAGGATGATACACTTCTTAGAACTTATATGGCTCTTTAGTACTAAAATGATGATAGCATTTGTTATATAGCCTAAAAAACAAAAGAAAATTAGTTAAAATAACAAAACCTTTTTCTTTATTAAAGAAGAAAAGCTACTACTAGGATCATATATCTGTTAGAAAGGATATATGATTTATGAATGTTATATGTTTAGATTAGCTAAGTAGATCACTCTAGATGTTGATAGCTGATTTAGCTATAGCTGGGTGATTAATGTAACAAATTGTTGCCTGAAAAATCCAGTAGATTAATTGTGTGGTAGACACGGTACATGCTGCTATATTGCCTAGTTATACATATTTATAATTAATGACCATAGTATATTCTGAATATCATCAAATTAAAGACAATATACCCATGAGGTTGATAACATATCTATAAATAAAGTATATGACAAAATAAAAAAAATAGTATGCCATAAATTCAGTCTCCTGAGATTTTTATGGCATTGTGCAGAGTCTTAGACAGCTAACTTCACTTTGAGCCAGAAAGTTGTCAGGGCTAAGAAAATTTTGACTCAAAAATACTGACAAATAAACACAAACCTCACTTTATAAAGAAAATTTAAATAGCAATGATGAACAGATAACAGTTATATTTTGAATATTAAAATAATATTTAGCAAAAAGTATTTTAAAATGCAAAACACTCACCACTATTTTTTTAATATAAGCTTTCATGTTTTCTATTTATAAAATTATTTATCCCAAGCATCCAATCACAGGGGATATACATGTCATAGACACATAGAGATTTGACAATTTTTTAGCATTTCATTTCATGCGTAAAAAGAGATTTACTGATGTTTTTTAACATTGAACTTAAGTGAAATCAGTTCATATTTACTCAATTAAATATGAAGAACCAAAGAATCTTTACTATCCCTAAGTAGGTTTTGAATTTTTGTCTTTTAGATCTCTGCCTTATGTCTAATAGTCTGTCTATATTTTAGTCTTAAAATAAATATCAACCATTAATCTTTGACCTTCATTATGGCTTTAAAGTTATTCTATTATGGTATCCATTTTAAATATGATTTTTTAAAAAGGAGCAGAGTGGATTTATTCTAGAAGATTTAGTCATAACCAAAGCAGAAACCAGGAATGATCATAAGAAAACATTTCTCAGAGGATAATTTAATGGCATTACTAAAAGTGTGGGAATCCATTTACCACCTAGATGATTAGGAAAGGGGTTATTAGCTAAGTCATTGTCTAAAACCCACTGAATCACTGGCCCTTTTGAAAAATGATTGGTCCCTTTTTTCTAAAGATGGGTTTTAAAATATGAGATGTTCTAAGCAGCAGAGCTGAAAGATAAAAGGAACACAGATCTTGCATGAATCTAGTATCTCTTCATAGGTGACGGAGTGAGGTAAGATATGAAATCTTCACTTTCATAATATTAAAACCAAACTCCATCAATCCTACAGGATAGCCTACCAAGCTCACCCTAACTACTTGTGTAGATCAGTGAATTGAAGTAGGGCAGGGTTTTCAGATTTGGAGGATAAGGCATAATATATTACCATGAGTAGCAATATAAATCAACATTTCAAATTAATTTTATAAGCTTTTTTCCTGAGTTAGAAAATTATTGACTCAGTATTTTTTAGTTTTCATATATACTTAATGTTATTAAACTTTTCAATGAAAATTATTTGGTATTAAATTGCTACTGTCAGATCTTTATTGTAGTATTTTTACTACTACATTAAATGGACATTAAAATTGTTTTCATAATAAGGACCCAGTCATAGGCTCTCCATGGTCAAAAGGACTCACTCCTTTCTATGTAGAACAGCTCAAAGCATCAGGCCATCTTGTTTTTAACTCATTCAACTGCAATCATATGCCACTAAATGAGTCATTTGGTCAAGCTAAGAGGATGAGCTAACAATTTTGGTTTGTCTCTCTGAGAGAAAACAATAATATATATTACAGATATGTATATTATATTAAATCTTAAATATATAGGAACATACTGTAAAATTCACCTGAGTACTCTCCTATTTGAAAAATACCAACTAATTATTACCATGATTTTTAGGTAGTTTTTTAAAGCTAAATTTTTTTTTCTAGGTATTTCATCTGAAAATGAAAACCATAATTCTTTTTGGGCTACTGGGAGCCACATTATCAGCCCCGGTAAGTGTTTTCATGGTACAGCTGAAATCACTGTGTAAAATCTTTAATAAACCCCAAATCCTTCTTTTACTTTTTTTTTTTTTTAGATTATCCCACAGCGCCTTTTGTCTGCAAGCCACAGCAATGAGGTTAGTTTAGATACTTAAAATAACCTCCTCCTTTTTGTTTGTTTTTTTTTTTTTGAAAGTCCAGTGGGGAAGAGATAAAAGCCAAAATTCAAAATCTAGTTAGAGGCATTAAAGATTCTTTGGTTCTTCAGTGCTCTTATATCCACATGCATTTCTAATGTTCATGCAAGTTTTATATACTAGGTTCTTTCTAAAATATTTCACCATTATTTAAAAGCAATGAAAATTTTTTCTGTATCTTTTTAATAGCATCTAATACAGGTGTATATAGGTATTTAAGGCAATCAAATGACTAATGAAACCATTTGGAATGGGCTAAAGTTGTACAATCCTATACACAGCAGGGTGAGGTAGTTAAATCCCACCCTCTAATCACTGTAATTTAGTATAAGCTTAGTGAGAAAACATCTCACCTCAAATAGGAACCTAAGATTAGTCAGCTCTGACTTGTGCTATATTTGTAGTAAACATTAATCTTAATCATTTTACTGTATGGTAATGTTATTTTCATATCCTTTCCTTTTCTAGTTACTGCTGACTCTTAATAATGCTCAACTTCAGCCACTACAGCTTCAGGTATCTCTACCTCAATAATTGTTTTAGGAATATTTTTTACTTTTCATTTCTTATTATGGCACTTTTTATGAGAACAAGATGTTTTCTGATGCCATTTCTGAAATTTCCATTTTTAAGGTTATGAATTTTCTCCATATATTCTAATTACCATTTGTTGGAACACTAAAGTAAAAACTATAATCTGATTAGTACTTATTTTTTGAGAACTTGGTACATGCCAGACACAGATTCTCAGAGCTATGAGATCATTAAATTTTCTATTTCACAAAAAGTCATACTCCACTAACTGGGTTAAAAAAAAAAAAGATTCAGACCCAGTCTGGCAACTCAGGAACTATACTCTTTATTGACCTCATTTTGCTCTATATTTCTCTTGATCATTGGGAATTTAGCACTGTTCATGCTATTTGCATGGCTCATAATGTGCTAAGATGCTGTGTTTTTCTAATAATGCAATGAAAATATAGAAATTGTTTTATTTGCTCAGAACTGATTTTCAATGGTTTCTGAAATGAAAAAGGAAACCTTCCTCTTTTTCTTTTATATCATTCCAGAGCCCCTTTAATTCATGGATTCCTCCTTTCTCTGGGATTCTACAACAGCAGCAAGCTCAAATTCCAGGACTCTCCCCATTCTCCTTAACAACTCTAGACCAGGTTGCTAGACTGTTTCCAAATAAGATAACTTTCCCAGGACAGGTCAGCTTTGCCCAGGGAAACCAGGTGGCACAACTGGACCCCTCACAGCCTCAAGCACCAGTGCAGACCCAACAGGGCCCTAATAATGTAAGTCAGATCTCTTCAATCTTGAGATAATGTGTGTGTATTGAATGTAAAACACAAACATGAATCAGCTTTAAAATAAGACAACAATTATTGAGCAAGAATTCTTCCCCACAATATGTTTCTACCATCAGAGGAAGTTCCTTATCTTTTCTGATTTCTAACAATAAAAATAGCACTCAAATCAACTATTATATGATAATAGCCACAAATAAAAGGTATTAAAACATGTTTTTAAAAATATAATTGAGGGGAGAGGTAATTTGCCTTAATGATAATGCATATAATAGATGATCTTTTATTGTCATAGAAGTCTGCTAATATATGTTTATGGAGAGACTAAGGGAAAAAAAGAGAGAGAACTCATAGACATGGACAACAGTGTGGTGACTTCAGGGGTGGAGGGAGATTGGTGGAGATGGTAGAGGACATAGAGGGAATAAAAGTTGATAAAAAATTAAATTACTTTTTTTTAAATGTCAAGTAAAACTTTTTTATGATTTCTTTTTTGGCAGGCGATGCCCTATGTGTTCTCTTTTAAAATGCCTCAAGAGGAAGCCCAGGTAAATAAATAAGATATCATCACTCCTATGGCTACTAGCACTTGCCATTGAATGAATGCTTTCTTTAATAGTTGTAGCTCTGATTCACGTAGCAGGGTTATAAAAACCCATACAAGGATATCACTGTCTGGATGCTACTATTGCTGGATTGGCATCAGTTTGTTAATGCCGGGTTCACTTAATAACTCCTGAAGAAAGACTAGCTAAGGAGAGTCTTCAAGACTCCTGAGCTCCCAGGGCATACCATATTAGGAATAAAGGAGCTCACTAAATCCTAGCTTATGTCTTTTCTGCATCTGAAGTGCTGGCAAATGGGAAAAACTCAAGAGAAATAGCGTGGGTGGACTTTGCCCAACCCTAAATTTTGTTTCAGAGGAAAATGT
Source organism: Lasiurus cinereus (assembly GCA_011751065.1). Classification (NCBI taxonomy): domain Eukaryota; kingdom Metazoa; phylum Chordata; class Mammalia; order Chiroptera; family Vespertilionidae; genus Lasiurus; species Lasiurus cinereus. Next base: position 37,183,554 of record JAAGEH010002528.1, read on the forward strand.
ATTAAATTGATAAAATATGATATAAATGTAGATAAAAAACACTTGCCCATATTATTTGAAAATTATGAAGTTCTGGTCAAAACATTTCCAAGTTCTTGTATATTTTTAATTTAATTCCATATTACAATCAAATGGTGGTGATTTTCATGAAATAAGAGAATCTTAAAAATATGATGTTAAACTAGTAGAATCATTAGATTAACATGGAAAATCCTCTCAAGAGTAAGCTAATCCTATAATATCCTGGGTTCAAAGAAATAGGGATATTGGTAAATTATATTATTCACCACCAGAGTATTAAGAATTAATAAAAATTTACACCACTTGAGTACACTGTAATCATAATTATGTAATTTTGTCCCACCCCATAACAAACCAAAAATTACTTCTAGACATTATCTCATTGTATGCCATAGCATTTAGAGAGTTAGATACATGGTACAGAATTACTTTATTTTAAAGATCAGAAAAATAAGTCTTAATGAGATTAAATTCCCAATCCTAATAAAACTAAATAGCAGAGTTGAAATAGGATTCTTCATCTTTTCTTTAACTACTAAAACAGTGTTTTTCTGCACTGGCTTTGCATTAGAATCTTTGGTAGTAATTCTGAAAATTACAAATGCCTCGACCTTTCTCATACCTAATGAATCAAAACCTCATGAGTAGGTCCCAAATATGATTACCTATTAAAATGCTCAATAGGTGATTTTGATTTTTAGACAGAATTAAGAATCACTGCATAAACCAAATTTTTCAAACCATAGTTGTTTTTTACTTCTTATGTCTAATCTAGTCTTATTTCATTACATAAGGAAACAAAATGTATAAAACTTTATGCATATACTATGATTACCATTTTTAATAAACATATGCATGTATAGACACACAGGCATAAGTGGAAGCCAAAACTTGTTTATGTTGATGCTGAAATTACAAGTGATTTTATTTGTTCCTTATCTCTGGATTCTAAAAATATTCTAAAATGCATATGGACTGGTTTAATTAAACTGTCAATTATTAAGGGCAATATATTCCTGATATTATATTCATTATGGTAGAACTGCTTGTGCCATGTTCTGCAGAATGATGATTCTCCTCCCCCCCCCAAAAAAAAAATAAGGGAATGCTATATAGGCTATCCTCTTCTTAGATATTTGTAAAGTAATTTGTGCATAAAGCATAAAATTTGTACATAAAGCCCAAAGTGTGCTTTTACAAAAACCTATTATTTAATTGAACACAATCCTTCCTAAATGTGTTTGACCAAACAACTTTGAAACAAATTCTAATTCAGTATCACGTGCAATACAAGTTGTTTCTAAAGTTTAGGAAGGAATGCTTTTGTGTTATTTCTTTCATAAAATTGCTAAATATGGATCAGTTTTAAAATAATATTGACATTAGAAGAATTTCTTAAAGGACTATCCTGATTCATTTCTGTTTACAAATAGATACTTCAATACTATCCGGTTTACATGCTCCTTCCCTGGGAACAACCTCAGCAAACAGTCCCAGAGTTACCTCCACAAGCAGGACAGCAGCAATTTGAGGAGCAGGTACTGCAAGTGTTTGATTTTAATATAACTAGTTCTAGTTCCATCTGAGAAAGGAGAAGATGAGGTAAATTTTAAGAGGGAAGAATAGCTAAGTACATTTAGTGAAAAAATAAAATAAAACAACTCAATAGCTTGAACTGTGGTGATCATAAAAGAATTTATGAATTTTTATCATTAAGAATTTTTTCTTAATGTACCACTAATTTGACAATGTTCTAAGACTGGAATATATACACACACACACATACACACACACACACACACACACACACACACACACACATACAGAGAGAGAGAGAGAGAGAGAGAGAGAGAGAGAGAGAGTTAGAAACATCGATGAGAGAGAAAGATCAATCAGCTGCCTCCTGCACACTCCCTACTGGGTATGTGTCTGCAACCATGGTACATGCCTGAGACCCTTGAGTAACTGGATTGCAGATTCCATCCCTGGCCAAGTCTCAGGATATATGGGGAAGGCAACCAATCAATGTGTCTCTCTCACATCAATGTTTTTCTATCTATCTCTCTATTTCTCACCCTCCCTCCCTTCCTCATTCTCTCTCTCTTCCTCTCTCCCTTTCACTCTTTCTAAAAATCAATGGGAAAAAAATATCCTAGGGTGAGGATGAACAAAAAGTAAAATTAAAAAATGAAAATAGCTATCATAAAAAAGCTATTTATGGTCACCAGATCTTGAGATACAAATTAGATAACATTACACTAAGTGTTGTGGAGTTGCAATACATTTTTAGAATTCTAATATAAATTCAGGTGGCTCATAATAATTAGATTTTTTTTATTAGAAAGGGGGAAAATAATATTTTATACCACTCTAAAACTTATCAAACCAAATTAGAGGAAACTGAAAATTTATGCTTTAAGTGATTGAGAGTAGTAATTCTAATTGTCATGCTAAATTAGAGAAAAGAAAAGTTTTAACCTAGAAATCATATGCTGTTGAAAGGATGTTTAGTGATTTAACATTTCTTGCCACCTACCAAGAATATATGAACATTCAGAAAAGCATTTAGTATAATATAAATGTATACATATTTTAGTCCTGGCCAGTGTGGCTCAGTTGGTTGAGCATCATTCCTGCACCAAAGGTTACTGGTTTGATTCCCAATTAGGGCACATGCCCAGGTTATGAGCTAAATCCCTAGGTGGGTGCATATGGGAGGCAGTCAATTGATATTTCTCTCTCACATTAATATTTCTCCTTTCCTCTCTCTCAAAAAAAATAAAAATCAATGAAATATATATGTATATATATAATTTTATGTTATCATTTAACATAAAATTATGACAAAACATCAGAATCTAATGCATTTTTTTCAAAAATCTGACAGATGCCATTCTATACTCAATTTGGATATATCCCACAACAAGTTGAACCTGTAAGTAAATGCATACCTTTTCAAGTTAAAAAAAAACAACAACAACACAAAACTACCTTTTAAAACTACTTGCTTCAGGATTTATTAAATCTAAAGTGCCCTTCAGCCAAATACCCTAGCAGAACAAAGCTGGATTTATCTATTCATTACAATAAGGGAGAACACACAGCATGGGGAACTGTGCGGTGTTTTAAGAAGATATTGAAATGACTTCACATAGGATCTGGGGTTGTCAGGTGATTTGGGGGCAAGTTCAAAGAGAGTTGGTTCACTCTGGTTCTATGATTGGGTAACAAAGATTCTTATCTTAAAGGAGCAAGGCCAGGCCATGATAGTAAAGAAGCAAGAGTTACTCAGATTAGCCAGGATACAAGGATTTTCATGTCTTAAACTGTGATCTTCTTTTAGACAAGATGATAAAGCAGTCTTGTCTTTGTCACTTCATTGTATTAAGAGGCAAATTTGTCCCATGCTGGTGCTCTGTAGGGATTGTTAATATTCATCAGAACACTAGGCTGGCCCAGCAGAGAATGGCGGGGAAGAAGCTCCTGAGAACTAGGCAGGGTTATGCTGTCAGACCAGTTTCCCTGTGTCCAGATCTGCTTTCTCTCTTTCTCAAATCAAAATGATTATTTTTGTGTGTAAGAAAGTAATTTAAAAAGTTGGGAAGTGTTTAACTGCATTCGATGCAAAACAATGTATTTTAGAAATTAAAAATTTAGACTCCCACTTTCCAATTTTCCAGGTTATACCAGGAGGACAGCAGCAACCAGCCTTTGATGCCTTCATAGGCACAGCTCCTGAAATGGCTGCAATGGTAAGATTCCTTACCACACTTCACTAGATGCTTGCATTCAGCAACTTACCACTTACAAATTCCTGCACTATTGTTTATTTTCATGAAAACTTTACTATTATTATTCCATCAACAATTAGATCTTTGGCCAGTCAAAATTCAATTTAATCAGTTCATCAAATATTTATTGAGGGGCTATTATAGGTGAAATACTCTCCTATTACACTCTTAAACAGGTCTCAAGAGACAACCACATTTGCAGTCTTTCTAAGAATTGATTATAATCCAGAAAATAATAAAAGCATTTTATTAAATTAATTCCTTGCCTCGCATCTCAATTCTGTTGCTTTATATTCTTTCCAATTTGATTTTGTATTTGAACCTGAAAACACTGTTTTCTTTCTCATTCTCTATAGCCAGCAGGAGGAGTGATGCCATATTTACAAAAAAAATTGATAAACTTTAAGCATGCCAGTGGAGGAATTGTCATTCCTTCAACTTCACAAAAACCCAGCACAACAAATGCTTTTGCTTCTGCTATAGACTCGACTATTACCCCAGAGCTCATGGAAGAGAAGGTAGAGTAATCAAAGATTCACTTTATGTAAGAAATTATTATCTAATAGAAAATATAAATTAGTGCTTAATTTATAGGAAACTTGTGAACATAATTAGTTAATGGTAGGATATGTGATCTTGACCTTGAATGAGGAGGCCTATAATTATTTACTGGTAATTAATTAGAATATAATTTAATTTTGATCTATAAGAAATTTTCATGAATGTACTTTTTTTTTTTCCACTAGGCCAAGACTGGTAGCCTAAAGGAACCTTAAGACATTGTCCTAATAATGCAAAAATTTTGGTAGGTATTTACTAAGAGACCTGCATAAGTACCATGATATAGCCTAAATTCAAAGAGAGAGAAAAAAAAAAAACCTGTCAGGGGAACAATTAAAGAGGTCTTATAAAAGAAACAAAAACGTTAGTGCTTATATATTCCTATAAAGCTAATAATTGTTATAGAACTTTAGCAATTTTTTAAACCAAAATAAAATTTGAGAATCATATCTCTCCATACCATAAACTTGGTATAAACTATGAAAACACAAATAATAAATATACTAGGTCCATATAAAAGTCATTCTACAGACACTGTTTGCAAAGTCAATTCTCCTAAATCAGCACTTCACTTTGCAAACTACAAATTGTAATAGTATCAATTAATCTTAGATTGTTAGATTGGTTGGAATGAAATAAAGTCTTAAAGTGATACAAAAAAAGTAGATTAGAATGAAATAAGGTCTTAAAGTTATACAAAAAAAAAAAAAGCATAATCATCTGGAAATTTAAACCACCATGGCTTTTATATCAAACATAATTTAAGTTAATTAGCTGTCCTAATGGTCTTGTTTGGCTATGAGGCTATTGGGTATTTGATACAAGAACAAGCTGGCATGACACCAAGAATTTAAAAATGAACACTAAAAAAATTTGGCCTAAAGGGAAAACCAGAAGGCAAAATTTTTTGAAATCTCTTCCCTGCTGCCTATAGGTCTCTTCTGATTCCTTCTATGAAAATGAATACTTAGCACTCTTCAGATGAAAAAATAAAATCTACAAAAATATAACTAGAAATGGCACTTAGCACTGTTTTAGAAAATCCTCTTTTGCAATGTAAACTTTTGAATAATGCAAGTTAACTTATTTAATTAGAAATATTAAAAGTATTTCAGTATAATGTGACCCTCAATCTACATGGCAGAAAAGTAAAGTTTTCCATTTTTTTATCAAGAAATTGAGAAAATATATAGGAAATTTTACATAGAACAGTCTAATGGTCCAAAATGTTCTTCCATCTTATTTTTCAGAGAAAAGGACATGGCAATGCCTTGGATATCATTTTAGGCTATTTACTTCCTCACTGTTAATATCATTCTTTGAAATATACAGAATATCTTTGCTCTTCTTCTGAATTTCTTTTTACTTATAAATTTGCACTCTTTAAATAAGTCATAGAAAAAGTAAGACAATTATTTAATAACCCCTGTCTCCAAAAAAATTGTATTTCTTTTCAAATACCCTATAATTACATAATCTGTAAAGTAACAATGAGGATAAAACTGATACTACTGAATCAACTGAATAATTGCATTAATAAAAGATGGCTATGAAAAGTAGTGTAATTGATAAGAATAAAGATATACTGTTATTGCATTTCTGAGTGTGATTATTGGGACTGAGGAACTAAAGTATGTAACCAATTTTGGCATATCTCATTATTTCCCCCAGTCCCATTATGCTAGTTTCCTTTTGAGTTTTCTCTATTAAAATAAAAATTATTTGGTGGCAGATATCATGAAGTACATGCTCCCAGTATGTCACAGCTACAGAGAGATAAATGGTTGTCCTCATCCAAACAGATAAATCCCCAGGATGATGTATGCTGATTTGGGGAGGTAGTATCCTATCTAATAAAAAAGTAATATGAAAATTGACCGTACATCTGCTACACCCACTAGCCACTCCCACCAGCCCATCAGAGAGAGTATGCAAATTAACCCAGCCAGGATGACTATGGCCACAGACAGAGCAAGAGGGAGGCTTGGGTTGCCCCTGGCAATAGAGGAAGCCAAGCTTTCTACAAACCCTGGCTGGCCCAGGCCTCTGCTTAAGGCAAAAAAGTTTCAATGCCTGTGCAAGCAGAAGGCTTGGCTCTGCTCCAGGATACAAAGTTTCAACTGTAGAAGATAAATAAATCCCAGATACTAGGGCCTCCACTTGGATCACCAGTAGGGCATGGCTGGCCTGCAAACCACCACAGGGCCCTTGCTCAGGATACCCCACACCCTAAGGGAACACCCACCTGATCCAGGACATCCTTCAGGGCAAACTAGCTGGCCTCCATCTGTGCAGCAGGCCTCTATCCTATGTAATAAAAGAGTAATATGCAGACTGACCATCACTCCAATACACAAGATGACTGCCCCCATGTGGTCAAAAGATCCAGCCCCCTTGTGGACACAAGATGGCCACCACAAGATGGCCAGCAGGGGAGGGCAGTTGAGAGGGACCAGGCCAGCAGGGGAGGACATTTGGGGGTGATCAAGCCTATAGAGGATGGCAATTAGGGGTGACCAGGCTGGCAGAGGAGGGCAGTTAGGGGTGACCAGGCCCACAGGGTAGGGCAGTTAGGAGCAAACAGACTGGCAGGGGAGCAGTTAGGCATCAATCAGGCTGGCAAGAGGGTGATCAGGCTGCAGGTAGAAGCAATTAGGGGCAATCAGGAAGGCAGGCAGGTGAGCAGTTGGGAGCAAGCATCCTAAATAGTGAGAGGGATGTCTGACTGCCTAATCACTCCCTAACCATTCCCCTTCCAGCTTGATTGATGCCTAACTGCTCCCCTGACAGCCTGCTTGCCCTAACTGTCCTGCCCTGTGGGCCTGGTCACTCCTAACTGCCCTCCCTGTAGGCCTAGTCAACCTTAACTACCCTCCTCTGCAGACTTGATCACCCCAACTGCTCTCCCTTGCATGTCTGGTCCCTCCCAACTGCCCTTTCCTACTGGCCATCTTGTGTTCACATGGGGGTTGGATCTTTTGACCACATGGGGACAGTCATCTTGTGTGTTGGAGTGATGGTGTGTTGTGGTGGTTTGCAGACCGGTCACACACCCCCAGGCGACCCAAGTGGAGACTCTGGTGTCTGGGATTTATTTATCTTCTATAATTGTAGCCTGGAGCAGAGCCAAACCTTCTGCTTGCATAGGCATTGAAACTTTGTTGCCTTAAGCAGAGGCTTGGGTTGGCCAGAGTTTGCAGAAAGCTTGGCTTCCTCCATAACCAGGGGCAACCCAAGCTTCCCGCCTGCTTTCTCTGTGGCTGTAGCCATCTTGGTTGGGTTAATTTGCATACTTGCTCTGATTGGCTGGTGGGCGTGGCTGGTGGGTATAGCAGAGGTACAGTCAATTTGCATATTATTCTTTTATAATTTTATACTCACTAGATCTGGCTTTCAATCTGGTTTTGAACCTTCAACAAGTTATTTGTCCTCTCTGAGTCTTAATTTTTTCAAATGCAAAACAGAGATAATCATGCTTACCATTTAGAATTTCTAGAAGGACTACATGAAAGAACACTTGTAAGAAACGTGACTCATTCAAAATATACAGAAAATGTTAAACATTGATCTTGTGTGGGATTTTGTTTTTACTTACCATATATTGATTTCACTTCTGTCCTTGATGCTAGGGCAAAGCTAAGTTCTGTCAACGTGGTCTTTACCTGTGAGGTATTCTTCTGACCTGTGGTATTTATCAAGCTCCTCTAAGTTGGTGGGACTCTAGCTCCTATTCAGTCTCCGCAGCAATAGGAAATTGCTGAAATCTTTACTCTGCTATTTCACCTTCCTACCTATTATTTTCCCTGGGATCCTTGATATTTGTCTTTGCATATGCATATTTCAGGGGTTGGTCAAGGACTGGGGAAGAGTTTATACACAGAGTTTGAGACTCCCACCTCAATGGTCCCCTACATATAGGACTTTCCTTAATGGGCATCCCCAAACTCCCTCCTCTGATGTCTCAGAAACTGTTACTCTCTTATTTAGGTCTAGGATTGCCCCTCCCTGTGGATGGGGAGTGCCTATAAAAGAAAAATGATATGAATGTAGACTTCACATTTATTGTAAGAGACTAATTTTCGTAAGTTTCTACCCGCTTTTGGTCGCTTTCTAATGCTTTTCAACAATATATGTTTTTCCGCAACATTATGCCCAGAACTTACAATTGTTACTAGAAGATTTAGTTTCATATAAATTTTTTTAAATCTAATAGAAGCTAGAAGTCTATATGATGGAGATTTTATCTCCTGAGTATCTTTTGAATCTTTTTATTTTTATCTTCACTATCTCTCTTGGAGACCACGTTCAGTTTTCATGAGGATTGATATATAATCACCTCCATATTTGTTCTACCTGAAAGAATCTTAACACCCTGCTTAAAACCACATGCAACACCTTTCCATTGATTTCTGCTTAAACTCCAAGCTCCTTTAATTGGCTGAAAAGGTTCATATTCCTTGATCCCGACATAAACCCCTTCATCCTTTCCTAAACCCTTTGATCATTACATTCCAGCCAAAGTAAACACCCTTACATTTCATAGAATATGCCACGAGCTCCTGTACTTTAAATTTCACAGTGTTGCCTCTGCTTGGAATATTATTCCTTCTGCTTTTCATTTGACTAATATCATATCATTTCTTAGGCTTTTACTTTTTCTGGTATACTTTCTCATAGACCATTTACATTAGGCTGGAGTACCTATTCTGTATTTCTACAGTACCCATAATCCCTTCATCATTTCACTTACAAATGCTATTGAAAATTTATAAACTCTATAAACCTCTAAACTCTAGGAAATCATGAAGTATCTTCTCTCATTAGTATTATACAGTATTTGCATAGTACTCGATCTCTAAAGCACAATTCCTAATACAATAATCTAATAAAAGAAAAACATGCAAATTAACCATCACTCTCCTATGCCCACAAATCATGCCCACCAGCCAATCAGGAGAAAGTATGCAAATTAACCCAATCAAGATGGCAGCCGGCCACAGAGTTGGAGCAAGGCATGAGACTTGGGTTGCTCCAGCAATGAAGGAAGCCAACCTTCCTTCCTGCCCTGGCTGGACCTGGCCTCCACTCAAGGCTACAAAGTTTCAATTATAGAAGATAAATAAATCCTAGTTATCTGCTTCTGCTTCCAGCCAGCCCTGGCCTCCACTCAAGGAGGCGCTGAAAAAAAAATAAGAAAAAGAAAAAAAAGAGGGGCTGGGACCTTGGGTTGCCAGGGGTGATCAGGCCAAGAAGGGACAGCAGGGGTTGTTGGGGGTAAGCAGATGAGTAGAGGGGCCAGTTGGAGGTAAGCAGGCCATCAGTAGAGGTCACTTGGAGGTGATCAAGACAGGGGGTGGGCATATTGGAGTGAGCAAGCCAGCAGAAGGGGCAGTTGGGGGTGAGGTAGAGTGGTTAGGGGCAATCAGGCAGGCAGACAGGCAGGTGAGCAGCTGGAACCAGCAGTCCCAGATTGTGAGGGATGTCTGACTGACAATTTAGGCCTTATCTTTGTAAAGTGACAGTAGGACATCCTTCAAGGGGTCCCAGGTTGGAGAGAGTGCAGGCTGGGCTGAGAAATAACCCCTGTCCTGTGCATGAATTTTGTGCACCAGGCTACCAGCAAATTAATAACTAAAACTTATTTAAAATACAACCTGATTCTATCCATTATTAATATCTTAACTTAAATAGCAAAGGTCAACTGCTGAGCAGCTCTGTTTATTAGTTCTCCCTAAATCATAAGACATAAAAATGCTACCAGTAGGCTTTGAATGCATATCAAATTCTATTTAAAATTATGTATATTTGATATATCTTCAAGCAAACAATTTTATTTATTGATTTTTTACTGTTTAAAGTATTACATATCATAGTACATATATCTCCTTTTTTCTCCCATTGACTTTCCTCCAGCCTCCCCTAACCCTTGTCGCATGCCCTCATTCTACCCCCCTTCCCAGTGTCTTGTGTCCATTGACTATGCATATAAGCATGCACACAAGTATTTCGGTTGATCTTTATCCCTGCATCCCCAACACTCCCCAGCCTTCTCGCTGTAATTTCACAGTCTGTTCAGTGTTTTGCTGCCTCTGTATCTATCTTTTTATTCATTAGGTTATGATGTTCTTTATTTTTCATAAATGAGTGAGATCATGTGGTATTTTTCTTTCATTGCCTGGCTTATTTCACTTAACATAATGCTCTCCAGTTTCATCCATGCTGCTGCAAATGGTAAGAATTCATTCATTTTTATAGCAGCATAGTATTCCATTGTGTAGATGTACCATCGTTTTCTAATCCACTCATCTGCTGATGGGCATTTAGGCTGTTTCCAAATTTTAGCTATAGTGCATTGAGCTGCTATGAACAGGAGTGCATATATGCTTTCTGATTGGTGTTTCTAGTTTTTGGGATATATTCCTAGAAGTGGGATTACTGGGTCAAATCGGAGTTCCATTTTTAGTTTTTGAAGAAATTCCATTATGTTCTCCACAGTGGAGATGGAGGAAGACGTAAACAAATGGAAGAGCATACCATGCTCATGGATTGGGAAAATCAACATCATTAAAATGTCCATACTACCCAAAGCAATTTATAGATTCAATGCACAATCCATTAAAATACCAACATATTTCACAGACTTAGAAAGAACTCTCCAAAGATTCATCTGGAGCAAAAAAAGACCCCAAATAGCCCCAGCAATCCTGAGAAAGAAGAATAAAGTAGGTGTGATCTCAATACCAGATTTCAAGCTATATTACAAAGCAACTGTTCTCAAAACAGCCTGGTACTAGCACAAGAATAGACACATAGACCAATGGAATAGAATAGAGAATTCAGATATTGACCCATACCACTATGCTCAATTAATATTTGACGAAGGAGGAATGAACATACAGTAGAGTCAAGACAGCCTCTTCAATAAATGGTGTGGGAAAATTGGATAGATACATGCAAAAAAATAAAACTAGACCACCAACTTACACCATACACAAAAATAAACTCCAAACGGATACAGGACTTAAACATATTACAGAAAACCATAAAAATAGTAGAGGAATCCACAGACAGCACAATCTCAGACATATGCTGAAAGAACTTCTTCACTGATACTGCTTCAAGGGCAATGGAAACTAAAGAAAAAAAATATATCATTTGTTGCCATGATGTTTTTATTTCTTCTTTGATCTCTCTGGTAACTCAGCCATTTTTTAATAACATGCTCTTTAGTCTCCATGTGTTTGATTTTTTGGGGTTGTTTTTATTGTAGTTGATTTCCAGTTTTATGCCTCTGTGATCTGAGAAGATGTTTGATATGATTTCTATCTTCCTGAATTTGAAGAGACTTTGCCTATGACTCAATATATGGTCTGTCTTTGGAAATGACCCATGTGCACTTGAGAATAGTCGGTGGCATTGGAGTGAAATGTTGTGAAGGTGTTAATTAATTCCATCTGGTCTAGTGAATCATTTAGAATTGATGTATTTTTGCTGATTTTTTGTTTAGAGGATTTGTCCAATGGTGATAGCGGTGCATTAAAGTCTCCTACTATGATTGTGTTGCTGTCAATCTCTCCTTTGATATCCTTCAGAAGTTTATTGTTGTTTTGTTTTTGTTTTTATGTATTTTGGTGCTTTTATATTGAGTGTGTATATGTTTACCAGAGTTATTTCTTCTTGGTGGATTGTTCCCTTTAATATCATGAAGTGGCCTTCTTTGTTTCTTTTTATATCCTTTACTTTGAGATCTAATTTGTCAAATATAAGTATTGCTACACCTGCTTTTTTTTATTTTCCATTTGCCTGAAAAACCTTTTTCCATCCCTTCACCCTCAGTGTCTGGGCGTCTTTTTTTCTGAAGTGGGTTTCTTGTAGATAGCAGATATATGGGTCATGTTTTTTTTTATCCAATCCATTATCCTATGTCTTTTGATGGGGAAATTTAATCTATTTACATTTAAAGTTATTATTGATAGGTACATGTTTGTCGCCATTTTTATTCTTTACCCCTGTGTTCCTTCTTCACTTCCTATTTCTTTTTTGACAGCAGATCCTTCAGCATTTCTTGCATTGCTGGTTTGGTGGTAATAAACTCCCTTAGTCCTTTTTTGTCTGTGAAGCTCCTGATTTCACCCTCAATTTTGATTGATAGCCTTGTTAGGTATAGTATTCTTGGATTCAGACCCTTCCTTTGTATGACTTTGTATATTTCATTCCATTTCCTTCTGACCTGATCTCTTTCTGTTGAGAAATCAGTCACTAGTCTAATGGGGGTTCTTTGTAGATAACTTTCTGTGTCTCTCTAGTGGATTTTAAGATTCTTACTTTGTCATTGCTATTTGCCAATTTAATTATAATGTGTCTTGGCATCAGTCTATTGGGGTTCATATTGCTTGGGACTCTGTAATATTCTTGGATTTGTAAGGGTTTTTTTTTCCCTATATCAGAGAAGTTTTTCTATCATTATTTCTTCAAACAGATATTCCTTGCTCAATTTTCTCTCCTTCTGGTGCCCCTATTATATGGATATTGTTTTGTTTCTGGTTCTCTCAAAATTCCCTTAGGCTCTCTTCCTGCTTTTTATTTTTATTTTTTTTCTAGAAGCTGCTCTACTTGGGTATTTTTTCCTACCTTGTCTTTTAGTTCAGTGATGCAGTTCTCTACTTCTAGTCTACTCTTGATGCTTTATATTGAGTTCTTTACAGCAATGATGTCATTTTTCATTTCTTCTTGGTTCTTATTCATTTCCTTTCTCTCTTTTTTTAAACTGTTACTTACACAGCTCTTCCATCAAAGACATTAAATTCAAAGGCAGGAAAGGGCTGCGAAGTGTTTAGTTTATGCCTTTTTTGACACCACATTCAATAGTTTCCAAAAGTAAATGGGCAATACAAGGCTACATTCATTTTCTCCTGATTCTTACTCATATTGTCAAAATTGTCTTCCATTCTTTTCATCTACCTTATGATCATTTCTCTGAATTCTTTCTATGACAGGTTGCTTGCCTTCATTTTGTTTACTTCTTTTTCTAGTGATGCCTGCTTTTCTTTCATATGTGGACTGTTACTTTGTTTCCCTATGATCTTTCTGTTCTGGGTATCTGGTTATATAGTTCTCTCTCTCCTTTTTGTGAGGGAGTGTAGAGCTTCTCTGAATCTGTGTGTTTGTGGCACTTGGGGACCAGTGTTCTCAGGTTTGCAGTTGTTCAGTGGGTGTCGTAGTTGTAGATTCCACTTCTCAGTCACCCAATAACATGGGAAAAAAAAAACCACCTGTTTTAAATATTTGACTTCTATGATGTCCAATTTTAAAATATTATAAAAATATTTTGTGGCTGATACAAATGTTCGCTTGTTCAAATCAAATGTATAACCATATCAATATATAGTTACTAGTAGCCTATGCAAAAATCTGTGCACCAGTAGCTTTCTGTGGGGCCTGGATTCTCCGTACCCATTGTCCCGAGGCTCTCCACATCCCAGAGGCCTATCTTCAGCTGGATGCAGAATGCTTGCCTCATTGCCAGGGTGACAACACAAGCATTCCACATCATGGCTTGCCTACAGGCCCATCTGCAGCTGGGCACAGAACACAGCCTGCTCTCAGCAGCCACTTCCCAACCCCCAAGACTGAGAGACTCTAGAAGGGCTGAGAGGACTGGGTGCTGCCATCTTGTGGTATGGGTTCCTCCATCTTTGTGACTGCGTGATGGTTAATTTGCATATTAACCTTTCATTTGATAAGACTACAGGCCCATGCCCTCACTGGTTTGGCTCAGTGGATAGAGCATCAGCCTGCAGACTGAGAGGTCCCAAGTTCAATTCTGGTCAAGAGCATGTACCTTGGTTGCAGGCAAATCCCCAGTAGGAGGTGTGAAGAAGGCAGCTGATGGATGTTTCTCTCTCATTGATGTTTCTGAATTTCTATCCCTCTACTTTCTCTCTGTAAGAAATCAATAAAAAATATATTTTTTAAAAAAGACTATAGGACTGGTGCATGAAATTCACGCATGGGGGTGGTGGCAAGTAGGGGGCTGTGTCCCTCAGCCCAGCCTGCACCCTCTCCAATTTTGAATATCTCTCACAATCCAGGACTGCTGGCACCCAACCACTCGCCTTCCTGCCTGCCTGCCTGATAGCCCCTAAACACTTCTGTCTGCCAGTCTGATCACCCCCTAACCATTCCTCTGCCTGCCTGGTTTCTCCCAACTGCCCTCCCTGCAGGCCTGGTCCCCCTCAACTGCCCTCTCCTGAAGTCCTGGCCACCCCTAATTGCCCTCCTCTGCTGGCCTGGTTGCCCCTAACTTCCTTTCCCTGCAGGCCTGATCCCTCCCCACTGCCCTCCTCTGCTGGCCTCATCACCCACAACTGCCCTCCCTTGATGGCCATATTGTGGCAGCCATCTTGTGTGTTGGAGTGATGGTCAATTTGCATATTATCTCTTTATTATATATAATTATTTCAAATATATCATTTCAAATGACTAATTTTTTATACAGTGTAGCCTTTTGTCCAAATGGGTTAGAATGTAACCATTTTTATAGAAAAAAAAATTTAAATAACTGATTATATAACTATTTAAAATTTCTGCAGTCTTTTATGATTTACTAAGTGTATTTTTCTCTAATTCATTTTATGTTACTGTACAATCTGTGATTAAGAACTAATTTTGCATTCCAATTACACAGTTTACTTTATTTATGATTTTAGAAAATTAACTTCCTAAGCCAAATTTTCCTCATCTGTAAAATAAAAATAACCACCTAGTTTATCCCATAAGGCTACTATGAGTACATATACATAGTGTATTTCATGTAAAGCATTTGTCAGCTTCTAGCACATAAGCAATTTGACAATGTTACATTAAAAATGTAAAGCTTTTAGGACATTTTCTAATTATGTGGATCATTTCATATTTAGTGTAATTAGAATATTTACTCAATGTAGAAAGCTTCTTATATTTTGATAATTCAAAGTGGACCATGAATATGGAGATGAGATCAAGTGCATACATAAAGGGAGTCCACAGTTCAAGTCCAAGATCTTTGATTTTTACACACTGCCATACAGAAAACATCATTTCTATTTAAATTGTTAACACTACGAGGCAAACAAGAAAAAATGTTATTGTTATCTTAATGCTCAGTTCAGTTGTTTTAAAAGGTTTAGAGATTCATCCAAATTAAGTAAGTGGAAGGGTGTGATTCAGATCCTGGATGACTCTGCAGGCCACTGTCTTACCCTCAGCCCAAGGAGCATACCTCAGGGGAAACCAGCTCCTGAGGAGGGACCTCAGGAGGTGTTGAAAAAGTTCTAACAATTTGGGTAGCAGCTCCACAAACCATGTTTTATATCAAAATTGTAGGTCCTATTCAAAAAATGTAAAGTGAATAGCATAGGAGGAGGGCATTAATACTTTAAGGTTTTATATTTACCATTTTTAATTGAAATTTGAGAAACAAATTTTTTTTTTGCAGAGAGAAAGAGGAGTTTTGAAATTGGCTATATATAATATGGCAATTTCCATCAGGTGAGCCATATGAAAAATATCAATTATTAATAGAATTTGGTATACAATTTAAATTATGCTGAAAAAAAATATGTCTTATTAAATGTGGAAACAGTTAATAAACAGGGCTTCTCAGCTGTTAGCTTTTGGGCTTTAAGATATGGGATAACTGATAACACCAGAAAATATACAAAGAAATTTTGAAGAATACAATTTTTTTAATTCAATAGGTATTTATTAAGTATACACATGAGGCCAGTGTAAGGCAGGCCCATTCCAGAGAACACTTCAGTGGGCATGGGCTACCTACTTGCCATGACTCTGGCACCTGCTGGTGCTGACTCTGGGCATAACAATTCTATAACTGCTTTCCTTTGCAGCAACTGGGGGTCAAGTGTGCTGTAGAGATTGGGAAATTGACAACCACTCTGATTCTACAACATGGCCACTAGGATTCCAATTCTTTTGCAGGAATCTGCAATCACTATGGTCAATTCTAGTTAAATATATAACATTTACACAGGCTTCTAAGTGAATTCAAACTGTGTATCCACTCTCAGAGGGAAGACATCACAAACTTTTTAAAATAAAAATTCCTCTTCAGTATTGACAAGCATGCAAATCTATTACAGTTTAGATTATATTTCATTGTTTTCAATACACACACACACACACACACACACACACAGTGAGCATGCCCACAGAATGTGCATGCATTGAATTTCTATAAACTTTGTCAGCCACACAATCTGGAACAAGATATCTCTGCTCTTTTTTTGAAGTAGGAATCAGCTTAATCCACTGCTAAGGCTTCCCATATGTGGCTTAAAATGTGAATTTCCCTACCACTAATTCTAATTCTTTCCTGAGATTAGGACTGTGGATTGCGTGGGAGGTATTGTTCCCACTAATTGCTAACCCTGTTCCGGTAGGTAGTCTCTTCCCTATTTACCACCCAATCTGAGAGTCTTGTTATTGAAAGGGTACAGAGAGGTCATCTAACAAAATCTTTTAGCTATACAAAAGTTCCCTCAGCTATACCTTAGCCCGAGGTCATTCAACCTCCTCTTGAACATCTGCAGAGATATGTGTTTTAAACATTTAACAAGTTTTTCCTTAAAGATTATTTTTAGTATCTAGATATATTAATTTTTACTTCTGCAATTTGCATCCCCAAATATAAACCCAAGCCCTCTTTCACATGGTAGCCTGTCCAGCTTCTGAAGGCTACACACAACCCCTTCCTGGGCCACATGCCCTGATTGCTCTTACTTGGCTTACCTTTGTGTTCTGAAGGACAACCATCTTCCTGGAGACTTTGCAGAGGGAATTTCTGTTTATTAGCTGCTAGCCATATTAATTAGGATTAACACAGGAAAGTAACAATAGCTAAATTCAGCCAGAATTGCAGCTTGTGAGACAGTGGTGGTAGGCTGTGTGGAGGGTGAAGTTAAATCACCAACCAGAAAGAATGATTCCTCTTTCCTGATACTGCTTGTTGTAAAATTCCCCTATGTATATTCAGATTTTACTAACATATTAAACAAACTCCTACATGGTTCCAATTACTATGTAAGGTGCTTTCATGTACCTTTATATCATTGAGGAACCTAATTATCTGAGGAACCCTGAGCCTATATGGCAAGAAGTGGTCTGATTTATTTAACGCTTCAGCATGGATGCTGATAAAAGCATCATTTATTGTCAGATACCAAGATAAGTGGCTTTAAACCTTTCATTTCACTTAATTCCCAATTCCAGAGATAATTACCTTTATCTTCACTTTAAAGATAAGAAAACTGAGACTCTGACTTGAGTGCTTACAGCTAAACTATGAACTGCACTTTAAAAGGCTTAAAGTCTTTAGAAGAATATGAGGAAGATAAATTGAAGAGGGAAAATATTAGAGATAGGGAATCTATTTAAGAGGCTATTTATATAGTAAGGAAAGAATGAGGAACTAAAAGAAAGAAACAGCAACAAGGATGGAAGAAGATATAAAAACCTAAATACAGATCTATCAGACCTACAGCTCTTCCTTTCATTTAGCTTGGAGATATCCATGGCTGACATCTTCATTATTCCTCTTTCCTCATAATTGACTTTCAATAATAGGATAACCACAGCTTTATGCAACCTGCTAGTTTAATCAGGACCACCTGTGGGCAAATAAAAATAGAAACTAAAGAATGGGAAAGCCAAAAGTTCTCATTCAAAAGACAAATAATATATGATCTTTCTTTTATGTGAACACTAAGGGAAAACCCAACTCATAGGAATGGAGATTGATTCCAGGAATATGCAGGAAGGGGAAACTTAATTACCGTTAGATACCAAAGGGAATGGACAAGGAAAGTACAGGTGAGCTTCAGATTTCTGACTGGGTGGAAAAGCAATTGGTGACCATCTGCTGTAGGATTAAATAAAAGCCAGGAGCAGCTTTGGAGAGAAAATAATAAGTTCAGTTTTCAATTATACCCATCAGACATCTAAATGGAATATGCAGTTGAATAAAGACTTCCAACTGAAGACAGGTTAGGAAGCCAGAAGTAGACATTATTATTCAGACCAAGTATACACTAAAAATATAAGAGGGTATGTACAATGAATCAAGAAGAAAGAATAATAAAAAAACAGTGATAGGCAAACTGCAGCTTGCGAGCCACATGAGGCTCATGAGCCTCGGTTTGCCACTCTGTTGACTAATGAGTTTGTCAACCACTGACCTAGACTCTCAATTCCAATAATTATAGGCTGTTTTTGTTCCTGTGATTGAGCTTCTAAGACAGTTATCAGTAAAGTTGAAAAGGAGCAAGAGAAGAGTGATTTTAAGAAGCCAAGAAAAAGAAAAATAAGCTTCCAGATGGTAGCGGTTGCCACTATAAAATGCCAAAAAATACTGGTACCATGAAGACAGAAAAGCATTTGTTAGAACAACTTCAGATAAGCAGAAGAGATTGAGACACAGGTTGAAAGATAAGGAAGGGAATAGCATGTTATGCACACACACTCAAACATACATACACACATTCATACACACACACTTATTAGGCCTCATCTCTGGGAAATCTATTCTAACCCTAGATTGGTCAAAATCAAAACCGATTCAACAAATACCAGATTTAATAAATTAGGTTTCCAATTGAAGCTGTTTTCTTTAAACCAGTGAGATAAAATTTAATTTTCAGCTATCCATAAAGAAAGTTTGTCTCTGGGTTTTCACTGATTTTTCTCACTTGCTATAGTGATAACATAAAGGACTAATGAATAATGTGAGTTTTAGAACAAAATTGCAGGTGTTGCATTCTTACCATAGCTGCAGAAGCAATAATTACCATACCTTAAACATGTTACTAGAATTTCTAGAATTCTTTAGTTCATTTCTTTTCTGTTAAATGGGGTGATGTTGACAATAGCACTTTGCTCTGAGTGTTGTTGGTTTGTTTGTTTTTTAAAGAATAGTTTATTGATTTTTTGAGACAGAGGGAGGGAGAAGAGAGAAATAGATGGGAAAGTGTAACATTGATCAATTTCCTCTTGCATGCCTTCCCTCCCCCCATCGCCAGGGGATCAAGCCTACAACCCAGGCATGTGCCCTGTCAGGGAATAGAACCAGCAAACTTTTGGTACACAGGATGACACCCAACCAACTGAGCCACACCAGCCAGAGCATGGTTGGTTGTTTTAAGGATGAAATAATAGAATACAGATAAAGTGCTTAGATTTGTGCTTGAGCACTTAACATTCTCAAGAAATGTAAACTTTATTGCATTATTTTTCTGAGATCTCTTGAAAAACAATTCCTAGGAAGGAAAAATGGAACATTGATGTATTACTGCTATTTGGATCATAAATCTAGGCTAAAATAGAAATTGACCTCAAAGATCCAATAGTCTTGAAAGCTCTCAAGTAGATAGTAAAAAGTCATGTTTTATACAGTATTGCACACATATTTAAGGTGATTCTTGAATTTTTTGAGGTCTTTAGTCCTACAGCTGATGCTTATTTCCTTTCTCTTAACTAAACCTTTAACTGAAAAATAGATTACAGCTTTTCATAAGGTAATTACCATGCTTTGATGATCCCATATATGGCCCACTGCTCTGAGAAGCTCTCAGCCTGCTCACTAAAACATTCGAGCTGAAAGCAGAATCATGCAAAAGGTTTTCATCCCATGTATAACATTTTTCAAGATTCTTTGTTTGTTTAAATTATGACACTACTAAAAATTGTTTTCTAATAGATTATAATCACTCCCAATAGAATACTTAGAAAATAAAATCTTAATTAGGGAAATTAAAGACAAAGTTTAAGAACATGGGCAACATTATGTGAAGTGATAAGCTTTCAATATGCAGAATACACTCAAATTTCCAAAAAACCACAAATAGATGTATTTGGTAGTCACTCAACCAAAGTTTCAATGAAACTGTAAATGTTGGTTATTCCCCAGTTTCAACACATTGTGATGGTTGATTACTCAACAGAGTCCTCACTGATCCCAGGGAGAGGCCTTCAAGCCACAGACTTCAATCCACTTACGTCTGAGTGAATAAAATAGCTGTAGCGTTACAAGGGCCAGTTACTCCCCGTTTCCTACAGCGGCACCACAGCGAAGAAACTGACTGGAAAGTCTGAGGTAAGAAAAGTCTTACGTACCCTTGTAAACTAAGATATAAATGCATATAGAAAAAGATAGATATACACACATCCTGTAAATTGCCACAAATAAAATTATTAACACTGTCATGTAATGGTTGTTTGGGAATTTGCAATCTAAGTAATTAGACAATCATTTGAAGTAAAACTTTTTCTTAAAATCTTCATCCAGCCATAGTAAGTATATATTTTAGAATGAGCACAAATAAATCTTCGTGTGGATGAAGGACTGGCAGGGTGGCACACTGAGGTGGCTCCAGAGTGAAGCTCATCAATTTGAATAGCATGGGTCTCAAGTCAGCAAAGGGAATGTGCAATACCAGGTGAACTGCCACTTTACTTGTAGCCTCCTGTTCAACCTTTAAAAATGTGCTGTATTTATATTCCAGTTTGTGACCTATCATCCTGATTTTAATATAAAAATCCATTGAGAGTTTTCTTATAAATTCTTGTATAAAATTGATGCTCCAGGAAGATGCTTTTAATGTTTTCAGAGACATACCTCCATATACTGCTCTGGGTGCTGCAGCTGGAGAAGTAGTTGGTAATTATGTTATATCCTGACTATAAGACACAATCTAGAAGTCTGGCATGTGGTTTATGTATGCTTTGCTTAATGTGGTTTTGAATAATTCTTGCAACCTTGAATATCTTACTATTATAAATGCTCAGCTTGAATTCTGTCTTCTCTAAAATTGTCTCCTGAATTTTTTTCTTTTATCTCTTATCTGATCTCAGTTTTTATGATTTCTATGTATAGTGTTTGTGACATATTACCTTACATTACAAAAATATCTGTAGCTGTCTTTCCTTTCTGTCTGGCAGATGGCAGAAATCATGCTTAATCATTAGAACCCTGATAGCACCTAACACAATGCTTTGCACATGGAAGTTAAATTATGTATGAGTATATTTATGTCTGTGAGGAGCATACATGTGTTTCTGTGTGTACATACAATATTTTTACTGTTAATTCTTTTTACTGCTAATCTTCCTATAGAATTCTGAACTTTATCATTTTATCACAATCATAACATAATCTGTGTTTTTATAAATCCCAATTTGAGTTTTGAATAACATGATAAACAATAAAGACAACATGATAATCTCTTAAAGACAATATGATCAAATCTTGAGTACATTTTTTGTTACATTTTATTCTTCAGTCTCATAGATATTTAGGAAACATTAAGAGGTGATAATGCCGAGGCCTGTTTGGCTCAGTGGATAGAGCGTCGGCCTGCAGACTGAAAGGTCCCGGGTTCGATTCCGGTCGGGGGCATGTACCTTGCTTGTGGGCACATCTCCAGTGTGAGCTGTGCAGGAGGCGGCTGATTGATGTCTCTCTCTCATCGATGTTTCTGATTTTCTATCCCTCTACCTTCCTCTCTGTGAAAAATCAATAAAATATATTTAAAAAAGGGAGAGAAAGGTGATAAAATTTCCCTGGAATCTTAATTAAGCACCTCAAAGCCATCCCAAAATAATAATAGTGACTTAGGTAATTGGCATGTTCCTCAATGCAAAACTTTAAATAACCTTTAGAAAACTTTGTAATGTACAGACCTATAATAGTGTGCTTACTAAGGTCCCTGAAAGCAGGAACTTTATCAAATCTACATATGCCTGACATTAGAATAGTGTTTGACACTTACTTGGTGCTCAAGAAATACTTCAAGAGCAAATAAATAAATACATATTAAGGTAACCTGAAGAAAAGTCCCCAATCAACCCCTCTTTCCAACCTGGTTGCCTCCCCGCCCCTAATATATTCTCTAGTTCTACTGCAGCTGCACTAGGACAAAGAAGTGGATTAACGCCTTGGCCACTGTGACTCAGTTGTTTGGGGTGTCATCCTATACACCAAAAGATGGCAGGTTTAATTTTGATCTGGGAACAACTGATTGATGTTTCTCTCTCTTTCTTTTTCTCTCTCTCACTGTAGCTCTCACTCACTCCTTTTCTTTCCCATAGACAACAGACAATAGTGTGGTGAAAGCTTGGGGTGAGGGGGGAAGAAGGCAGGAGTGGAGTGGGAGGTCAATAGGGAAAAAGGGGGACATCTGCAATACTTGCAATAAAGATAAATTTTAAAAATAAAAATAAATAAATAATAAAATGGTGAATTAAATGAAGGAGGTTAATGACTAGTGATAGCATCAATTAGGGGAAATTACGCACTCATGTTTGAAGTCAAGTAATAGATATATGCTTATTGTATTAGTGACAAAATTTTTTAAATGCCGAAGATTCTATATTTTCTTGTCCATATCTCTATAAATATGTGATTGATTAAATATTTCATTGAACTCAGTTTTCTCCAATATTTATTAGCAACCATAAATATATTAATTATAGCACAGTATCATAAGATAAAAAGTTTACAATGAAAATTAAAATAAAACAAGATACTTTGGAAATATTCTTTGCCAAATGTCAATAATTGGCCCATTTAAACACCATGGAATATTTTGAGTTGTCTAAAAACCGATGCAACTGATTCTGTCACCTAAATTAATTTTTTTGGTCATATATGGAATGTTGTTTAAACTTCCTGGGATCTCAACATAACTGCTTACCCCACACATTGACATTCTTTTTATAAACTGAGGTAATATTTCATTCCAGAAACTACTTGTATTACTGTGTTCAGATGAAGTATTATCCTTCAATAATATGTGAATGTTTGTTTCTAAAATATTTGATGTAACATAATTATAAAATTATAAAGTATCTTTGGTTTTACCTAGAACAATGTTCTTCATTAACAAATAATGTGAGGCCCCAAGATTATTAAGTGTCTTGAGTAACATCAAAGAGCTATTGATAATACAATATACACTATAACTGAATTGTTTCATTTTATGCAAACATTTAGTCTTTTTGCTGACTCTTAGGCTATTTCTACATAAGATGAAAGTTCTTCTTCTGATCACAGCCATCTTGGCAGTCTCTCTTGGCTTCCCGGTAAGTATCTATTCTACACCCCAGAATATTTACTAATTTTTTGTTCTAATCAGGAATCCTAAGATTTTTTCCCCCTCCACACAGTATGCTACTTTATAAACATGCTTAACATCTGTGCTTTTTTGCTATAATCCATTTACTGCTTTTTTATTTTTTAACATAAACATTATAGTCTAGAAAATATTATAAATCATATATTGTTCACTGCATAGCTCAAGTCCATACAGCCTTGCCACAGTGGTGAATTTGAATCATTTAAAATACATATTAAAATTTTTTCAGAAAAATAGTTCCTACAATATTTTCTGGATTATGTAAATCCTAGATTTTTGAAAAACTAATACTCAGAGTTAGGTAATGGGTAGTCCATCTCTTTGCTTCATATATATATATATATCAGTTCATATGCTTCATCCGCATGAGTTGAATTAATTTCATTGTTTGAACTTTAGGTCTCCCAAGAACAGGAAAGAGAACCACGAAGTGTAAGTTACATTTCCTCTTTTTAACATTAAGATTTCCATGATAAATATCTGTAACTATGGTTAAAGATACTCCCTTATTCAAACTTCTCAAACTCTAGAAAAATTCAAAAAGAGCTTAGGTATTAACACTCAACATTGTAGACTTCGGGGATTTGACCACTGCTTATAAGAAGGGAATTACCTGAGCATCGTTTGTAACAGTGGGATCCATATTGAAATATGAATCACTCTGTAGTGAATTGTTATATCTTTTTCTAAAATTATCAAGCCTAATGAAGGCTCATAATTGCTCATGCCCCTACTCTGCTTTAACTGTGCCAAGTCCATTCCAGGGAAAGTTAATAATAATAATAATTCTTACTATTATTCAGTGTTAAATTCACAAAAAGACCATTTGGAGCTAAATAGTTAATAAAAAAGTTTAGAGAGGAAAGACAATTTGAAAAGGGGGCTTTTATTTAGGAATTTGTTTATACTCATAAAAATATTATTATCTAAAAAGAAGCGTGGTTTTTAGGCTAAAACTATACAGTGTTAAGGATACAGAACTTGATAAAGATATGGATAGAAGATGGAAAGGGGGAAAAGAGAAAAAAGGCATAAGGAGGAGAGTGTGTTTAATGCATGGTTTGGAAAGACCTTGTATACTAATAAAGGCAAAGGGAGAAATTTGATGTCCTCTTATCCACTCCCTCTCTCTTGACCTTATAGTTATAGAATAGTTATCAGAAAAATTTGGCTACGAGTAGAAAGACACAAGTTACCTCTAAGTAATTTCCTAAAATTATACAAAAAAATGATGCAAATTAATCAAATTCCTGTTCATAGAACATACAGAAAAGGTAAATGATTTTAGAGTTTCTGAAGCTTAAGATCAATATGTTAAAAGACTATTTTATATCTCTTCTTTTAAAGAGTAAAACAAGCCTTTTAATTTCTTTTTTTCAACAGGTGAGTGGGAGCAATGAATCACCCTCACAGTATTATGTGCCTCCTTACCAATATCCATTTGGCCTATATCCACCATTCCTATATCAAAGATACCCATGGTTTAGATATTACTACTTCCCTATTCCAATACCTTTGCCTGACCCTACACCTATTAGTGGACAGTAAACAAAATAATGTTCCAGTGCAGTTTAAGATTAAATAAGTGGTAAGTATACAAAATACAAAGCATGTATTTTTTAAGTTTGTTGTCTGTGGATTGGAATGCATCATTCCATGAAAAATAAAATTACAAATTTGTTGTTGTTGTTGTTAATTCTCACCCGAGGATATTTTCCCATTGATTTTTTTATATATATATTTTATTGATTTTTTTACAGAGAGAAAGGGAAAGGAATAGAGTCAGAAACATCAGTGAGAGAGAAACATCGATCAACCGCCTTCTGCACATCCCCTGCTGGGATGTGCTCGCAACCAAGGTACATGCCCCCGACCAGAATCGAATCTGAGACCCCTCAGTCCACAGGCCGACGCTCTATCCACTGAGCCAAACCAGTCAGGCCCCACTGATTTTTAGGGAGAGTAGAAGAGAAAGGGAAAGACAGAGAGAAACATTGATGTGAGAGAAACCTATTGATTGGTTGCCTCCTGCACAAACCCCAACTAGGGCCAGGGCTGGGGAGGAGCCTACAACCAAGGTAAATGTCTTTAACCAGAGTTGAACCTGGGACCTTTTGGTCCATAGGCCTACACTCCATTCACTGAGCCAAACTGGCTAGGGCTAAAATTACAAATTTTTAAACTTAACCACACTAAGTTACCATTTGTTTCTATATTTTTTCCTCTGATAAAGATTGTTAGGTGTCTACTCAGAGGTACATGCATGTGTCCTTCTTCCATGATCCAATCAATATAGTTTAAATCCCTCATTTTCTGTGATGTAATAGAAACAATCAATTTCTTATTAATATATTTTTATAAAATGTTTTTAGCATTTTTCTACTATAATCAATATCTGTGTATGTTGAGGATGGATCAAAAGGCTAAAGAAGGCAAAACTTTAATCAGAGTTCTAATCTTAATAGATGGACTTTTGAATCTAGAATCTTATTGACTGCTCCTTAGAAAATTATGAATTTTTCTAATTAATTTTAAAACTCCAAACTCAGTCTATGATTGTCCCATTATTATAAAAACTCTGAAGGATGAATGTTCCAGTTATAACAGAGACCCCTATCATCTTATTATATCAAAAACAAAGTTAATGGTCTGTCAATTATGAGTTGAGAGGAAGCAGACTATATTAAAGATTATATTATTTTGTTTCCTAGTTTCTAGAAAAATAAAATTAATCTAATACCTACCTTTTAAAGGACTTCTGTCCTCTTTTTTTGCATTTACTCACTGTTCTTGAGAAGAAAGTTTTCCAGTTTTTGAACTAGATGTACTTTTGAGACAATATTTATAATTAAAAAGCAAAAACCTTACAAGTTCACAAACCAGTATTACATGAAATGTTGAAGGGTATTCTTTAAGAAGAATAAGAAGAGGGAAAAAAACAAAGATAAAATGTACAAACATTAAAATGGCAATAAATATACATCAACAATTGAATCTATATATCAAAATAAACAAATAAGTCTAAAGAACAAAACAGACTGGTGAATAAAATAGAATCAGAGGTATGGAAATATGGAACAGATTGAAGAATCTCAGAGAGAAGGGGGAGCGGAGGCAGGAAGAGATTAGCCAAAGATTTTACATGCACATATGCATTACCCATGGATACAGACAATATGGTGGTGAAGGCCTGGGGTGGATTGGGAAACAGTGAAGGGCAATGTGGGAGAGGAAAAGAGACTTCTGTAATACTCTCAACAATAAAGATTTTTTAAAAAAGAAACTGTAGCCGAGACTGGTTTGGCTCAGTGGATAGAGCGTCGGCTTGCGGACTGAAGGGTCCAGGATTCGATTCCGGTCAGGGGCATGTACCTTGCTTGCGGGCACATCTCCACAGTGGGGCGTGCAGGAGGCGGCTGATCGGTGTCTCTCTCTCATCGATGTTTCTGATTTTCTATCTCTCTCCCTTCCTCTCTGTAAAAAATCAATAAAAATATATTTAAAAAAAAAAAGAAACTAAGTTTACAGCAAATGACCCATTAGGATTAATAACTGTATGCTTGTGATTTATTGCAGGTCACTATAACTGATTGTGAGCCACTTCTTTGAAGAATCAATAATCCTGTTAGTAAAAGAAAAATAAATATTATTGAAGTAACACAATATTCTCTTATCAATTTCTTTACTGGTCCTCTTTTGTTAACATAAAAAAAAAAAAAACAGGGTTTCCTATTTTCTAAATGTGCATTGACAGGGCCTGGCTGAATTAGCTCAGTTGGAGAGTGTTACCCTAGAAGTGGGATCATTGGGTCAAATAGAGGTGGAATCATTGGGTCAAATGGAGAGCATTATGCTAAGTGAAATAAGCCAGTCAGAGAACTCCATACTGTTTTCCACATTGGCTGCACCAATCTCGTTCCCAACAGCAGTGCATGAGGGTTCCTTTTTCTCCGAATTCTATCCAACACTTGTCATTTGTTGATTTGTTGATTATAGCCATTCTGACAGGTGTGAGTGGTACTTCATTGTTTTGATTTGCATCTCTCAGAAAATTAGTGACTTTGAGCATGTTTTAATGTGTCTCTTGGCCTCCTTCTGTCTTCTTTCCAAAAGTATCTACTTGGGTCCGTTGCCCATTTTTTTATTGGGTTGTTTCTCTTTCTTTTGTTAAATTGTATGAGTTCCTTGTAAATGCTGGAGATTAAACCCTTATCAGTGATAACATTGGCACATACATTATCTCATGGGCTTTCTTGTGGTTTTGTTGATGGTTTATTTTGTTGATGAGTCCCATTTGTTTATTTTCTCTTTAGTTTCCATTGCTCTAGAAAGAATATCAGTGAAGAAATTGTTTCAGCATATGTCTGAGATTTCTCTGCCTGTGGATTCCTCTAGTATTTTTATGGTTTCCCATCTTATGTTTAAATTTTTTATCCATTTTGAGTTTATTTTTGTGTCTGGTATAAGTTGGTGGTCTAGTTTCATTTTTTGCATCTATCTGTCCAATTTTCCCAAAATCATTTATTGAAGAGACTGTCTTGACTCTATTGTATGTTCTTGCCTTCTTTGTCAAATATTGATTGAGCATAGTGGTTTGGGTCAATTTCTGGGTTCTCCATTCTATTCCATTGGTCTATATGTGCTATCATCAACAAGTCAACAAATGACAAGTGTTGGATAGAATTCGGAGAAAAAGGAAACCTCGTGCACTGCTGTTGGGAACAGGACTGGTGCAGCCACTGTGGAAAACAGTATGGAGTTCTCTGACTGGCTTATTTCGCTTAGCATAATGCTCTCCATTTGACCCAATGATTCCACCTCCATTTGACCCAATGATCCCACTTCTAGGCAGTTTTGAGAACAGTGTCTTTGTAATACATCTTGATATCTGATATTGCGATCCCTCCTATTTTGTTCTTTCTCAGGATTACTGCAGCTAATTGGAGTCTTTTTTATTCCATAAGAATTTTTAGAGAATTCATCCTAGGTCTGTGAAATATGCCTTTGATGTTTTAATGGGGAGTGCTTTGAATCTATAGATTGCTTTGAGCAGTATGAAAATTTTAATAATATTGATTCTACCAATCCATGAACACAGCATGTTCTTCCATGTGTTTAGGTCTTAATTTACTATTTATCTCTTTTTTTCAGTGTCCTCTAGTTTTATGAGTATAGGTCTTTTACCACCTTAGTTAAGTTTATTCCTAGGTATCTTAATTTTTGGGGGGTGATAGTAAATGGAATATATCCCAAGAAACTAGAAACACCAATCAGAAAGGATATGCGTAGCCCTATGTTCATAGCAGCACAATTTACCATAGCTAAAATTTGGAAACAGCCTAAGTGTCCATCAGCAGATGAGTGGATTAAAAAACTGTGGTACATCTACAAAATGGAATACTACTCTGTGGTAAAAAAAAAAAAAAGAAGTAGAGGATGGATGATACTGGAGAGCATTATGCTAAGCGAAATAAGCCAGTCAGAGAAAGATATCACATGATCTCGATCATTTGTGAAATATAATGAACAACCTAAACTGACGAACAAAAACAGATAGATGCAGAGATAGAGAAACATTGGTCAGACCATCAAACCTCAGAAGGATAGTAGGGGAGGAGAGGGGTAAGGGGGACTTGTATATAAGCATACCCAATGGACACAGACACCAGTGGGGGTGAGGGCAGGAGTGGGGGGAGGGGGGTGGGGGAACTATGGGGGGATAAGAACACATATATAATACCTTAATCAATCAAGAAAAAAATGTTAGACTGAAGATCTATTTGCATTGCCAGTAATTATGCAAAATAAAACTTAACAAATTTTAATATACACTTCTTGATGATTAAACATTCTAGGGAAAGTATGGGAGTGGAAGTAACCAAAATCAACCAGTCCTGAAATACCTTGAATGAAAGTCTATTTGGCAGCTTATGCTCTATAGTTGCACTAACTGTATTAATAGAGCCAGAGATTGGGAAAAAAAAAAGTATGAGTATTTAAGTCTCAATTACTCAAGTAAATCTGTAATTTATTTACAGTAGGGTAATAAGCTTGAAGCCTGTGCAGAGGATATCAAAAGCAATCAAATACTGTCCATAATTTCAAAAAACTTAAAATGATGAGGTCCTAAAAACATTTTTATTATGCCTGTAGTTACAAAGTCCTTTCTTTGAATCATTATAACATCAAATCTCTCTATATAAAAGGCTAAGTGACCAACCATGTGTCCATTCAACCAACTGGCTGGTACATATGACATGCACTGGCAATCGAAAAATAGACTCATGCATGTGCAATACGTTTAAAGCTCTTGCTGGTGCCAATTGCACATATGTGTTTCAATCTGTCATTGTCAATCATGAATTTGGTTGTTTTTGTTGACATTCTGAAGCTGAAAGAAAGTGTCATCATAGACACAATATGAATGAAGACCAACTATTAGCACAACTGTCCCCCTCTGAAACATGACTCCCATTTAAATTAATTTGAAGACAGTTTCCCGTAATGCCAGCATTTGCCATGAGCGATATTTAGTAAACTTCAAAGTTTTTAAGTTTTCAGCAGACAGGCCTGGCCCAGCTACTTGACTTTTAAAATGACCATAATTTTTCTGCTGGGGGAAGGGCATCTACCACTTTCTTCATTAACAAAGGATGTAGCCACTCTTTACTTGGGTTACTTAGATCTTTATAATTAATACATTATGTATCTATATTTCAATAATTTATTTGAGATTCTAGAGTCAATTATAATTACTTTAAAGCATTTTCTTTGGCAAATTTTTGTAACAGGCAATTTACTGATTTTCTTTAAGGCCTTAAAGTTGTTTTAACACACTTCATTAGCATTTTAAAAACTACTCTTTATTATGGAAATGTAAATCTCACTGCTAGAACCTAGCCTGAGTCTTTTCCTGGGTCAAATTCACCATCTTTCCTTTTGCAGGAAAAAACAGTCTTGGTCTTTCTACACCATCCATAGAGAGTTAAGCTTAATTCAAGACTTTATTAAAACCCAAAATCGGACTGTGTGAGCATTTTGTCTTAAGCTAGCTTTCTCTCTTTACGAGCACAGAAATCTCAGACACATTTCTAAATTTTTATGGTGAGAAAGAAAACTTTAAGTTATCATACTGGGAGAAGGGGCTTCCATATTGGTTTGCCACGTGTCTCCTTTCCCCCACATCCTGCTTATTTTGAGGAAGAGTCAGTATCAGATCTGGCTATGTATCTTTTCATATTTAATAGATCTTAAATTTTTTTTCCTTTTTTTGCTTTCTAAAGTAATAGCACCCAAGTTTATCTTGTTGTGCCCAGAGTTCGGGGTCCCCAATAATCCACCACTAAGGAGCCTTTTCCGATGCAAAAGCAAAGAGTCTTTATTCAAACCCGGGTTGGGCTCTCAGCCTCTTTCTGACGCAGCAGCGAGGCGAGAGAGCGGACCGGGCGGAAACAATGAGTTTTATGGGGTAGGATAATTAGGGGGCTTGGGAAAGTGATGAAGGCTACAGAGATTGGTCACTTGAATTGGGGTCTTTCTGTGGTTAAGCCTAATTAGGACCTTAGCTGTGTCCCTGGAGCTTCATTGGTCCATTTGGGTGGGGGGAAGTTAAGACATTGCTGGCACACCTGTGGCCACTCCCAGAAAAGGGAGGGGTTTTAGGCAGGGGTCCCAGCCCTATAGGACAAGATGGAGGGGAGTTCATTTCCTTTTAATCTTAGCCAAAATTTAGTTATAGATGAACCAAATTTCTATAATTTTTAAACAAAGCTTTAAGTAGACTTTCTGTAGGAGAGCTTATAACTCTGCCCTCTTCTGCCACCTTTGAATTTCTCCACCCCAGAGGCAGTTTCAACGGTGGAGTTTCATTTCTTATTACAGATTTTAGATTCCAAATACGAATTAAGATTTTAATTTGAACAATAAACCACATTAAAGATGACCATGGCACTCTTTTTTTCAGCTTAATTTAAAGAAGTACCTTTTGATTTTCCAGTTTCTTTATAATTTTGCCTTTTAATCAAATCTTTCCCATTCAAGATCTAATGTACCTTTATCGGGAAACTAAGAGTTATGTTCTATAGCAGTGGTCAAAAAACTGCGCTTGCGAGCCACATGCAGCTTACAAGCCACCGTTTGCCACTCTGTTAACTAATGAGTTTGCCGACCATTGACCTAGACTCTCGATTCCAATAATTACAGGTTGTTGTTCCTTCTGATTAAGCCCCTATCCCAGTGGTCAGCAAACTCATTAGTGGCTCTCGAACCGCACTTTGCTGACTACTGTTCTATAACATCAAGGAAAAACTGTAAAACAGTGATTCTCAACCTTTCTAATGCCACCACCCTTTAATACAATTCCTCATGTTGTGGTGACCCCAACCATAAAATTATTTTCGTTGCTACATGAAATTATTTTTGTTGCGACCCTGCTAGTGGTTCTCAACCTGAGGGTCACAACCTAGAGGTTGAGAACCACTGCTGCAGTGCCTAAGACCATCGGAAAACACAAATATTTACATTATATTAACAGTAGCAAAATTACAGTTATGAAGTAGCAACGAAAATTTTATGGTTGGGGGAACTGTATTAAAGGGTTGCGGTATTAGAAAGGTTGAGAACCACTGCTGTAAGAGAATACCTTCTGAAACTTTAATTCCTTAAGTATGCAAACCAAAAGTCTATAATAAAGCTTACTTTATAACCTAATTCTTCTCTATTACCCTGGCTGAAAAAGACGTTCCCATCCTACTTACAAATCTCGACTTCTGCAGCTGATCATGGGCTCTGCATGTGGTGAATTTCCCTTACCTGTATGTTGAATTCTTCCCCACCTTTTTGGTGTAATCTTCCTTTCTTTGCTCTAGGCGAAATCATCCCCTCCAGAGGTTCCATGTCAAAAGTACCAGTTGTGAGTGTCTCCCCCTCGCCCCTGCCACATCCTGTGTGGTTCAGAGTTCAGGTTCAGGGTTTGGATTCTGGAGGAGGATTCATACAAATGAAAGAGACAAGAAAATACTAATTTGGGAATTGGTGGCCCGGCAGAAGCCCAAGAGAGGACTCCACTTTGCTCTGGCCTTGCCATCCTTTTTATTCAGATCTGGGATACACCCATAGCACTTAGGCTGGCAATTCCAGTAAAGCTTGATGATAGTCCATTAGCAAGGATTTACATAAGACTAAAAGATGGAAGTTGCTTCATCTCCCTTTGTCTCAACCAGACAGTGGGTGTATGACTCTGACCCTTGCCAGGGCCTCAAGGTTGACCAGCCTTCCAGACTCCTTATCCACCCCTTTCTGCTAGTGAAGGCAATGGGCAGCTTCCAACAATTAGATTTTACACAATCTCTGTATAGTAATCACATTTCTAATGTGGGGAAACTGAAGATTATGAAGGTCCTTTGGACCTATAGAGTCATAGATCAAGTATGTAGCAGAAGAGAAATACAAAACCATGTCAGTCCAATTCCTCCGTCTTTGTTTCAGCTGCTGGTTTACTAAAACAAACTCTGAGTCCAGGACTCTATGATGACAGCACCAAAGACTAGTTAATTCCTTTTTTTTATTCACTTTATTTTAGGAGGAAAAAACAAACCCATGCAAAAAAGGGAAACTGCTACCCATCTCCTCCTCTGTTAATGCCTGCGACTCTGGCACCAATGTTATCTTTTAAAACACATGCTGACTTATGTTTATGACTTGCTCCAATGCCTTGGAAGGCTTTATATTGCCTACTAGAGGTCCAGCACATGAAATCATACATAAGTATGGTTCCCAGGCCTAGCCTGTGATCAGGGCCATTTTTCCCTGGCTGCCAGCAGCCAGCCCTGCCTCCTGCCACCTCCCACCCTGGTTCCTATTCACCATCAAGTGGTGGGAGCCTGACAGCCAAGTGAGGGACAGAGAGGTCTGCTATTCCTGCCTACTTGCCAGCTCCATCCCTGCCACTGGTTGCCCTCTGTGTGGGGGGCAACCAGCAGAACAGGGCCCTTGACCTGGTACCAACCACATCCCTGCCACCAGATCCCCATTTGCCATTGGCAATTGGAGCCAGCCAGCCAGGGAAAGGGACCAAGAAGTAGTCAATGCACCTCATAGTGACTGGTTGAATGGTCATTCTGGTCATTCTGCCATTGTGGTCTCTAGGCTTTTATTATATTGGATAGTATAAAATCTGCTTTCCTTTGCATGGCATCCATGGCCTTCTACACACTAACCTCAAGCTTCTTTTCAAATGCTTCTGCCATTAGCCCAGCCTCCCTTACAGCCCCTGCTGTCACACCAGGCCATTTCCATTCCCCACAACTGGCCTTCATTCTCACACAGCTGTGCCTTTGCTTATGTTGCCCTCTCTTCATGGAATGTCCTGTGTTTTAGTGTATAAATCCAACTTATCTTTCAAAACCCAAATCCAATATTATGACTTTAATGAGAAACTTTCTCCTATCTTTCCAAACAGAATTAATCACTCATCACTTTCACCCTTCCCCACAGCATTTTTTCATTTATTTATGACTCTTATTATCCTTTACCTTCCAATAAATAATTTATTTATATTTCCATAGCCTTCTTGAGGATATTGTAAGTTCCTAGAGTACCACAATAATATAACT
Source organism: Lasiurus cinereus (assembly GCA_011751065.1). Taxonomy (NCBI): domain Eukaryota; kingdom Metazoa; phylum Chordata; class Mammalia; order Chiroptera; family Vespertilionidae; genus Lasiurus; species Lasiurus cinereus. Next base: position 37,217,727 of record JAAGEH010002528.1, read on the forward strand.
ATTTCCCAGTACTTAGCAGAGTAGAAGGTAGTGGGTGAATGTTTGATAAATAAAAGATAGTAGTAAAATCTTCACATTTTTTATTTCTAAAAGATATATTTTTATATTTCTGACCTATATTAATGCTGGGGCTGACCAGCAGACCCTGTGAAAGAGAGATCTAAGGGACTGCCTGGCTAAAGGAACCAGGCATCCTTGATTGCCTGCCTTGTTAGGCTTTTCTTGTAGCAGCAGTTTAAGATAAAGTTTATATTTTAGATTCAATCAGTAGGGAAAGTAATCTTGGGAGGACACGTGTTTGTAGTGTCTTTTAAGCAAGGACACCCAAAAGATTAAGCATATGGATTCCAGTAAACACCTGGGGATCTACATGTGCACAGATTTGTTTGGAAAGGTCAAGGAATAATTAGGGGCACCATCTTTGGCTCTCTCCTAAGTCAGAATTCCAATAAATAGGGCAGGCGGCCTTCTGCACACTTCCTTTTCTCAGAATGTCCTCCTTACAAACGGTTCAACCTAGTCTTATGTGCTCCCCAATATATCAACATATAAGTTAGCAAAAGATTCCTTTTTGTGAGAGAAAACAAAAACTTCTTAAAATAAATATTTAAATTATAACAGTCCTTTCTTAGTTACAATATTAGCATCCATCATCTGTTACAGAAATTGAGGGCCCATAAAATGTCAAGTTGTGAATAAAATTACTTGTTCCAAGACAATGCAAGCATCAAAAAATATATTTATGTCTATGTTTTAATTATTTAATATTTGTGTCAGCTTTATAAAAAGATAAGTTTAGAGGTTTTAACAAGTATATTTTCTCTTTCATATAAAGTAAAATGCACATAGCAAAAGCTTTGTGAACTTTACTGAGGAACAATTTGTCCTGATCCCAGTTCCCATAAATCCCATAACACACACTCTAGAAACAGAACTCTGAAGGAGGAAATGGTAGCAGGTGGTGATGAAAATAAACTTTCTTATGGTACACTACAGGAGTCATCCAACAGGATTTCACAATGAGCCTTCCATTATGTCACAATGGCAGCCTTTGTCCCTACCAGTAAATTATCAGAAAATTATAAAAATTCTCTTTGAACAAAGATTATATTTCCCCGCCCAACTTTAAATTGTTCATAGCTGAGACCCTCAGCGCCATAAAGGAAATTCTGCCATGACCCATAAACTGGCTATGAACAAGGTCAGTCTAATGAACCTTTTGGCATGATTTAAACAGGGAAACTGCTGTCTCCCTTAGCTATTTTCAAGGATTATATGTTCCTCAAACAGTAAATATTCATTGTTTTCTATGAAAGTCAGTGATCCCAGTTAAAACTATGGGAGGGACAACAAGAAGATCAAACTGTCATCAATATAATTTGCTAAATTGATTTTATGGGGAGTGTTTCCTAACCTTACAGCTGACAGATTAGAGGCTATCGCATGACTGAAGCAGGGCATTAATGGGAAAGCAAAATGAGGGGCACAAAGAAGGTAGGAAATCAAAGCTTAAGGAGGGGCCAAAGGCAAACCTTGGCAGCTCTGAAGTTTGGGAAAGCCAGCTCTGTAATTTACTGTCTTTCCTCTGAGTGTGTGTGTGTGTGTGTGTGTGTGTGTGTGTGTGTGTGTGTGTAGTCTTTGATATATGTCTTTAACTTTCAAGTTAGAACTTTTATTCACCTCAAATGATGCCATTGTAACTTTCGGGGGGAGGGAGAGATGGGAGATACTCTCATTAACTTTTAACTACTAGATTATTGAAACAAATATATTCTATTAAAATTAATCAGTTATTTTCCCCCATTGGATTTTTGGCAACATCATTCCTGGTCCAGTTACCTTTGGTTATTGTGATTGGTGGGACAGTTTCTCAACAATTCAGTCAACCAGAGTTCCATTTTTTTTAAATTTGTTTTGTTACCTAATGGTTTTTGGAGATAGAATCCACAAAAACACTGTTTACCAACGTGTGTTTCTTGAAGCATTATTTTCACCAGGTAGCTCCCCAAAATAAATATTCATCTTCAAACAGCCATTCAAAATTTACAATATACATACATATGACAAAATCCTTAAGAATGCCAGCTTAACAAATCATTTTGCTTAATTACATTTCCCAAACTAAATTGACAATAGAATGATCTCCATATAAAATAGTTAAGATCAGTGTGTCCTTGAACACACTGTTCTATTTTAAAATTTAATCAGTGATAAAGACGGAAGGCACCACTAAATATTGAATAAGTTTTATGGAAAAGTAAACAAAGAGCTAAATTCAGCTCTATTGCTCTATCAGTTCCTTGGAAATAGGACTCATATGTCTTCCATATAATCTTTCAGATTGTATTAATTCTCTAAAAAAAATACTTATTTTGTGTCAATCATTGAGCTAAAACCTAGGTATTTGGGCAAAGGATTTTTTTGGACCTTTAAAAATCTTACAATCTAGTGAGGGGAGATAATCATGAATGCAATTTTAATAAATAAACATACATAAAGCATTTAAAGAGTTGTTTGTTTTTAAAACAGAAGAGAAACTAGTTCTGCCTACATAAATTAGGAAAGGTCCCACAGGTGACTTTCAGCTGAATCTTAATGGATAAGTAGGTTATTGACCATTAGATAAGCACAAACTAAATGTTCAACCATTGTTTACTAGATAGAAAACTATAAAATTGGTATTTTTAATGGCATTTGGCCTCATTGGGCAAAGTAAAAGAGAGCAAAATATGGGAATAAAATAATTAAAAACATATTTCTAATTAATGTATGAAGATTTTTAGTCTTGGGAGTAAATTCTGTACTTGGAAACAAAAGGAAAATAATAAATATCTTAGTAATAATATTCTTTGTTCTTCCTGACCAAATTCTGACTTTATGCAGAAGAAAGTAATGATTTCCAAACTTCCTTTCATGTAAAAAAATATTCAGGTGCTTATTAACTATGTAGATTTCTGGGAAAACACTTTCCCTAAAAATTCAGATTTAATAGTGTGGAGTGAGACAAGAATTTCCAACTTAAATAGTTCAGATAATTAACCATTTGTCCAAAAAACATTTATTTCTAACATGTGTCAGACTTAGGTCTGCACCAAGAAACTTATCTTCCAGTGGAAGAAGATAAAGAATAATAAGTGAACATGTATAAATTTTTAAAATAATTTTATATAAAGATAAAGTACAAATCAGATGTAAGAAATGCTCACAGAACAATAAGAAGTAGTTACAGGTGAAATAATGTATATGAGTTAATAATCATCATTTCACTTATTACAACATATTGTGATATGTTATGAAAAATAAAAAGGGATGGAAGAAAGGAAATGACTAATTAGAAAAGGTGCCAGAGAAAGTACTTCTAAGAAAAAAACATTCAAGCTGAAACCTGCATAATATAAATGAGACACTAATGAGAATAACTGGAGTAAAAACATTTCATAGACTATGAACAAAAGTGACAAGTTTTTAATTTAGGAAGGAATAGAAAGGCCATCGAATCTTAAACATAGTGAGAAAAAAATGCAGTCGATGACAAGGTAAGAAGGATAGGGAGAAACTTAATTATATAGAAACTAATAGGCCCTGATGAAGTATTTGGAATTTATTCTAAGTGGCTTTTAAAAGACTTTAAGCAGGAGAATAATCATAACAGTAATATATTCAAAAAGTAACATCTTTATAACTGTGTGAGGGGTAATTATAAGGTGAAAAGAATGAAATTAGTGATTCCAGAAAGGGAACTATTCAGATGGCCAATTGTGAGATATCACTAAATGGGACTGACAAAGACAATAAAGATACTAGTAAAACTAGAAAGTGATGACAGATTTAGGATATGTTATTAAGATAGGGCTTATAATTTTTCTAATGGATTGTGGGGGAGGAGGACACAAAGATGAAGTAGTTGAGAAATAAAAGAAGAAAAAAAAAACTACATGCATGTGAATACCACCAAAATAAGATAAAGATAAAGTACAAATCAGATGTAAGAAATGCTCACAGAACAATAAGAAGTAGTGACAGGTGAAATAATGTATATGAGTTAATAATCATCATTTCACTTATTACAATATGTTTACCTCAAAGGGCTTGAAATGTAAACTTATGAATCCACAGTAGCCTCTTACCCAGCTTCACTGCCTACGCAGTGCTATAAATAGACACTGATTATCAGGACCTAAACAAAAAGAAGCTGCAGTTCAGGGCTGCTGGTCTTCTTCCCAGACTCCAAAAACGTTTCAGGAGTAGGCCCCGGAACTTAAGATGAGTATGTGACTAGATCAATGTTAGTGAGTCTGTTCCAAATACAAATACACTGTTTTAAGCCTTCGTTCAGCACCAAACCATCATCCTGAGATTTATCATAGGATTTGTGATATTCCTGTTGCTCTTCTTTGGAAAGCAGTAGGGTATCTGAATAGCTCCAATATAGAATTCACCTAGTTCATCTACAACAGTCACTCAAAACTTTATAGATCTCTTAGATTGCCTTAGGAAATATACAGGGAATATTCAGTGTCACTAGTATTCAAGTAAATTGGACTGTGAGCTCCACAGAACAAGGATCTTTGCCTGCTTTACTTTATCCCTACTGCCTGGAACAGTATCTGAAATAATTTTAGTGCTCAAAGAATAATATTCAGTCTTACAAATCTCTCAAGAGAGCTGGGTTCCTATTTGAAGTGGATGGATGACACCACTATAGAAATGTTTTTCTTTTGATAGGGGGAAGATTCCTAGCATTCCCAGGTAAAATACATATTTTTAAATTGTTCTGAATCTCTGGTACTTGTGAATTTTAAATAACAGCTCAAGTGAGAATCAATATCATTTTGTAGCTTTACATTTAATGACTGAGAAATTACCATGTGAAATAAAATACCCTCATAATTAAGAAATTGACCAGACCATAATCTTCCAATTATCACTTGGTCATCAAAACCAAAGGAACAGTGTGATGAAACAGTCCAAATGGACACCTTTCCCTGAACAGCAGAAGCCAACTATTCTGAGAAATACAAAATGTTAATTTACTCTGTACAAACTAGATAAACATTCTAGAGTTATGAACATTTTCCTAACTCTCTAAGAAATGAAATACTTCTAAGAAAAATATAAGAATATTAAAAAAAACACACTAAAAAAAGACCCCACAATGCTGATATTATTTCTTGTTTGGCAGTCCTACATGGATTCCTGTAAATACCTCAATCAGGCCAGGCCTTCAAGGAAAAGTGAAGTCACAGTTAACATATTTCCCAGAGAAATTCAAGCAAAAGGAAATATTATTTTCTGAGTTATTTAGGCAAATTGTGTGCTTAACTGTATTTTACCAAAATATCCTTCCCTCATATTGGTGGTATTTCAAAAATAGCTGTCATTGACACAGAAAAATTATTCCCAATTCAATAATTTAATTTTATACATCCTTAATGGTTCACCTATATTACTGAAATTTAAAAATCTGAATACAATTTTGATTCATAAAAAAATGAAAAACAGCAAATTGATAGATTATATATTAAATGCATGTACCATGAACTTAGTTGCAGCTCCAATACAAGTGACTTCCTTCTTTATATTGATTAAAATATTTTATATTTGGATTCAATTTATAAGAAATTGCACTTGTGTGTATAAGAGGTGATAACTTTTCTAATTTTTAAAAATCAATAGTTGTAATTCTAGGAAGAAAAGTTCAACTGCACCTCAAAATATGTGTAGGGTTGCCTGATATCCAGGTTCTTCAACTGAAAAGAAACATTTAAAATATGAAATTGTATCTAGCTATTTTTATTTCTAACAATAGCTTTAAATTCAAATAGGTGTGATTGGTTCATTATTAATACAATTCATATTTTAAAAATGCCTCTAAACTTTTTCAAAAAACATAAAAATGAATTTTTAAAAGGTGTGAATCGTCTCTTTTCAAGCTTTATGAATTGTAATTCTATTTCCCCCTCTACATTTCATTAACTAAGATCGACCCAAAGATAACCTGGCTGTCATTAAATCTTTCCTTTTTGTCATCTTCCTATTGGGTAAAACATAGGAGGAAAATAAATTGCATCATGTTAGGCACTAACATCCTTTAATTAGTCTTCAGTTATTTATGTTGAGACTTCTCTAGAGTTGGGAATCTAATTCAACCTACTGCCAAGCAAGACCCAACAAGCACAAGGAAAGGTAATTATACTGAAACGTCAAGAGAGAATGATTCCTTTTCACACTGGCGATTAATAACACTACCAAAGTTATTCTAGAACTACATTTTCTTCCTTTGAGCTTTAAATTGTTAAGCTTGAATACATATTGACATCATTTTGAAGTTAGTGTCTAATCTAAACCTTAGATTTTGTATGGTGCTATGATCAAATTTATTTTAAATTTTACTTTGGCTAAAGTCAAGGTTTGATATAGGCTAAGTTATTGAATGTGATGTAAATTCTAAAATAAGAAGATGTTCAAGACAATGAACCTGTCCTACAGACAAATACAGAGGACTAACTTCTCAGGAAGATGAGTATGTTATAATAATTCACATGGGTCCCTTAATTAATTTCTAATTTTATTTTTATCCAAGTGTCAAAATTTTATTTGTTATAATATAACTTGTTTTAAAATATGCCTTTCATATCCTCATAAAAGGTGAATAATTCTATTTCAAAATAAGGCAAATTTAAGTACTCATAGGTTTAAGTAGGTGATAATTTAAGTATCATCTTATCTCTCTGATTTCTATTTATGCTAAAAAGGGAGGAATTACTATCATTTTTCAGAAAGTTTGTGTGTGTGTGTGTGAGTGTGTGTATTATATAATGTTGTGTGAACTAAAGAGTTCAAATTCTTACAAATTCCTATTAGATTGATCATGAAATTATAGAATTTTAGAAATTCTCTAACTTAAACCTTTCATTTAAACCTTTATTTTACAGATTAAAAAGGTAAGGCCTAGGCAAAGGAAATCCCTTAGCCAAAGTTACACAAGTACAGATAGGATTCAGTTCTCTAAAGGAAAGTAGTCACTTCAGTCTCTCATTCAACTGGTTTTCTTTTTTACAAAGCCATGCCTAATTCTTTTGTTTAAAAAAGTAAATCTTTATTGTTCAGATTATACAATTGTTCTGCTTTTTTTCCCCCATAGCTCCCTACACCTGGCTCTCTCCCCCCCCCCCAACACGTGCCCTCCATCCCAACCCTCTTTATCCTGGATTATAAGGCCTGTCCCTTTTCTCCCCTAAATTTTCTTTCCAGATTTTTTTCTCTTATAATAAAACATTTCATTCAAAATGTCCATGGGTTTTCCCAAGCTTTCTCCTCTACTTGAATATTTTCTCTCCTTATAATATTCATCTGTGCATGGGCAAATCCCTCCTATATGCTATCGCTTACATTATATCCTAATGGAAAACTTATCTGTCGAAAACTACTTTTGTGGCATTTTCACTTTCTTTCCTCTTATAGTAATTTGTGTATGGTCCAACTCTCTTCCTAAAATTGATGCTACCTGTTGGCAAGAGCAAATCACCATGATAAATTAAACACTTGGCACACTGCCTTTTTCCTAGTATATTCTTGGTATGTGGTAAATAGATTATTAACCTTATAATGATACTTTCAGTAATATAGCCAAAAGTTAAAATTGTAAATTATATACTCCAAGTTTGAGTGTTCTAAGGCTTTTGATAAAATAGATTTTCCACATTGGCTAAATCTACCCATCAATCTGCTTTTATTTTCTCAAAAAAAACAAAAAAACAATACTGTTTTAAATAACTCCTAAATAATTAGTAACAGACCCTTCTAATTTAATACTTTTAATTTTTAGGTGCAATTATGAAGAGTTTTTTCCTAGTTTTGAATATCCTGGCATTCATCTTGCCCTTTTTGGTAAGTTAATTTCATCTAATCAATTTATATTGATACTTTGAGGAATTTTATTTAAGAGGTTTAGTTATATAAATTAGTAAATATATTTATACATTATAAAACAAAATAATTGCATATTAGATATATTTTCTTAAAAATAATTCATTTTTATATTTATTTATATTATAAAATTAAAGTTCTATGCTTGTGAATATCCTTTTAGTTCCTCTTAATTAAGAAATTCCACTTTATCATATATAGAAAATCTTTAAAATTCTAATACTATAGAAAAAAATATATTACAAGGGGGGAACTAAAAATATTTTTAAATTATAAAATGCTCTCAAAATAATTTATAAAGAAGAATACAGAAATTACAGTTGAGGATCAGACTCTAATCTTACAATTCCAATCTCTTCAGGAACTAAATTATTAGGAGATTAGAAGTTTATTCAAACTTTCCTTTGTTTTTTCCCATTCAAAACCATTTAGTGAAAGTTCCAAATAATTTTTATTAAGAAGCCTTGCCCATAAGGTTATAATGTCATTGAACAGTATAATGATCAAAATATTTACAATAGCAGCTTCTTAGTGTTCTGTGTTTGTAGATTATAATGTTTTTATATACATTACTAGAGGCCCGATGCACAAAATTCGTGTAAGGGGCTCAGCCTCCACCACGGCAGCTGCCTCTGCCACAAGGATATCAGATCTAATTAGCATTTTATTATTATAGATAATAATTATTTGCTTTTATTATTATAGATTTTATAAGACCAAAATAAAGCTTTAACATTTATTCTTTCACATATATCTATGTGTATGTAAATATATAGTCACAAGATATTGATTCTGTGGGGAACTATCCAAACTCTCTGAATTAGCGTCATGCATATCTTTAATTATTCACTTTGTACTCTGCCATTTGAAACTGTAGTGTGCTGGCTTGTGAGAAAATATACAGGAAAGCAATTTTAAAACTTTTAAATCATCAGTGTTCATTGTTCATCTTTGACAATTGAAGGAGTGGAAAGGACATGAAAAAAACAACATCAAGGATGATTCTATATTGAAAGGGGTCAGAACCCTATTCATGTTCTTGATTTTAATTTTTAAATACCTACACTAATAAAAGAGAAATATGCATGATGCCCACCAATCAGGAGTGAGTATGCAAATTAACCCAACAAAGATGGTCGATTGACTTGCATATGCTGGAGCAAAGACTGAAGACTCCAGCCTGAGCAAAGATTGAAGACTGAACACTGAAGAGGCTTGGCTTCTCCACTGCAGCTGGAGTGGAGAAGCCTAGTGTCAAGGCTTGGCTTCTCTGCTACAGCCACAGCAAAAGCCTGGGTCCCAGGTGCCTGAGGAAAACCAGTGCCTGCAGCCAGGGGAAGGAAGGCATATTGCATGAATCTTTGTACAACAGGCCTCTAGTGTCAAATAATAGAAGAAGAAACAACCTCATCTGTGTCAGTGTCAAAGTCTCATAAACTTGGCTTGGGGAAGAAAGGAAAAGTGCTCAGGCTGTCAGCTTGAGTAATGAAATAGTAATTCCTTATTATTCAAGCTTTTGCCACAATTTCAAAGATGTTGACCTTTTCAAACATTATGGGACCTTTTGTTAAACTCTTCCCATTATGTCAACTGACTGATTTCTTTTCAGGAATTATATGTATTAACAACTTTATGGTTTTTAGGTATTTTATTAAATTATATGTGTATTAAGGTTATTGGACCAAGAAAAAGGTTTGGAGTGTTTTAACTTTTTGTACTTGTTTTCATTGTTGTTTTGACTATTGCTCTGTTTTATTTTCATGTTCATTTTCTGAGTCCAGGCACTTATTTGCCAACAGCAATAATACAAAGGCAAATATAAAATGATATAATATTATTGTATCAAACATAAAATGAAATGATGTAATGTGGTCAACTCTTAGACCATAAAATTTGAAAGGGCACTAGTCCTTATTTCATAATTCATTTATTGTTAAATTTAGACTTGCTTTTAGGTTAATATTTCTTAAACAATTGTTTTACATAAATTACTAGAGGCCTGGTGCATGAAATTCCTCCACAGGAAGGGGTCGTCTCAGCCCAGCCTGCACCTTCTTCAATACAGGACCCCCTGGGGATGTCTCACTGCCTGTTTAGGCCCTATACCAGGCCTAAACTGACAGTCGGACATCCCTCTCACAATCCTGGACTGCTGGTTCATAATTGGTCACCTGCCTGCCTGCCTTGTTGCCCCTAACTTCCCCCTTAAATAGCCTGATTGCCCCTCACTGCTTCTGTGAGGTGGCCTGATCGCCCCAAACTGCCCCCCTGCCAGCCTGGCTGCCCCCAACTGCCCCTTACTGGCCTAGTCACCCCAATTTCCCCCCCTGCTGGCCTAGTCACTCCTTAGAGCCCCTCTACTGGCCTGGCTGCCCCATGCACCCTGCTGTTCAGTCATTAGGCCATCATTCACTAACCCCCTGCCAGCCTGGTCACCCCATGCAGCCTGCTGTTCAGTAGTTTGGTCATCCCTCACCAACCCCCCTGCCAGCCTGGTTGCCCCACACAGCCTGCTTGTTCAGTCTTTTGGTCATCCTTCACTAACCCCCTTGCTGGCCTGGTTATCCCATGCAACCTGCTTGTTCAGTTGTTTGGTCATCCCTCACTAAACACCCTACCATCCTGGTTGTAGGCAGCCATGTTATGAGGGCATGATGGTCAATTTGCATATTACCTCTTTATTATATAAGATTGGTGCAAAACTTTTTAAGAATTTAAATTATTATGACTTTCACATTATTTTCTTTTACTTATTCTTTGAAATTCTATTTGCCTGTAGCCACCTGTACATTTAGAACTTTGATGTTCTCTTTAAGAGATAGGGATTAAAATTTAAGTCAGAATATGATCCTCAACTACTTGCTCTATAGCAGTGGTTCTCAACTTTCCTAATGCCACGTCCCCTTAATGCAGTTCCTCATGTTGTGGTGACCCCCAACCATAAAATTATTTTTGTTGCTAACATATACCAGAAATACATAATATAGATTGATATAATATTAACATGTTTAAGTGATCAAAACTTCTAAGTATAGGCAAAGTTTCTATATTTATATTGCTATTTAAACTTTAAATTAGTAATTTAAAAAAAAACAAGTGTGTCTCAACACAACCTGAATTTTGTTCTTTTTATTTTCTAGTCCTTCAATTTTCAAAAGATTTCTAGAAACTTTTATTTTAATCCAAGGGGTATGTGTGATAAGACTTAAATGAAAACAACTATTTAAAAAACATATTATATTATGAGAATAATCATTTAAAAAACATATTATATTATGACCTCATCTCCAAAGTTTATAAAACCTCTATGACTATTTAAACCTTTATATATATACATCTATGGAAATTTTC
>JAAGEH010002528.1:37229406-37313011 GCA_011751065.1 Lasiurus cinereus
CCCCCCTCCCTCCCAGGCATACCCCAACCCCCCAGTGTCTGTGATCATTGGTTATGCTTATATGCATGCATACAAGTCCTTTGATCACTTATCTACCTCACCTAACTTTAATCTTTCTGCTGTAATTTCACAGTCTGTTTGATGCTTTATGATTTTTGTCCCCCTGAGAATTATCAGTCTACTCCCTCTCTGTGCTCCTGATTCTATTATATTCACCAGTTTATTCTGTTGATCAAATTTTTAATTCACTTAATTTTTAGATTCACTTGTTGATAGATACGTATTTGTTGTTCATAATTTTTTGGCTTTTACCTTTTACTTCTTCCTCTTCTAAAAGAGTACCTTTCAGCATTTCATATAATACTGGTTTGGAGTTGATGAACTCCTTTAGCTTTTTCTTCTCTGTGAAGCTCTTTATCTGCCCTTCAATTCTGAATGATAGCTTTGCTGGATAGATTATTCTTGGTTGTAGGTTCTTGCTCTTCATCACGTTGAATATTTCTTGCCTCTCCCATCTGTCCTGCATCGTTTCTGTTGAGAAATCAGCTGACAGTCGTATGGGTGCTCCCTTGTAGGTAATGAACTGTTTTTCTCTTGCTGCTTTAAATATTCTCTGTCTTTTGCTCTTGGTATTTTAATTATGATGTGTCTTGGTGTGGTCCTCTTTGGATTCCTTTTATTTGGGCTTCTGTGTGCTTCCTGGACTTGTAAGTCTATTTCTTTTACCAGATGTGGGAAGTTTTCAGTCATTATTTCTTTAAATACATTTTCAGTATCTTGCTCTCTCTCTTCTTCAGACACCGCCACAATTCTGATGTTGGTATGCTTGAAGCTGTCCCAGAGGCTTCTTACATTATCTTCACATTTTTGGATTCTTTTCTCTTCTTGCTTGTCCAGTTGAATGTTTTCTGCTTTTTTATATTTCAAATTTTTGACTTGATACTTGTCATCCTCTAGTCTGCTGTTAGGACTCTGTATAATATTTTTTATTTCAGTCATTGTCTCTAGTATGTCCTTTTTCATCTCCTCTTGGGTCTCACTAAATTTATCCAACTTTTCTAGCATATTCTTGAAAAACCTTATAAGCGTGGTTTTGAACTCTATATCCAGTAATTTTTTTTTTCCTCCATTTCTTTTGTTTGTGATCCTTTCCCTTGTCTCAGCATTTTAACTATGTCGGGGAAACTTCTGTGCTGAATTCAGCTTGATGATACCAGATGTGCAAAACCGAAGAAGCCTCTGTTGAGCTTGGGAGGGGTGGAGTCTCAAAGTTTAAGGGACCGCCTTGCCTTCCAGTCGGCCCCGCCCTCCATGGACCCTGAGTCTCATGTGACTGGGTAATCGCTGGAGCGGTCCTTGTGCCCGAGCGCCAGACTGCTGCCCCTCCGGCTCCCTTGCGCACCAGGACCTCACAAGACTAGGTCCCCAGGGTTTCGCCCAAAACAGGGGCTTAGTGGAGTCAGAAGTGGCACAGTTGGGAGGGTCTGTCTCCCGCCCAGTCGCGAAAGCCAGCGGCACAATCAGCAATCTTTCCTGTGCGCAGTGCCTTGCGCGCCACCAGGCCTTTGATCTTTTGCGACTCCCCTAAATTTCTGTGCACTTCTCCCTTTTCACAGTCCAAACTCCCCCCTTATGAGTTTCGGCTGGATCTGGGGTTTAGTGTCGTAGGATAAGGGGTTCAATGCCTTTGAGAATCTCTGTCTCCCTCCCGTCAGAGAAAACCAGCCAGGTACTCCAGCACCCGCTCTCTCCACGCATGCATCTCCGTACCTCAGCTTTTTGCAGCTCCTCTGGGTCTCTGTGAGCCCCTCTCTTTCCCTCTAGTTGTAGAACTTCCACTCAGCCAGCTTTCCTGTGGTTCTGGATGATGTCCGTTCTGTCTTTTAGTTGTAGTTTTGAAATTGTTGTGCGAGGCAGCAGTATATGTGTTTACCTATACAGCCATCTTGGATTCCGCGCTCTAAATCATGTGTTTTTGGATTTCATGTATATTTAACATCATGAGAAAACTCATTAACATTGAGAAAATATGAAAACAAAAGCAAAATTTAATGATATCTCTCCTGCCCACTTTTTAAGTCTTTTTGGGAAAGAACCTGCTGAGTATCTTTGAGTATTATCATGCACTTGTATTTACTTCCTCCTTTTGTTTCCCAAATATGTTGTGTGTTTTTTATCTTTTTTTTTTCATTTTAATTTCTTTATTGTTTAAGGTATTACGTCCCCCTACCCCCGCCCATTATCTTTCCAGGCCTTCTCCCCCACTGTTGTCTGTGTCCACTGGTTAGGCTTATATGCATGCATACAAGTACTTTGCTTGATCTCTCCCCCTTAGCCCCACCCTCCCCTATCTTCCCTCTGAGGTTTGACAGCCAAAATGAATATATTTAAATTTCCCCCTTCATGAGAAATGCTTGTTTGCAGTGTAATTTTGTTGATTTTTTTCTATTTATATGGAAATGCTTAGTTATATTTTGATAAATACACATAATAAGTAGAACAGAAGCAAATAAAAATGGAAAATTGCCTAAATTATATTTAATGAATAAAATTAAGCTGGAAAAAATTTAAAGTATAAATCCAGAACCTCCTACATTATATTGTTTTACTATTCCACTATAATTAATTTAGGGAAAAAAACAAATGTGCCCTCAGCCTAATCTCTAGATAAATAAAGTTTTATACAATTATGAATATGTGCTGAAACTGCATATGTACTAGTAAATATAAATAGAGCAGACACAGAGAAATTATATATATATATATTTCTCTGTGTCTTGTCTGCTTGTGCATAGTATATCAAAGGTCTCTAAGAGATATTTCGACCTGTTGTACTTAACATAATGGTCAACATTTACTGAGTACTCTTCATTTATGCCAAGCTCTTAGCAATGTGGTTTACATTATGGGTTACCTCATCTAATTTGTTTGAAACTAATACTATCTTTAATATTTATTGAAAATTAAGAAGTAAAAGGGAAATGTATAAATCATATCTTGTAAAATAATAAATATGGTTGTGGGGTTTACTACTTTTAATATTATACTTATTTAATGTTAAATACCATAGCATTATTTCAAAAAAAAATCTGATTTAAGATATCTCTACATTCTATCCTATAATAATACCATCCTGCACAATTTATTCTTTGCAGTGCCATGAGACTGATAAAAGATTGTTTGATCAAAGCACAGTCAAATATATTCCAATTCATTATATGTGGAAGAATTATCCTCGCATTGCACCCAATTACTACCAACATAGACCAGCTGTACCAATTAACAGCCAATATATGCCTTACCTATATTACACAAAACCAGTTTTAATTAGGCCACATGCACAAATTTCTCAATGGCAAGCCCAGCCAAATATCTACCCACCTACTCTGGTACCTCACCCATACCTATATCCATCACTTATTGCCATTCCCCCAAAGAAAAATCAGGATAAGGCAGTCATCCCTATCATCAATACCGTTGCTGCTGATGAGCCAACACTAATTCTGCTCAATGAACCAACTCCATCACTTATTGCCATTCCTTCAAAGAACAATCAGGACAAGGCAGTCATCCCTTCCATCAATACCATTGCTGCAAATGAACCAAAACTTACTCTGCCCAGTGAATCAACTCCATCACTTGTTGCCATTCCCCCACAAAAAAATCAGGATAAGGCAGTCATCCCTTCCATCAACTCCATTGCTGTTGATGAGCCAACACTTAATCTGCCCAGTGAACCAACAGTGAGCACTGTGGCTACTCAGGAAGCTTCCTCACAAATCATCTCAAGCACACCTGAGACCACCACAGTCACAATTACTTCATCTACCCCCATGGTTTAAAAACTCCATGAAAACATCAAAGAAGACAACACAGGTAAATGAGCATAAGAAAAAAAATAAAGATAAGATTTATGGATTTATCAATATAATCATAAAATTGAAATTGTAAAAATAGATAAATTAAGTCTGTTCTGAGTACAGGCAAAATAGGCTACTTAAGATTTTAATTTGGTGGCGCCATAGCATTGGTACACTAGATTTTGTTCCAACAAGAAGTAAAAAATAACCTTATTTTACAAAATGAAGAAGACTTGGGTGTTTTATTATCAAAAATTTTTGGACAGTTGGAACACTCTTAGAATTTATTAGTTCTATTTCATTACTATTTTCATACTAGAGTAAAACTCTATTTTAAAGTCATGATTTTTCTTATTTCAAAAATGTTTTCTTAGAAAATGTATATAAGATGTGTTTAAATATATTTTAATTGTTTAACAGTATTCTTGCACTCTAATTTTTGTATGAATACAGTGAAAGGAAATATTTTTCCCATGCATTCTTTTGTTTCAAATATAATTTGTGAAAGAATCCATGGTGTTAGACACCCCAAATTTACCTTATTTTAAGTTAAATTTGGAAGAATCTAATTCTTAACTTGAAAAGCATACACATATTAAAAGGATACTTCTATAACCTTAAATATAATGTAAAATGCTCCTATTTATTACTTAAATCAATGGATAATGGCAGAGTCTAGAATAATTTGAAATTTATGGGAAGAAAATAAAATAAAGAGAAAGATTAATGAAATAGGGAAGGACCAGAGTATGAAATAATCTGGGGAGAAAGTTAAAAATGTTTGCATCTCTGCAACAAATATTTTCAGTGCATCATATCATCTCCATGTTTTATGATCTAAAATATAATAGCATTAGATCAGAGAAGTCTGCTTCTTCCATCTGTTTGATTAGGCAAGTCATTAGTCTTTCCAACGTTTCCTTTTCTCAGAATTTGGTTACTATGAGATGTAAATGAGACTGCATATTGCAGAATTGTAAAAATTTATCTATCTGTAAAATGTAATGCATTAGAAAAAATAAAGTAAAATTAATAAATATTAAGATTCACTTATAGTCAATATTTTGTCCTTAATGATTTCAGATAGTGGGGTTTAATTTATTATGCCATTTATTTCTATGTGGGTTGTCTAATTTGAAGAAAAAAAACACTATTGTTTACTTAGATCAGCATATGTGTATAATGTATTACTTCATTGATATTTAATAGGATATCTAATACCAAAAAAAGAAGATAAGCTGGATAAATTTTTGATGTGTTAAAATTTAGAAAACAAAATGAGAAAAATAATGGAGATAACAGGAAAGCAAGTAATTTAGTATGCAGTGGTATATTTTATTGATCTAAAATATATTATTACATGATTATGGTTTTAATAAAATAATCATTATTTCTAAAGTTACATTTGTTCAAAATCCACAAATATAGATTTTACATTAAAAACCATTGTAAAAAATCACATAAATATGTATGTAAAAGACAATGTCCATCTATAAATATTAGGTAAAAATTATTTTCAGTTCACTATATGACAAGCTTAAATATTTAATTTGATAAACTCTTTTTATGAAAGCTTAATGAAATCTAAATATCATGATAACTATTAACAGATTAAGAACTAAATTCCTAAACTGTCATCATTTTCTTATAGGTCTTGTTGAAACCAACTCAAACTCTCCTTTGGCCACTTGTCTACCTTCAGTCAAGAGAGAATGAGATTTTCACAGATTTGGCTCCTTCTTCTCCCCTTACATTCTACTTTCATGTGACATTTAAATTTTTGGTTCCTGTACAATAAAGTCAACTGAATGCAACTGGACCTAACTTGATAAGAGTCTGTGGATATGTCTCAGGGATCTTGATAACTTTGACTTTCTAAAACAAATTTACTGTGAGTGTGATTACACAAGTTTAACTGAGGGCAAAGTTCATAATTCCAGCTGATTCTCAAAGTGCTCCATGGCCTAACACTGATTAAGAATGTCTTCTCCAGGATAACACTGAAACATCTAAATTTTCAGCCTGGTCATTGGGACCAGAGAAGATCTAAGTCATGGTATTTTGATCTAGAGGACCGCAAACTGACTCTTTGGAATCATGGGGATCTTAGAGTTAGCATTAAATTTAAGTGCCAAAAATGCATTGCTAACTTTAGATCATTCCCAAAAGCAAATTCTGGCAGAAGCAGGCTATAGATAACCACAACTACAAACAGATCCATGGCAACATTAACAAGAGTTGATTGAGGCTCTTGACCTACAATATTCTTAATCAAATATTGCAAGGAAAAGTAGTGGCTCATTTATGTGCTTACTCCATATTTAACACATCTTGCCAGGAAAAATATAAATCACTCAACCCTTACAAAGTTCTTACTGGTCACCCATAAATATTTTGCTGAAATCTTCAATAGATGTGCTATTATTACAAGTGGTTTATGAGTCTTTACTCTTTCTCTCACTCAAATGCAAGAGTCTGGAAGAGAGGCCTAGTGAGTAAGCTGACATCACTAAGCCTCATTTGCTATGACCATTAATTTCTTTTTTTTTTTTTAGTTGTTTAAAGTATTACAAATAGTAGTAAATATGTCACCCTTTTTTTCCTTCCATTGACCTCCCGCCGGCCTCCCCTACCCCCCAGTACATGCCCTCACCTGCCCCCTCCAGTATCTTGTATCCATTGGTTATGCTTATATACACACATACAAGTCCTTCAGTTGACCTCTTACACCCCTTTCTCCCAACCTCCCCTGCCTTATCCCTGTAGTTCGACAGTCTGTTCAATGTTCCTTTGCCTCTGACCATTAATTTCTTGAAAAACAATTTTAAAATGTGAAAAAGGTAGAATTTAATTCATTAATTAAAAAAACATTTACCAGCTACTATATACAAAGTACTATGTCAATTGTTGTGGGATATAAAACAATAACATTTAATAATAAGCAATCAAGAGTTACATAATACATACTGTAGGCCAATATTCTCTTTGTTTAGATGTATTTGCTTATTTTTACTCATGGATTACATATTATTGTTGTTATTGTTATTTTTGTAAAGAAGAAATAAGTGATTTCCCCCAATCTGGAGCTGGGATTTGAATGTAGGGAGTTTTGCTTTAAAGTCCATGCTCTTAAGCATGTGAACACTACTTTGAAAGCATTTCCCATCTGGTGAGTAAAATAAAATGGGAACCAAATGTTTTGAAACAAGAAAACCATTCATAAATATTAATACTAGCTCATACCAAAGAATTTATGTGCACAACCCATGGTCACAGACAATAGTGTGGTGAAGGCCTGATGTGGGGAAGTAGGAGTGGGCTAGAAAGGGGTCAATGGGGAAAAAAAGGGGACATCTGTTATTTTGGATTTGGGTCAATTACTTTCAGATGCTAGGGTCCATTCAAGTGAAGGTGGTTTGTAACTAATGAGAAATTCAATCCTTTAGCACAGAAAAGAAATCTGATCTTGAGATTCACAAATAATCATGCATTTAACAATTATTTGCCAAATGCCCACTGGAACTTCTAAGGCTAATGAGATCTAATAAAACACTTTATTTTTTAAATTTTTAAAATTATGCTTTAATTTAAAATATCTCACTTGAGGATATTTTTCCATTGATTTTTAGAGAGAGTGGAAGAGAGAATGACAGAAATATCGATGTGAGAGAAACACATTGATTGCCTCCTTCATGTCCCCCAACCAGAACCTGGCCAGGGAGGAGCCTGCATCCGAGGTACCTGCTTTTGACTAGAATTGAACCAAGAACCCTTTGTTCACAGTATAATGCTCTTTCCACTGAACAAAACTGGCTAGGATAGAAAAACACTTTATTAAGTTGTACAAACCAACCATATTTGAAAGTTCTCAGGTCTTCTAGAATACAATCTATATATATATAAAGCCCATGGCTATAACACCATAATGACCAAACAACCGGTCCCCAGGAGGTGCATTTATGGGTCCTGCCTCATGCAGTGGGTCTTGGGCCCCACCTCACACAGTAGGTCTGGGGTCTGGGATCTGCCTCATGTGGCGGGTCAGGAGTCTTGCCTCACACAGTGGGTCTGGGTCTTGGGGTCTGGGGTCTCACCTCATGTGATTTCAGCTCATGTGGTGCAGCCAACAGGTCATGATTGCAGCAAGGCTGGTGACCAGTGGATGGTGTAGTGGATGGGCTCAGCAAGGCTTCACAATTTTGCATGCAGAGTTTCTAATGATATAATAAGCATCTATATAGTGCTTTAAAAATATATAAAATACTCACATATATCAACCTCTTAGTCTTCACCTGTAACTTTTTGAAATAACATATTAGTTCTCATTTTGTGTATGTAAAAACAACTTTAAAATAGTTAAGCACCTTTAAAATAGTGAAGATTTATGCACTTTAGATTTGGATAGAACTGAATTTAGTTTTAACTCACATTACTGAATTGTGTGACCTTGGGTAATAAATAGAATGGAAACTAACATTTATTTGTTTGTTTGTTTATGTGGCAGGCTCTATAATGAGGATTTTACAGATATTTCTTTATCCCATATAGTACTCTCCCAGAGAAGTAGTGTTATGGTGCTCATATGTAAATGAGAAAACTGAGGCTCAAAGAAATTAATTTTTTCAACATCAAAAAGCTACTAAATAGTATAGTTTAGCTTTGAACTCTAGTAATTAAGTGCACCAACCTTTATTATCTTACAACTAGAACATACGACCTTTAATCTGAGATTTATTAGAGTCCCTATATTAGCTGAGTGTTCAATAAATTATTGTTCCTTAATTCTTAAATCCCCTAAGTGTCATTTCCAAGTACAGTCAATGTCTGCAAATAAAGTCAACTTTCATGATCTTGCTATCATTGCCTAGCCACCTCATTTCTCTCTATTAGATCTTCATACTGCACCTCCCAACATATCATGATAGCTTTATTGAATCATCTTACTAGTTTCTCTGAAACTTCCTAAGTCCTTTTGATAATTCATATCACATAATCAAAATTTTATTCTTTAAATCAGATATAATCCTTAGAAAAACCTTTCCTGAACTTCCAAGATCAACTATTCCACTAATGTACTACCACAGCATCCTACCTCTGACACTTTCTTTCCCTCTTAGTACTCATCAAACTGTTATATCTTCCAGCCCACCTCTCCTGCTGCACTTAAGCCTTTCTGCATATGAACTATGTTCTTCTCATCACTGTCTCTCCAATATAAGGCCTAATACAATGTAGAAGTTAAGTAAATATTTGTTAAATAATCAAGTAAGTATGGATTGCCAGTGACTGAAGTTGAAATACCCATTTAAGAGTATTAAAATGGTCGGCTTTTCTTGCAAAAATCTAGAATAACTATGTTGACCTTAGCAGTTTCTTAGTAATTATGAATCAAACTATCAAAATCAATAAGATATTATTAGGCCCATTTTAAACTCAAAAGAAAATTACTGCAAATCATCTTACCAAAGCAATTTAAAAGTTTAGAGGGAGAATGTTTTTATAACTTAATCTCAGTTTTAAAGGAAAGAAAGCTGAATGCCAGCAGAATGACAACTAAATTGCTATATAAATATTATGCATTATCTTAACTAGCACACTGTTTAGGAGATGATGGCATGTGCTCTTCCTAATCTTCCTGATGTGAGACACTGTCTAAATAGCTGGCTGCCCATGTTATTAGTCTAAAGGTTATAAACTTAACAATCAAGATTAAAGAACAAAAATACATTTGAAAGGTCAAGTGTATTCTTTTTAAGTGTATATTTCATGGAAATACATTGAGAAATCCCCCAAACTCTTAAAGTCAAGGTTATAAATACCTATAGAATTAATATTTGGCATTACCATAGTTATTTTTCATATTTAAAAAATATTCTTTTGAATTATTTATCCAAAAATACCTACAACCAGTGTTGGGATGGTTAAGACAAAAATCTTAAAGAATAAAAATAACCTTGACATACCATATACCACAGCAATAATAAATTTTAAACTAATGATTTTGACTAATACAAATAATAAAAAATTTATAATGAATAAAATTATTATTCTTTTTTCTTAAGTAAAGATAGATGAAAGAGTGAAACAAAATTATAAATGAGAAGAATCCACAGGAGCAACTGATTTTGTCAACAGACTTGACTTTCTTTTAAACAATATTAACCCTTGCAAACAACACTCATATGTAAATTTTCTGTCTTTCCCCAATAGGAAAAAAAGTAAGAGGAATATTCAAGGATAAAGGGTTCATTATTCAAACTGAGCTCACTAGATTTTATTTGGAGAAATGACCAGACAAGATAAAATCTTACCAGAACCCAGTAGAAACCTTCTAAGGCAGTGGTTCTCAACCCTTATAATGCTGCGACCCTTTAATACAGTTCCTCATGTTGTGGTGACCCCAACCATAAAATTATTTTCATTGCTACTTCATAATTGTAATTTTGTTACTGTTAATGACTCATAATGTAAATATCTGTGTTTTCCAATGATCTTAGGCTCTACAGCAGTGGTTCTAAACTTGTGGGTCATGAATAGAACCTAAGATATATATGCAGATAAGAAAGAGATTAGGACATAGAATTTTTTTTAGAAGCTTTGGGATTTCAGTTTGGACATAAATATAATAGCTAACTAAACTAATAATTAAAATTATCTGTGACTTAGACATGTTGAATTTGTTTCTAATACTATTACAGTCATTGTTTTGAGTGGGTCATGCCCTCTCCAAAGCTAGAGTCCTGAAAAAGATGTCAGAAATTCTAGAGTATATTCATGGCACTGAAGATTACCATTCCACCTGTGAATATAAATATTAATATGATTCAGAGCTTGCTGAGAATTCCACTGAAATTCCACAATCTAATGCCACAGGCCCTGTTACTCCTTCAACTCAAGGGACCACTACTCCTGTACAAAATTCCCCATAACCTACAATGGACAACACTACTCAGAACCTACAGGTGAAAGCTACTACACATAGACCTTGAATATCAACTGTTTACAACAGCCACTAATAAAAATTATGAGATTAGTCTGCATTCCCACCAACAGTGCACAAGGATTCCTTTTTCTCCGCATCCTCGCCAACACTTGTCGTTTGTTGATTTGTTGATGATTGCCATTCTGACAGGTGTAAGATGGTATCGCATTGTCGTTTTGATTTGCATCTCTTGGATGATTAACGACTTTGAACATGTTTTCATGTGTCTCTTGGCCTTCCTTCTGTCGTCTTTTGAAAAGGTTCTATTTAGGTCCGTTGCCCATTTTTTTTATTGGATCCTTGATCTTCCTTTTATTAAGTTGTATAAGTTGGTTGTAGATTTTGGAGATTAAACCTTTATCAGTGATAGCATTTGCAAATATGTTCTCCCATGCATTGATCTTTCTTGTTGTTTTGTTGATTGTTTCTTTTGCTGTGCAAAAGCTTTTTATTTTGATGTAGTCCCATTTGTTTATTTTTTCTTTAGCTTCCATTGCCTTTGGAGCAGTATCAGTGAAGAAGTTCTTTTGGCATATATCTGAGATTGTGCTGCCTGTGGATTCCTCTAGTATTTTTATGGTTTCCCTTCTAATGTTTAAGTCCTGTATCCATTTTGAGTTTATTTTTGTATTTGGTGTAAGTTGGTGGTCCACTTTCAATTTTTTGGATGTATCTGTCCAATTTTCCCAACACCATTTATTGAAGAGGCTATCTTGGTTCCATTGAATGTTCATGCCTCCTTTGTCAAATATTAATTGAGCATAGTGGTTTGGGTGGATATCTGGGTTCTCTATTCTATTCCATTGATCTATATGTCTGTTCTTGTGCCAGTACCAGTATGGAGTTTCCTCAAAAAACTAAAAATGGATCTCCCATTTGACCCTGTAATCCCACTCTTAGGAATTTATCCTAAGAAATTACAAACACCAATCAGAAAGGATTTATGCACCCCTATGTTCATAGCAGCACAATTTACAATAGCCACAATTTGGAAACAGCCTAGGTGCCAGTCAGCAGATGAGTGGATCAGAAAACTGTGGTACATCTACACAATGGAATTCTATGCTGCCATTAAAAAGAAGGAATTCTTACCATTTGCAGCAACCTGGTTGGAACTGGAGAGCCTTATGCTTAGTGAAATAAGCCAGTCAATGAAGGAGAAGCATCACATGATCGCACTTATTGGGGGATAATAAAGAACATTATAAACTGAACAAAAGGATAGATACAGAGACAGTAAAGCTTCAAACAGACTGTGAAATTACAGCAGGAAGATTAAAGTTAGGTGAGGTAGATAAGAGATCAATCAAAGGACTTGTATCTATGCGTATAATCATAACCAATGAACATAGACACTGGGGAGTTGGGGTATGCCTGGGAGGGAGGGGGGGCAATGGGGAGATATGTATAAAAAATTAATTTAAAAAAAAAGAAAAAAAATTATGAGATTAAATACTAAAAATGTTTAGCAATGCAAACATATCAATTCTATAAGCATACTGTATTGTTGTTTTTAGTCTTTCTTCATCTATGGCCAACATATCATATCACATATTTAAAGTATCAGAAGAATTGTCATTGCATTTTATTTTGGTGACGGAATTAATTTCACAGACCTCAATAATTTTTTCTCTTATTTTCACTTTACTCTCAAAAGTTCTTCATGTCTTAAGAGCAAAGTGTTCTAAATCCTCTTGATTTCTATCTCTTGAGCACTAAAATCTCTCATTCACTGACACTGATTAAACCACCCAAGAAAATGTGTCTCATAGTTTAAAAGGACAATTTTTTAACTTAGTGAATTTCATTATTCTGAACATATATAAACACTTAAAGATGTTACCTAGAATAATAGGAAGCTCATGTAGGATATGAGGTTTCCAAGATGCCATAAAACTGAAGGCAGAGATATTATTCAGAGAATGTGGGAACTAAGTATGCCTTCCTGCCATGAATGAAAGTTTGACCTTGGTAAATACCAAGAGGATCTAATAATATGTTTTTATTGATTTTAGAGAAAGAGGGAGAAAGAGAAAGAAGCATTGATGTAAAACAGAAACTGATGAAAATGAAACATCTTTCTGCTGCCTCTTGAATGATCCCTACTGGGGATCAAACTGGCAACTTCTGGTGGATGTGACAATGCTCAAGCAACGGAGCCACACCAGCCAGGACTTTCCTTCATTTCTTAGAGAATTATTTTCACAACATTTTAGGATCCACACAAGGCTTTGACTCACAATAAAAATGAACTCAAATTTTTAGACTATTGTCTTTCAGTTCATAAACATGGTACAACCCTGTTTTATAGGTAATTTTAATAGCTTTAATAACTTCAAAAGGCAGGATAATGGCCCTCAAAAATGTCTATAGTCTAATACCCAGAACCTACATGGCTCAGTGGTTGAGAGTCAACCTTTGAACCAAGAGATCATGGTTCAATTCCCCATCAGGGTACATGCCTGTGTTGCAGGCTCAATCCCTAGTGTAGAGCATGCAGGAGATAGCAGATGGATGACTCACTCCCATCATTGATGTTTCTGTCACTCTTTCCATCTCCCTTCCTCTCTGAAATCAATAAAAATATATTTCTAAATAAATAAATAGCAACATCTCTGTTTATAAGCCAAAAGAAAACGGGCCACTCAATTCTTCAACAAGGAAGTAAATTCTGAGAACTTTCCAAATAAGTAAGAAACAGATTTCTCCAGAGACTTCAAAAAATGAAAATATATGCATACCCCATGGTACAGACAACAGTGTGATAAAGGCCCAAGGAGAGAAAGGCAGGAATGGGTGGAGGTGGACAAAGTTGGGAAAAGTTGGGGACATCTGCAATAATTTCAATATTAAAAATCTATACTAATAAAAGGGTAATATGCTTAGACTGGATAGACTAGACATCTTCTGGACAAAGCCATGGTGGCAGGGGCCATGGCAGAGGCAGTTAGGGATGATCAGGTAAGTAGGCAGAGGGGTTAGGGGCAATAAAGCGGGCAGGCAAGTGAGCAGTTAGGAACCAGTGGTCCCAGATTGCAAGATGGATGTCCCAGATTGGAGAGGGTGTAGGCTGGGCTGAGGGACCTCCTTCCCCCCTGCATGAATTTCATGCACCAGGCCTCTAGTGCTTAATAAAAAAGAGAAAGAGATAGGCGGGGGGAGGGGAGTAAAAATAACTGAAGCCTACTTACACCTTAGTTTAAGTCTGGTGAGACCTATATCAAATTTCTAACTTTAAGAACTGTAACATAATAAATTTGTGTTTTTAACCCACTAAATTTATGGTAACTTGTTATGTCAGAATAATAAATTAATGCAATAAAATTTATGGTTCTCAGCTATTTACCCTCAGGTTGAGGAGAAATACAAACTATTTACTCTTAAGTATCCTTGATTTAGAGACAATAGGACTTACTAGTTGGCTACAAACTGCTGTCTAACTATCTGTCTCATTTTCCCTATTGTGCTTGTCCTGCCTTACTAACCTGTCTCATTCCTAGTAACCAGCCAGAGATACAGTCAGTATTTGCAGTTAATGGGAAAGTACAGGGCTATAATCACCCAAAGGCTGGTTGTTCTCCATCTGGCATGATCTTTAGACAATGGCAGTGAATGTAGGGAACAGAGAATTGTTGAAGAGGTTCCAGTCTCTTCCTTTGAGCTGTGTGAACATAAAAATTTAGAGCTCAGGTTATGGTGTTACTGGCAAAACAATGGGACCTCAGTTCTTGTTTTCATAAAGGAAATATTTCAATCAAGAGACAAAGTGTAGAAAAGCAAGCAAGAATTTAATGACTATAGCAAAAACACACTTAGGACAGCGAAACAAAGAAGGGCGTAGAAGAAGCAATTGAAGAGCCGAAGTTGGGCTGCTTTGGCTTACTGAAAAGTCAGAGAAAAGAGGACCTTGGAGACAAATTCGGGAGGTTAGCCCTGGACGAGCTGCTGTTGCCAATTGCTCCCCTGGCTGCAAGTCTTGTGGGGTCCCTTGGAGTTTAGAATATATGTGCCTATGGAGGAAGGAGAGGAGAAAGGGAATGGCATGCGAGGGAGAACACCCTGGGAACTTGGTTTACAGAGGTTTTAAATGCTGGGTGTTTAGAGGAGGTCTTTGTGGAGGATCAATAGAATATTCATCAACTTTATGCTAATGTACCAAAATAAGATTTATTCTCTTAACTTCATCTGTCCTTGGGTGTGGTTATCAGCAAATGGCACTAAAATAGTCAATCAATTATAATTAATTAAAATAATTTTTTTAATTATGGTTTTTAGCATAGAGTTTGAAAATATCATTAAATTTAGTTGTAGGTTATTATAAATGGCTATTATTTTTAAATTTTATATTTTCTTTCTTGCTAAAATATAGAAATACAATAGATTTTACTAACCATTTATACAATGACATTGCTATATTTTCTTAGTATTCTGATCATTTTTCTATACATTTGTCTAATTTTTTACATGTAAAACACATCTCAAATGGTAAGAATTTCCTTTTCTTCTTTCTAATTTTTCATTTATTTATTTATTTTCATTCCTTACTGCCCTTGCTAAGACCTCCAGGATAATATTGTGTAAACTAGTGATCAGGTATCTATTTGATATGTAGCAATATATAAATAATACTTATTTCTTTTTTAAAAAATATATTTTGTTGATTTTCCACAGAGAGGAAGGGAGAGGGATAGGAAGCTAGAAACATCAATGAGAGACAAACATCAATCAACTGCCTCCTGCACGACCCCTACGGGGGATGTGCCCGCAACCAAGGTACATTCCCTTGAACAGAATCGAACCTGTGACCCTTCTGTCTGCAGGCTCACGCTCTATCCACTGAGCCAAACCAGTGTCGGCAATGATACTTATTTCTTGTTAGATTCAGCTAATTATTGAGCACTAGCATGGCAATAATTTTACATCATCTGAATTTTCTAAACATTACATTTTAGGACAAATTGTAAATTAGCCTGAAAATCCCTTCTCTAATTATTGGATATGAACTGCATATCAGCAATTAGTCTCCAACTTTTCTCAAAACAACCTGATAGAAATATTTCTTTCTTTCTTTTATTGATTCAAAGAGAAAGGTAAAGAGAGAAATAGAAACATCAATGATGAGAGAGAATCCTTGATTGGCTGCCTCCTGCACTGGGGATTGAGCCCACAACCCAGGCATGTGCCTTTGACTGGAAATGAACCCTGGACCCTTTTGTCAGCAGACCAACACTCTAGCTATTGAGCCAAACCAGCTAGAGCCTGGTAGAAATATTTCTAATGTTCATATTTGAAAATCTGACAGAAATGTCCAAGGATTTAATATTTTGTTTAATCTTAATTGTTGGTTAAATTTGAAATTATTAACAATTTGTTTCCTCCATTTCAATAACATGTTAATAACTTCATAATGTGCCGAAACCGGTGTGGTTCAGTGGATAGAGCATCGGCCTGCGGACTGAAAGGTCCCAGGTTCGATTCCGGTCAAGGGCATGTACCTTGGTTGCGGGCACATCCCCAGTGGAGGGTGTGCAGGAGGCAGCTGATCAATGTCTCTCTCTCATCAATGTTTCTCTCTATCCCTCTCCCTTCCTCTCTGTAAAATATCAATAAAATATATTTTAAAAAAACAAACAAAAAATAACTGCATAATGTGTTTTATTGATGATCACAAAAGGCTTTTCTAAAACTTCTGAATATTCTTAGATTCATATTGGAGAAGACATGAATAATTTTTATATAAACATAGATTTCATAATGTTATATGACAAAATTTCCATTTAAGGTCCTTTTTTAACAAAATTGTTAACTATAAACTCAAGTAACTATAAACTGTTAAATATAAACAATGTTAATATGCAGACCAAAGTCTTTAGCCTTCAAACTCATTTCTACTATATTCCAATATTCAAAATTAAAACCATACAATGAAACACCTAAAATAATATTGACAGCATAAAAAAATGTTATGATTAGTGATCCAAAGTAATGACAAACATAAAAGAAAAAGAAGTCACACCTCATTATGAATTAAATCAGTGTGTCAGTCATGCATATATATATAATTGTATTTACTTTGAAGTGGTTACCTCAATTCTCAGAAAAGACAATATTGTGTATTGTTATTGCACAGTTTTCACTATGAAATTGATTACCACACAGGCATCCAGTCATTCAAGGGCAGTCAAACTGATTTCTGATCATCACAATATTCTTAAAAGAAAAGGTGAAGAAAATGTACCCAAAAGAAATGCAGAGTGGAAGTATACCTGCTAATTTAACCAGATATCAATGTATTAAAGCTACTCTTTAACTGCTTTCCAATAAATACTTAGCCTATTAAGGTAGGAAATGGTTTTACCTTGAATCCACAATACTTTCTATTGTATGGCTGTCCAAAAAATATCTGTTAAATCAATAACCAAATCAAAGTTGTCATTTTAAATCCAGTATCATTAACATTAAAAGTGATGTTAAATATATCTATAAAAATAAATTATAAGGAAAACTCAATACACACGTGAAATTGTAAGCAATATCGTCACATGTCTCTAAAGTTTACAAAGTAAATGAATATTCTAATTTAATCTAACATTAACTCTTTCAAGTAAATAAAAAAAGAGATGATTCTCATTTACAGATGAGAAAATGGCATTTACAAATGGATTATCAAGATCACGAAGTAATAAAATGACAGAGCTAAGAATTAAACCTAAGTCTTCTGATTCCAACTTCAGTATTCTTTTCACCATTCTAGAATTATCCTTAAAATTTTTTTGCATTTTTTCTCAAATATACTGGTGATTTCTCACAGTTATTTAATTCAGAATCAGAGAATTTGACATTTTTTTTGGTGTATGGTTTAACAGAGGTGAATAAGTAAAAATGGCAAATCAGTATAAAATTATCTAAATTTCTTATTGCATGACTACAATAAAAACGTATTCAGAAAGTAGATTGTGATATAATTAAAGTGTGCTTTTTAAAATTGGGGGG
The DNA here is from genome assembly GCA_011751065.1 of Lasiurus cinereus. Lineage (NCBI taxonomy): Eukaryota > Metazoa > Chordata > Mammalia > Chiroptera > Vespertilionidae > Lasiurus > Lasiurus cinereus. The sequence goes on from JAAGEH010002528.1 coordinate 37,247,242, forward strand.
ATTCTAAGTCAAAAGGGCCACAATGGAATGGGATAGGGGCAGTGGGATCGGCATATTTCATTTAAGTTTATGTGTATATATGTATTTTAACACAGTGAAGGAAAAATTATACTTTCCTTCATTATTACATTCTTTCAGATATTTATATTTTCCATTCTCTTAAACTTTGGCATATTTATGGAAACTGAAAAACATGAAGTTGATCAAATTTCAAAGATTTGCAAATGTTTGACAATATATAAATTATTCCAAAACTACAGTTAAAGAAACTGAATCATAGTTTTCTTAAAATGAGTGACATATGTATAAGTTGTATATTTTTTAATTATCAGTTTTTTCTAAATTTTAGCTATCAGATTTTATCATTACTCCTTGCAAGTAAAAGACAAAATAGAGTGCTCAATGTTCTTCAGACAGAAAGTCCAAAGGGCAAATTTTAAAAGATTAAACTGAAATAATTCCACATATGAAATTTTTTTTCTAACCTCCCCTTCCCTGCTACAACCAATAGGCAAAAAGTAGGAGGTACTAAAGGAAGGCACTGTTGCCTTATTAGATGTAAGAACCATGCAATTAAGTTCTCTTTACATCTGCAAGCATCAAGTCTTATAGGCACTGGATGGATCAAGAAGCAAGTCCGAAGATCCACAGAGACACTCCTCTCAAGGTAATTGTGTAGATAATGACAATCCTTCTAGGAAATTCTCCAGAACCTTCTTTTCTCTGTTAACACTTGGTTTCTTAGTCAAGAAGAGGCTAGAGCTTCAATTTTGGACAGAATTGGTTAAAGGTGTAATAGTACAACTAATGAAATGTTCAGGACAGAGATGGATATATGAGTATTGGTCAATAAACTTCCAAGTCATCATATAGATGGATGTTGTTTCTAATAAAGGCAATAGATTTCACAGGGACATTGTTTTGTTTTGTTTTGTTTTTTTAATATATTTTTATTGATATTTTACAGAGAAGAAGGGAGAGGGATAGAGAGTTAGAAACATCGATGGGAGAGAGGCATCGATCAGCCGCCTCCTGCACGCCCCCCACTGGAGACGTGCCCGAAACCAGGATACATGTCCTTGACCAGAATCGAACCTGGGACCTTCCAGTCCACAAGCTGACACTCTATCCACTGAGCCAAACCGGTTTGGGCACACAGGGACATTGTTACTGAGGGAGAGAAAAATAGCACTGTTATCAGAACCCTAAGGGGAAAAAGAAAATTCATAAACAAAATTTAAAAAAAAACTTCAGAGAGGTATAAAGGAAGCCAGTATAAGATAGTTTCACAAAATCCAAGAGAAGAGAAATAGATCCATATGTGGAATCTAATCAACTAACAAGCAAAATAGAGACAGACTCATAAATATAGAGCAAGCTGATAGATGTTGGGGAGGGTGCCGACAACATAACAATATTTACTGAGTTAAAATGTGGCCCAGGTTGATAAGATGCTAACTTAGGGTGCTGTTGGTGAAGATAAGAAAAATGAACTGATTCAAAAACATGTCTAGTGAAGTGATTAAGCAAAAAAGAAAAAAATCATGGACATGGACAATAGTGATTGTTGGGAAGAGGTAAAGGCGATATAAGAGGGATAAAAGGTGATGGAAGAACACTTGACTTGGAGTGGTGAATACACAATACAGTGTACAGATGATTTGTTGTGGACTTATGCATTTGAAATATACATAATTTTATTAACCAATCTCACCACTATAAATCCTCTCCAAAAAATGCAAAAAGAGAGAGAGATTAATGGACTCCTACAACTAGAGGGAATTCCGTCCTGCAAGATGAGAATTATATTGACAATAAACAAAACTTTAGCTAATTTGATTGTAGTTGTTTCCATATGTAAGTGGAACAAAAGCCCTTATTTCAATGAGTTGTGTAATAGAAAATGTATACGAAGACCCTTGAGAAGAAGAAGGAGTATCACAAGCACAGAAGCACACATACACACAAACACAAACATAATGTGAGTGAGACTCAGAGGTGTGACTAAAGACCAATGAGAGGCAGGACTGTAAGTGGCTTTACAATCTACATAAAAAGTTTTTTTATAGTAAAGAGTAATAGGAAACCAGTGAAAGTTTCAACCAGAGAACAAGAGTCATCATATATTTAGGAATATCAAATTGACTGTAGTTAATTAAAAACAGAATGTGGGTGAGTTAAGGGACTATTCTGGTAATCATGAAAATGAAAACTCCAATAGGTAAGGAACACTATATTTTCATCTTCTAGAACAGTGCCAACAAAATAACAATATTTGTTAAAATGTGGCTCAAGAGTATATCATGCTTACTTAGATAGGGTGCTGTTGCTGAAGGTAAGAGAAATGAACTGATTCAAAACACTGTCTAGGAAGTAAAGTATAGAGAAGATTTAGAGATTGTTGGACATGATAAGGAGAATCAAGACTGACTCGAGCTTATACAAACTACTGGCGAATAATGTGCCATTCACTGTAATGGGAAACACTTGGAAAAGGCGGTTTTATGAGAAAGATGATGATATAAACTAATTCAGTTCAGATTCAGACTGAAACACCATGTGGTTTCACAGGTTTTTTTTATGGTGATCTAGAAGTTGATCTGTTGGCATTGATGACAATTATAACTGGAGTTCCCATTATAATTCTCACAAGCCAAATGCTACTAGAAGTAGTTAATCTCTACTGAGATTCCCTAAGGTAGCTCGTAACATAGGTACAAGCTGCCTTTATTTTTCATTTTTCTTTCATAAAATTCTGGTATCAAAAGTCTTTTTTTCTATGCACTCATCCTAATAAACTGGCATCATGAAACCATCATGCACTTGGCATTCATATATCAGAAAGAACAACATAAAGTTCTTCAAACTTAGACCATTAAAGTAAAAAATAGGTTTGATTATTTAATAAAATGATAATATGAATTATCAATAGGAAAAGTGCAGGATATTTCTTAAAATAGTTTCAGAAGAAAAAGGTATAGAATCCTAAAGACTAAAAATATAAATTGAAGGGTTAAGAAGAGAAAAAGACAAGTAGTATCATCTCAGGACCTCATGGAACCTGTCTATGCAACACAGTAATATATAGTACATGTTACCCATCATATATGTAGGAGCTGAGTTCTACAAGTTGACCATGCAATTTAATAATAAAATATCATAAACTTTCCTAGAACTCTCTTTATGTCACAACTACTACAATTTTACTAAGTGGAGGGAGTTGAGGGAGGGAGTAAGGCAAGTAGATTTTGTGTGTGTGCGTATACGTGTACACACATGCATGTACATACACATATAGTAAGTGAATAATGGGTAGGTGAGGTATTTCTTAATTATTATCATTTCCAATGAAGATGATGCTCTCCTTGTAGTAATAATTTTTAAAAGTCTCATTAGCAAACTAAATTAAAAAAAACAAGTTTTTACTATTTTTAAACAATATGGTGTCTTCAAAAATATATAACGTATCTTTTCATTTCACATCCACTTTTTAAGTTTAACTTCAGGAAAAATGTTTTCTTGTTGTTTTTTTCTATTCATTTGAGAAAGAGAGAGGAAAGGGAAGGGAGAGACAGAGAGAGAAAGAGAGACATTGATTTGTTGTTCCACTTATATATGCATTGATTGGTCGCTTTTTATTTGTACCTGACCAGAAATCAAACCTACAACCTTGCATATCAGGATAATACTCTAACAAACTGATCTACACAGGCAATGCTGAAAAGAACATTTCTTTAATATTTTTAGTTAAATTGATTAGAGTGACATTGTTCAACATGAACATATAGGTTTTGTGTGTAGATTCTGTTACAAAATCTGTATATTGCACCGTATATTCACCATCCAAAGTCAAAACTTCTCCTGTCACCTCATATTAGGACCCCTACCCCCTCACCATATTCCCTCTGGCAACCACCACTGTTGTTTGTGTCCATAAATTTCAATTTTATACCCCACATATGAATGAAATCATATGGTTCTTAGTTTTTTCTGAGTGACTTATTACACTTACCATAATGTTCTCAAGGTCCATCCATGTTATTGCAAATGGCCAGTTCATCCTTTCTTATGGCTGAATAGTAGTATTCCATTTTGTCTATATAGCATATATTCTTTAAATTGTTATCAAAATTTTAATTTTGCATCACTGAGCACTTTAGTAAAACACATTCTTTCATCATCAAGCACATAATAAGTATTTTCTCTTTTTTCTTTACTTACAGGGGTTAAAAGGACAAGATGAAGACTTTAATCCTGACTGGATTTACTCTGGTCTTTGCCATTTGTTTCCCGGTAAGATTCCATACACTTGGAACCTAGAACTACCTAAAATTGAGAGCTACATTACACTGGGATAGGGTTCAGAGTAAGATTATGGCATTGTATTTCTGAAATCAGAACAGAGTTACATGAGATGGAAAGAAGGACAAACAATTACCTGCTACTTCAAACACCCATGGAAATATGTCTATTCAGAATTTGAAAAGGAGCAAAATAAAGGGAGACATGGAAAGGTAGTAAAGAGAAGCAGAAGAGAATGACTATTAGTTGAGGATGGTAAGGCTTGACAAAACTTCCGAATAAATTTGGAGGAATAGAACTAAACCTGACCTCTCTTTAATGTCCATGTTCTTACCACCTCTATTTTAATACTTTTTAATGATGTCAGAGAGGAAGGGAGAGGGAAAGAGAGATAAAAACCTCAATGATAAGAGAGAATCATCCATTGGCTGCCTCCTGCATGCCCCATAGTGGGGATTGAGCCGGCAAACCAGGCATATGCCCCTGACCAGGTATTGAACTGTAACCTCTTTGTTCATAGGTCAACACTCAACCACTAATCCATGCTGGCCAGGTCCACCACCTCTATTTTAAGAACATTTCCCTCTGAAGGTAGAAAAATCAGGATGAGTTTATGCATCTCTCAAGTTTATTTTTTACTCAACCTCTGAGTCTTATTATTATGGTCTCACAGTCAAACGCTGTAATATGTTCTCTTACTTAAGAGATAATACTGTGAAAAGAAAGATAGTCTCTTTTATTGGTATATAAAATTTTTAGTGTTATACTTCACATCTTTGATTCATCTGAAATGTGACATGTTCAAATAGGCTTACATATTCTTCTGAAGGAGCCTAATTGTCTTGAATTTTATGGTATTTGCCTTTCCCTTTTATATCTCTTGCAATTTTTTTAAAAAAAATACCATCTTCAGCTCTTATGATTTAAGTGTGTACTCTTCACTCATTGTATCCAGTATTTTTAGAATTATAGGTGAGCTTCAAGTGTCTGTTCAATTCTATTTAGCCAGCCATGGTGCATTCCAAGGATCCCTTTCTTTCCTGCCATCACTATTATTTTCGTGTAGAATTCTTCCCACAACATTGAGCTTTTATAGGCAAGAGAAATTCAGTTATGTGTTTTTAAAATATTTTTAATATCTAATTTTCTGCATTTAAATATGTCATTTATATAAATTTATAAATTGTACTTTCACTGAAATTCATGTAATATGGTTGCCTATACAATTTTTTTTTGGTTAATTCCTAAAAGACATGACAATGATTTTCACTCTGTAGTCTTTAAAGGAAAAAAACAAGTTTCCTTAGGAAACCAACTAATTAGATTCCATCTAATCACATTTTTTGTATTTGGTTAGATTTTCTTAGTAAACACTCAAGCATTGAAAGTACTTCTCAGATGCTTTCTCCAATCACCCCTGATTGTGTCTTATTTTAAATTTATGGTATAATTAATTCTAAATTTGTAGTATACTCAAAGCCGTAGCACCTCACAACCTAAAGATCAGACCAGTTTCTGTAACTGAAATGCAAAGAGAAAATAATAATGGACTGAATATTTCACTTGGTAATATCTTCTATTCTGTCCTCCTGCAGTTCAGTGAAAGTCAGCAATCACAACACCGGGCAATAGGAAAGGCAATAAATAGTCGACCAGTGCAAACTTCCTCAACCAGGACATCACAAAGGAGATCTCTATCCACCCAGGTCATTAGGAAATCTCAAGCCCGTTCTCATGCCTCTGCCTCTCCTATACCAACTAACAAAGCAGTCAGCCAATTGGCTCCTAATTCTAGGACATCAAATAAAAAGAAAAATTCTGTCCAGGGATCAAAAAGACAAAGTATGCAATTCAACCCTAAAAAAAATACACTTATTTCTACCAGGAAAGAACTGACCTCCCATTCATATGGTTTGACAAGACAAAATACTCCACTAAGGACAAGCAAAACTCTAACACAACCTAAAAGAAATCAAAAGACAACTGTCAAGAAACAGTCAAAATGGATCACAGCAGCTCCGAAACCATCTTCAATAATAAAGAAATGTCAAAAATCCAAAAAACCCCTGTCTACCTCTGGCAAGAAGAATTTGAATTTGCCAAGAGCTGCTAAGGCACCATTAAAAACAGTATCAGGTACAAAGAAAAGTTCACAAATATTCAAGAATATCCAATCTACACCTGCTAAGGAACAGTTAAAACAACCCACAACTGGGACAACTTCAAAAACATCTCTACCTAAAAAGAAAGTTCCAAATGCTTTTAAAAGAGCCTCACCTGTATTACTCAAAAAACAATCACCTAAGCTCACAACACTAAAAGCTTCTCCCAAAACTTCTTCAACACTGAAGAAAAGATCAAGTAAATCTCACAACACTCCATCTTCATCTTCCAAGAAAGAACAGGATGGAGCAAAAGCAGTTAAAGAAGTCCCCCCAAAAAATCTAGCGGAAAATAAAACTTTAAAGAAGCAAAAAACTAAATCATTAACTCCAATCAAAAAAGATCTAACTAAGGCAACTGCAACAGGAGCAGATTCCAAATCTAAAAAGAAAAATTTAACTCAATCTAAAAAGACAGTATCTACAAATGCCGAGAAAAAACTCATTCAGCCAAGAAAAGTTGCAACAAGAAAGAAAACATCTAGAGCCAAAAGTAAAGCATCAAAGAAACCCCAAAACATTGCTGCACTTGCCAAAACACAAGCGAATCAGCCTAAAGCATTTAAATCAGTATTAAAAACACAGCCAGCCTTGAAGAAGCGACCCAATCAATCTAAAAGCACCTTGTCTCAAACTACCAGGAATCAGTCAAATCAAGCCAAAGAAGGCAAACCTCCAGGACTCAAAGAAACTCCCGGCAAAAAGAAACACCTAAAAAAATCTAAACCAGATGCCAAAAACCTGGGCAATCGATCTAAATCTGCTCAAGTAGGACCAAAAATATCTCTAGCCAAGAAGAAATTTCAAAAGAAACTGACCCAGAAACAGCCCACTGCAGGTAAAAAGACTGTAAAAACAGCTCTTGCAAGGAGTAATTCTATCAAACAACCTAAAAGGGGGCAGCCTGCAGCTCTAATAGTAAAGAAAAGGCCAAGTAAATTAAAAAAGAGACTGTCTAAACCTCTTAAGAAAGATGTGAATCAGCTTAAATCCCTTCAAGGAGTAAAAAGACCATCCCATCTAGCAGACAAAACTGTAAAGCAATCTAAAAAAAGGAAATCTACACCTACAAAAAAGAGGTTGAAATCAATTAAACCCAAACGACCTAAGTCTGTTCAAGCTGCACTAAAAAGGCATCCACATAAGTTTGTGATACCATTTCCATCACATGTGCCATCTTTGTATCATCAGGCTAACCTTCCTTGTCCACGACCAAATCAATCACATAAGTGCCCATTGAAGACTCATCAATTCTATCCACCTCTTGCACCTCCACCAGGACCCTGGCCAAATTTCCCATACTTCCCACACCACCAGCAGCATCATCAACCTAATTTGCCTCATAAGCCACCCTCTCCTAAACTAAGACCTCCAAAAGGACCGACGGGCACTAAAAGTACTACAACTAAAGGCCCAACCACTTTAACTCAGGGATCAGATGCAGCCACCAGAACACCTGAAATTCTATCCCCAATGGCAGCTACTCCAGTCCAAGTGACATCAATTCCTAGCTCAGCAACAGGTGCTGCCTCCACTACAATTGTCTCAATATCTCTGGTGTCCTCAGGGACACCTTCAATGGAATCCACATCCCAAGAGTCTGCTGTTTCTATTGCTGCAACCTCCATAAACCCAGAGGCCAGTTCCACAACTCTCTCAACCTCTGCTTCCACTATTACACCTGATTCTAGCACAGGGGCCTCAGAAGCTGAACCAAACACAGAAGATGATGCCCCAGATGATTCCACTGCTCAAGCTGCCATTACAACATCAGCAAACACAGGGGCTCCCTCCCCTGCGATGACTGCCACCACTGTTATAGCCACACCCTCCAGAAGTGTTGGAGCCACAACTATGGCACCTTCCACAAACCTAAAGATTGGTGCCACCAGCACAAAGGCTACCTTATTATCAGCTCGTGTAGCCACCACTCTTGCTACTGCCACCACAAACACAGCTGCTTCGAGTCTCAGAACCATAGTTGCAACAAGTTCTATAACCAGCAGCATCCCTGGTACTTCCACCACAGCTGCATCCAGTTCTGGTATCACACCAGTGGATGAGACTGCCATTGAAACAGCCGTTGACACAACCGCTCAGACTGCTACCCCAGTCAATAAGGAAATCACTGCATCAGTCAATGACACAACCATTGTAATGACCACCACAGCTTCATTTGATGAAGTCACAACTGGTATAACAGATTCCACAACCTTAGAAACAGACTTCACCTCCAGTGCTACTATACCCACTGGACCTTCAACCCCAACACCTGTGGGAACAGTCACCACCATTGCAGCAACACCTGTGGGAACAATCACAACCCTACAGCTAGATACAACCGCCAGTGGTATGGTCACAACCTCAGCCACCAGTGATATAGTTGCTGCTGCTACTGCTGCTGCTGCCAGCACAACTGTAGCAGGTGCTGCTACTTCATCTCCTGGGACTTCAACCTCTACTGCTGAACCTCGTTTGTTGAACAGTTTGGGTGAAACCACCACCCAGCCTTCTGGAGGAGGTGCAACTTCAGGGGAAAAAACTACCACTGAAACAGCCACTGAAGCTGCCACCACTCCCACTGAAGGTGCCACAACTGTACCCACCAAGGCCACAGCCTCTTCAGCTGATTCCACAACCTTAGAAACAGGTACCACACTTGCAACTACTACTGTAACAGCTGCTTCAGCCGCAACCACAATTCCTACAGCAGCCACCACAACAATAGCTGCAGCCTCCAGAAGTTTTGCAACCACACCATCAGCTTCAGGCGCCACAATGATTGCCAATACAAGTATATCAGGTACTGCTACCACCATCCCAAGTACTTCTGTCTCCACTGGACCTGGTTCTTCAGCCAAAGATACCACTCCCATGAATAGGGTCATTAGTACATCTGTAAATGCCAATACTTCTGCAGCTTCTACTACACCTCCCTCACTGAACTCTATCACCTCAGGATCTGAAACCTCTGCCTCCCCTGATGAGGTCAATAGTTCCTCAGCAGATGATAGTATCCCCCCTACACCAAATGCTGCAGCTACTACAACTTCTGCGGAATCCACAAAACTCACCTCGGTTTCCACACCTGAAGCAGATTCTGCTATTTCAACTCCTGTAGGAACCTCCACTGCCCGAGCAACTATCACAAATGAAGTTAGGACCATCACCGGTGGTCAGTGACAACCACTGACACTGCAATCGCCACAAATCAATTTGGAACCACCTCTGTTGCTGATAGCAGCACACAACCACCATCTACCACTGCCGCCAGTCAATAGACCTGCAACTGGCACTAACAATTCCTCATAGTGAAAGCAATGCAAAGGCGTATCTCAAGCAGCTCAGTGACAAGTAAATGACAGTGTACAAAGAATTAGATGGGGAATTCAATAGTGTTCTGGATATCTCCAAGCATAGCAGCTAGTTACTCCTCATCTGCTTAAATTATGACTTTTGCAATCCTGTGAGATAGAGCAGATATTCTCCCATTTTACCTATAGGATACAGAGGTATGGGGTTTGTTCAAATTCAGAACACATGGTGGCTAGAATTCAAATGTCTTAGTACCTTCTATCAACAGTCAGAAAGCTTAGAATTCTAGAATAATCCCAAAAGATAGCTTAGTAGATAGTTATATCACAATCATTTGGCTTCTTTACCACTCTAGAAACTATATATTTTTAAACAAAATACATGGGCAATGTAGAAGAGTATGAAGTTACAGGTGTGGGAACACCCAAATAGTAATTCAGAAAAAGAAATTGGCAGGTATACAAGCTCAAATACAATATAAGTATCATAATCAATAAATTGTAAGCAGTTGTACTTGACTAGACTGCATCATGCACTGCTTAATAATAGATATATGTTTTGAGAAATGTATATTTAGGTGATTTTTCAAACATCATAGAGTACACTTACACAAACCTAGATGGAATAGAATAGTTAGTTACGCATCTAGGTTATAGATACACCCTATTGCTCCTAGGCTACAAACCTGTACATCATGTTACTGTACTGAATACTGCATTCAATTGTAACACAAAAGTAAGTATTTGTATATCTAAACATACCTAAGTATAGAAATACCACAGTAAAAATACGTATAAAAGATGAAAAAGGTATAGGGCACTTACTATGAGTGGAGCTTGTAGAACTGGAAGCTAGTCTAATTTATAAAATCATAATATAAAACTCTAAGGTAGAAAGAACAGTTCTGAGACTATTTAAGAGATAAGAGTGCTGGTGCATATAATCTATCAAATTTTTGTAAAGGGTTCTATTTTTTTAAGGTAGATAAAAACATTCTAGGTCATAGTAATGAGAGACTAGGCCTTAAACATAGCTATCTAGTTATGCTTTCCTCTTAACATAAACCATATAGCTGAGCATGTTTTTGTCTAAAGTAGAATTGTAAGCTGTTAGGAAAATAATAAAGTGGTCCTGGGGGCAGGGGAGGGCAAGAAGAATGGAGTTAATTTCATCTAAGAAATAGAAAATAGTAGTTTTAAAACAACTAGGACTTGGTTTGTAGGACTGAAGGAATTTATTTTGTGGAACTGTAGGAATTAATTTCAGATTTCTCAACATTCTTTTGTAAGTTCGGATTTACCTAAATATTAAACTTTTGACCTTTGCTTTTGCCAATAATGCCTCAAGAATTGACTGCAATCACATTTCAGAAATGAGACCATTCTAGAAATTTTGCTTTTTATTCTCACCCCTTAAATGTGGTCAATTTTACTTCTTCAGCTTTTGTTCAATAAATCATTTTAAAAAGCATTTGTTCCTGTATGCATATGTATTACTTTCACATACTTGGAAATGAGTTAAAAATATGGTTATCCCTCTAAAAAGCTCCCAATATGCGCAATACTTAAATATAAGATTGACTACGTTTAACTAAACTGTAGACAGGTTTCTTCCTGACTCTAGACCCCTGCAGTCTTAGAACATTTCTGTAGAAAACTAGCAATTCTAATTTTTTTATCTGTCACTTTGAGATACTGCCATTTTTTCTAAAGGCCTCTTTTTAACTTTACAATCCAGGAATGTCTTCGTTTTCTTTTTTAAAAAATATTTATTTCTATTGTTGAAAGTATTACAAATGTCCCCTTTTTCCCCCATTGACCCTCTACATTTTATTCCTGCCTCCTGCAGGGCCTTCACCGCACTATTGTCTGTGTCCATGGGTTATGCTTATGCGTGTACATTTTTTGGTGAAACTCTTCCCACCTTTCCCTCCCCCATTCCCTCTGAGATTTGTCAGTCTGTTCCATATTTCCAGGCCTTTGGATCTGTTTTGTTGGTCGTTTATTTTGTTCACTGTATTTCACATATGAATAAGATTATGTATTCCTTGTCTTTCTCTGACTGGCTTATTTTGCTTAGCATAATATTTTCCAGGTCCCTCCATGCTGTCTCAAAGGGTAAGAGGGGAAATGTCTTTCTTAAGGACTTGGGAACCAAGAAAGATAGTGACTCTATCTCATAGTCTCTATCGGAGGGTAGAAGCCTAAGTTTGATAGGCACCAATAAGCAAATACAAATGATCTAATCACAGATAAAAAATATTTGCAAACTCAAGAATTACAGTGTTCAACATATCCCATCCTATTTATCAACCTTCTGATAATATCCTCTAGTACTTTCCACTAGCTCATCCCAGCACTTAAAAACCTTTCACCTTTTGTTTCAGCATACTTGATCATTGCAATAGTCTTGAATGAAGTCTTTCTTCTATGTTTAAATTTGTCCTGCAATTTTTGCTTTGACAAGATGTATGGAATGCAGCAACTATAAACAAATAAAATTTGGGTGAGGATTCCCATCAGCCAGCCTCCACAAGAAGACATTATACTAGAAGAGAGAAAACAGAAGGTCATACTCACATAATCTGAAATGTCCTTTCCATTTTACCTACTTCTAAGACCATATAAAATATATATTAAATATTTGATACTAAGAAATTTTGAGTTATGTGTAATAAACATGCTTTTAAATCTATAGCTGACATCAGGAGAAAATAATACATCTGAAGAAAAACCACACAATACAAAATGGAAATTAAATTTAATTTAAATTAAGAAGAGATGTGCATGGATTCTAAGTCTGCCCTGAAGTACATGGTTGGTCTTGATAATTCAGGATTTGAATTTTAAAACCCAGAAGATGACATAACAATGGGCATTGAGCATACTGCAGAAAAGCAATTGAACTGAGTGTCTCCATATAATCCTAGGACTTTCAGAAAGCCACATCCTTCAAATGAAAACAAAACAAAAAAAATTGATCACTGATAAAAATTAGAAACAATGTGCAGTACACACTTGAGTCTAAAAGAGTAAAGAAAATTTAATTGTGATATTATATATAGCATAGAGAATAGAGTCAATGATATCATAATAACAATATTCAGTGAAGGTTACTAGACTTAATATGGTGATCACTCCATGAAGTATATAAATGTTGAATCATTGCCTTAAAGTAAACTGGCACTCAATTAATACTTGAATGAACAAATAAATAAATGGCAATAGACATGGTTACAATATACATTCATTTCCTCCTGAAATAGGTTATAAATTCTTTGAGAATGTGTCATATTTATCATCTATTTCTGTTTTCTCACCAGTGCCTTTCACAGACACTCAATAAGAACTTGTTGAACCAATATATTCTCAACCACTAAATATATGATACTGATAAACATGGAGAGTCAATAAAACAAAACAAGCATTCTATAAAAATCAATTAGGGTTATGCCATTGGGCTTCACTTTTATCATGTTAGAACATAACTACATGTGGACACTAATAACCTGTTTTCTAATCTGTAGCTCCTACTTCAATGTGAATATTTTAGTATAAAATACTAGCACTGGTGTTAGCCTATTTATTCATTATAGAGAACGAATTCCAGAAGCAGTGTGTAGGTCATTAACTCGATGGCATGTGAAAAAATAAATGAAGTATTCACCTGGATGAAGAGAGACAATGGATTAGCTGGATGAAGGGGACAATGGATTAGCACTACTTGGAATACAGAAAAAGAATTTCAAAGATAAAGTTTCTTAACAAAGCTTTTATCTCATTCTTCTGCTCACCTTTGGAAACCTATGAGGCAGAAATCTTAGCTAACTTAGATCTTCTGAAGATGAATTAGTGCCAACCAGGGACTCTAAGTGAGTCTGAAGGCTTACTTGAAATGAAATGATCTGTAAATGTTAATTGAATGAACATTTTATCTTTAAGTATGTATTATTGCACCAGCTTTCCAACAATTACTTCAGTTTCCTTAAAGAGAAATATTCAATGTCACGAGAATGGTATTTCCAAGCTGCTAAAGTGATCGCATTATAATTGTTCAACTCACGGCACATTGCTTTTAACTTGAAGGTAATTTATAATGTACATAAATTCTTTGTACAACAATACTTTGCTGATAAAAAGAACAATTAATTGACAGTCTTGGACATCACTTTGGAAATTCAGTACTTGTTCCAATGCATATTAGAAGAATGTCAGGTACAGAAAAGTATTAGGATGAGTCAGAGAATAAGGAAATTGAAGAAGCTTGAAGAAATAAAAACTACAAAAAATTTGACTTTGTCTTTCTACCTAGTAAGGCCTAGTAAAACCCACATATCATAACCATTATTGAATTTTAGGGTCACATCATATGAAATAAATATGCAGGGTTAAAAAAAGTTGTAATCGCCAATAAGTAAATTTTAAGATATCTTCAGATGAAAGTGATAGAAAGCCAATTTAGTTCAGAAGGATTCTCTGTATGTTTTATAAAGGTATTATTGCACCATACCTTGCTTAGCATAAATTGAAAGTTAATAACAATTCAAGTGAAGATTTTTTATGGAGGCTTTCAAATAGATACCATTGACTTACCTTAATAGCAAATGACACAAAAGAGATATTGCATTTTGGTAGAGTCCACATAAATAGACAATTCACTTCAGAAACTGAAGTTAACTGTTCTATTAACCAGTGTTAAGCTTATCAAAGGAAGCAGATGCCTGAGAGGTCAGCATGGCAATTATATAAATCATGTACAAAGACAGAAAAAAAAGCCTATTATTTTTAAATTTTTTATTTTTTAATATTTTTACTTTATTTTTAAAATAAATGTTTATTTTTCAGATTATTACAATTTTTCCTCTTTTTCCCCCCATAACTCCCCTCCACATGGATCCTACCTCACCCTCTGCCCTTACCTCACCCCATTCTCCTCATCCATAGGTGTATGATTTTTGTCCAGTCTCTCCCTGCAGGCCCCCTCACCTGTTTCCCCCTGAGATTTATCAGTCCACTCCCTTTCAATGCCCTTGATTCTATTATATTCACCAGTTTATTCTGTTCATCAGATTTCCAATTCACTTGATTTTGAGATTCACTTATTGATAAATATGTATTTGTTGTTCATAATTTTTATCTTTACCTTTTTCTTCTTCTTTCTCTTCTTAAAGAGTACCTTTCAGCATTTCATATAATACTGGTTTGGTGGTGATGAACTCTTTTAGCTTTTTCTTTATCTAACCTTCAATTCTGAATGATAGCTTTGCTGGCTAGAGTCATCTTGGTTGTAGGTTCTTGCTGTTCATCACTTTGAATATTTCTTGCCACTCCTGTCTGGCCTGCATCGTTTCTGTTGAGAAATCAGCTGACAGTCGTATGGGTGCTCCCTTGTAGGCAATTAACTGTTTTTCTCTTGCTACTTTTAATATTCTCTCTTTGTCTTTTGCTCTTGGCATTTTAATTATGATGTGTCTTGGTGTGGTCCTCTTTGGATTCTTTTTGTTTGGGGTTTTCTGTGCTTCCTGGACTTGCAAGTCTATTTCCTTCACCAGGTGGGGAAATTTTCAGTCATTTCTTCCTCAAATAGGTTTTCAGTATCTTGCTCTCTCTCTTCTTCTGGCACCCCCATAATTCTGATGTTGGTATGCTTGAAGTTGTCCCAGAGGCTCCTTACACTATCTTCACATTTTTGGATTCGTTATTCTTTTTTTCGTTTCCAGTTGAGTGTTTTCTGCTTCTTTGTATTTCAAATCTTTGACTTGAATCTTGCGTTCCTCTAGTCTGCTATTAGGTCTCTGTGTAATATATTTTATTTCAGTCAGTGTATGTTTAATTTCTAGTTGGTTCTTTTTCATCTCCTCTTAGGTGTCCCTAAATTTATCCATCTTTTCTAGGAAATTCTTAAAAAACCTTATAACTGTGGTTTTGAATTCTATATCCAGTCATTTGTTTTCCTCCATTTTTTTTTGTTTGTTTGTAATCCGTTCCTTTGTCTCCGAATTTCATTGCTTCCCGCAGTTGGTAGAGTAGCTTTGTGTGCTAAGTGTTCTATATGGCCCAATAGCTCCACCTCCCCAGTTACCTGAGTGGACATTCTTGGTGCACCCCTTTGTGGACTGTGTATACAGTCTTGTTATAGTTAAGTCTTGATTGTTGTTGGTATCACTGGCGGGAATTGACCTCCAAGCCAATTGGTTGAGAGGATCTGCTGTGTCTGGGCCCAGAGAACTTCTGTGCTGGACTCAGCTTAAGACTTGCAAGATTGCAACAGCTTCTGTGCTGGGCTTCAGGGCTGATCAGACACCCTTGGCTTCCTGTCAGCCCTTACCTACATGGCGGCCCCTGGGTCTCAGTGTCTCTCAGTAATCGCTGCAGCCCTCTCTGGGCATGCACACGTGTGTCTCCAGATCTCTGCCTTTTGGCTCCCCTGAGTTTCTGTGCACTCCGGGGACCTGTATAAGTCTGGGTCCCCCAGGGTCTTGCCCAAAACTGGGGTTCAGTGCTGTTGGGAGGTTCTGTTTTCCTCCCACTAGAGAAAACCTGGGAAATAATCAGCAGTCAGTCCTCTTTGCATGCACTTCCTGACCTCTACCTTTCATGACTCCCCTAGGTTTCTGTGCACTCCTCCCTTTTCATGACAGTTCAGATTCCCCCCCATATGAGTCTCACCTGGAACTAGGGTTCAGTGCAGTCAGAAGTGGTATTCAGTGCAGTCAGGAGTTTCCGTCTCCCTCCCACTAGAGAAGTGTTTCTCAACCTTCCTAATGCCACGTCCCTTTAATGCAGTTCCTCATGTTGTGGTGACCCCCAATGAAAATAATTTTATGGTTGGGGGTTACCACAACATGAAGAACTGCATTAAAGGGACGTGGCATTAGGAAGGTTGAGAACCACTGCACTAGAGGAAACCAGCCAGGCACTCAGCAGCCTGTCCTCTCTAAGTGTGTGTCTTAGTACCTCAGCTTTTTACAGCTCCTTTGAGTCTTCATGAACCCCTCTCTTTACTTCTAGCTGTAGAATTTCCACTCACCCAGCTTTCCTGTGGTTCTGGATGGTGTCCATTCTGTCTTTTAGTTGTAGTTTTGAAATTGTTGTGCAAGGCAGCAGTTTAGGTATTTACCTATGCTGCCATCTTGGTATTTACTTTATTCTTATTGTTGACACTATTACATATGCCCCTATTCCCTCCATCTTTGCCCACCTCTATCCAGCCCAAGCCCCCACTTCCCTCTGGCCATTGTCTGTGTCATGTATATATCTTCTTTGGCTTATTCCTTCACCTCTTTCATCCAGTCCCTCCTCCTCTTTCCCATCTGACAGTTTTCAGTCTGTTCTATGCATCCATCCTCTATTTCTATTTAGTTCATCAGTTTACTTTGTTAATTAGTTTCTACATATGAGTGAGGTCATGTGGTACTTGTCCTTCTCTGATTGGTTTATTTTACTTAACATTATAATATCCAGGTTCACCTATGCTGTTGAAAAGGGTAATATTTTTTGTTTTTGCAACTATATAGTATAAATATACCACATTGTCTGTGTAAATATACCACAGATGTTTTTATCTACTTATGGACACTTGGGCTATTTCCAGATCTTGACTATTGTAGATAATGCTGCTAAGAACATAGGGTGCATATATTCTTTCTAATTGGTATTGTGAGATTCTTGAGGATATTCCCAGAAGTGAGATTGCAGGGTCCAAAGTCACTTCCATTTTTAATTTTTTGAGGAAATTTCATACTGTTTTCCATAGTGCTGCAACAGTCTGCATTCCACCAGCAGTGTACTATGACTAGGCGTCCCTTTTCTCCACATGCTCACCAGCACTTGTTTGTTGATTTATTGATGGTAGCCATTCTGGCAGGTGTGATATTTCATTTTTGTTTAAATTTGCATCTCTCTGATAATTAGTGACATTGGCATAAGCCTGATATTTTTGAAATGCATTCTTCTTCTGTATTATAAACATAATTGTCATTCAATAAAAAGAATTCTATCTTTACCAAAACCAAGACCTCAAAGGGTGAATCCCAATGTAAACTAATAAATGACAATACATGTTAAAGGATATTACAGTGAATCCAATTTTTACTGTGGAAGCAGAAGGATCAGTTTTTCTAAAAAGTAACTGGAAAATAGGGAGGGCATGGCAGTAGAGGCTAAAGAGTTAATTCTTAAAAGGCTTCATAATATTTAAAACATGAGCCTTGCCCTTTCAAGTAGATAAGCTAATAGTCACTAAATGCCTGAAAGATGCTTATACAAAAGCCAACAGCCACGCCTTCTCTTTCTTTTATTTTGGGATTAGCTCAGAAGCAATCCCTTATATGTGAAGCTTTTTCTCTCTCCATTGAAATAAAAAAGGAGAAAGAGCAGAGAGCTTGTTTCTTAGACTTAGAAGTTTTTGGCAAGGATTTCATCTTCATGCTGTTGCTGAACGAGGCTAGAAGGTAGTGGAAAGAAGAGGTCCTTTGCAAGGTAAATGTTTGAATAAATAGAGTTTGGAGCCATTCTTTCATCAAATGTCTATTCTTTCTTACAACTATTTTTAAAGAAATCTACGTATTTAGATAGATTTAAAACTCTGAATGAGTATAGATTTAATAAATTAACTTTTGTCTAAATGGTCCTGAAAATGTAACAGATAATTATTAACATGAGAACAAAGGTGAATTTATATGATGAAGTCCTCACTGAAGTATTCTATCCAAAATTTATTTGTAGTCTGATTGTTTACTCCTTGATTCCCTATAGTTTGTAAAAGATAGCCAAAGTTCTTCCTATTTGCACTGATTGGTTAAAATGATATTGAACTTCACAATTAAAGTATTCTATCCCACATATTATTGTTTGTAATAAAGCACTAAAATTACTTGAGCACTGTGATTATCTTATTAGGTAAGCCATCATTTTAGTTAATGTCAATAATATTAAAATAAAATACAAATTTTTTTTATGTAAATGTAACATAGGACAATTTTGCACCTTCATTGCAGGGAGTAGCAAGACAAAATGAAGACCCCACTTCTGACCATGACCATCTTGAATTTTGTGGCTTACTTCCTGGTAAGTGTCAGTATTTTGGATAACAGTATCTTTATGGAACTAAAAATTATATGGAGGGAAAGAATAGATTTCAATCATCAGCTTATGTTTAATGCAAGAAAGAATATTTTGCTAAGTAAACATCATTATATATTTGAAATTCTATTTTTTATTTATAAAATTCCTTCTTTTAAAATTAATCATATGCATGATAGTAATAGGATTTGAATGGGGCTTCTCCATACTTTTTATACTGTAAGAAATTCCTTACTGAATTCTTACTTTGGTACACCTGGATTGACAGTATATTTATGGAGAATACTTAATCGTAACATACTACCTGTTCTTTTTTACACTGATAGTGTGTATTTATAACTTGATTAACTTTACAATCAATGGATAAAGAGATGTTAGAATGCTTATTTGATCAATTTAACACAGTAACTATTAACTTCAAGTTTTTAATGTAATATAATTTGCAAGGGGGAACATCACAAAAATGTTGTACTTCTTTCCCTTTAGTATGATGGAGTTAGAAAATAGTCAGACAAATCAGCATCTGTCTGCCAATCCACCTTTGTCCTTGTCAGACAGCCAATAAAAAGTCAACTCTTTTCCAGCTTAAGAACAAAATAAATATCTTCACCTACAATTTAAATAGCTACTCTGGGGGCTATTGATAAAGTAACAAGGCTCTCTGGATTTTTTTTAAAGAGAAATTGCTAAGAGACTCTTCAAGCTAACATATATAACTTTAGCCAATATGGGATTATGTACCAAGTAATCCTTCAGCTAATCAGACTTCAGCTAGCATTGCTTATGCTCAGGGTACAGTATATAATTCTACTCTGGCAAAGGTTCCAAAGAGCAATGTTTCACTTTCCTCTGATGCTATGTAGGACACTTTCTCTGTCAGTATCACAATTTCCAGATTTGAAATCAACTCCGGAATGACACAAAGCAGCATAACTGTTTCTGGAGATAATAGCATCTCAGCACCTTTTTCCATGTCCACCCACCGGTATAAGTCTGATTCCATTGCAATTCCCCCCT
This sequence comes from Lasiurus cinereus, assembly GCA_011751065.1. Classification (NCBI taxonomy): domain Eukaryota; kingdom Metazoa; phylum Chordata; class Mammalia; order Chiroptera; family Vespertilionidae; genus Lasiurus; species Lasiurus cinereus. The sequence goes on from JAAGEH010002528.1 coordinate 37,267,121, forward strand.
ACAGAGAGACTCCAAAGCAAATCAGAGTCTTGAACCCTTCTTCTCATCCACTGGAAGATCTAAACCATTCTTTGCCTCTAAATCTGCTGCATACAACCAAAGTGCTAAGAATGAGTTCCCTGCTTCTGCAGATGAGGGTACCATTGCCATTTCAAATACAAACAACTCCCTTGGAACTTATACCACTACTCGTGAGGAAGAAGCAGAACCAGAAAGTATATCATTTATTGACATCTCAACTCTTATGAAAAAAGGTGATACAGAAAAAACTGATGCCACAGATATCCTAGAAAATTATACAACTCTGCTTGATGTTATCAACATGGAAGATAAAGACATAATTAAAACTGATACTACTTACTGGGAAAGATATGGAAAAACTGCAAGCAACATTTCTGGTCTTCTAAAGAAAGACAATTCTATTGTGATTGATGCTATAGACATAAAAAATCATAAAAGAACTCCAATTAATACTAAAGCACCTAGCATTTCCTCTGCCAAAAATATGAATGACTTTGAAACTATTCCTATTCTGAATACTTATAACAAGGCTGATTCCAAATCTATCATGATTACCACTAACATCAATGAAGCTATTTCTAGTACCAACCCCATTAATACTATTACCTATATCAATACCATAAATCCTGTTCTTAATTATAGAATGTATAAGAAAAGCAATAATTTTATTAATAACCCTGATGATACCAAAACAATGTTAGCTATAGCTAAAAATATGATGCATGAGGAGGATTTAATTATTTTGAAAACAAGTGGCATAATTTCTACAAAGCATTATGCTAAGTCTAACCCCACAGAGCCAATGACAAACACCAATATTAACTTTAAAATAACTTGGCCTTCAAAGAATGGTACAATAACAGAGAGAAGACAAACCGTTCAGATAGAAAATATCACAACACCTAACAATAACAATATTGTTGAAGCAACTGGATTTAAAGTAAATGATTCAATAACTAAGTATCATTCTAATATTTCTGCCAATGCATATCTCAAAACTAATAAGAACAATGTTAAGTCTATGAACACCGATGAAATTGAATTTCTTATTCTTGTGGCCCAAAAAATTGCAAATATGGATCAAGATGATGAAGTTGTAGAAGTTATCTTCATTCACCCAGACACTTCCACAACAGAAGTTAGAAGAAAAGTTCTCTCTCCTAACTCTGCTGCAGATTATGCCCAAACATCAGGAAAGAAAACCATCCTTCTTTCTGACATCCCTAATATGCCCAATCCCTTATTCAAATACTTAGTAAAGCCCTTAGCAATGGACAGCACAAACCTCATGGACAAAAGAGGTGACCATAGAACCCATGCCATAATTACTACCAATGAAACCAAAGCCAAAATGGATATTGAAAGAACTCCTATGTTTAAAATAGCCAATTTTCAGAGCATTATCACCCCTATAGTTTCCATCAATCACCCTGGAACTGCTGAGTCTATTGACTTTAGTGAAGACAGTATAGCTGACATGATCTCAACTTCAAAGTTTGGTATCACCCCCTCAGGTAAATTTCCTGACTCTTTGGATAAAGCCATTAGTTTCTCTACTAATAACAACCATGCTGGTGGTAATGCTAGTCCCAACCCTAAAATCAACTTTGCTATGCACAAAGGATATGTTCTTCTGTCAGAAGCAGAATCACCTGTCCTACTGCCTAATGCTAGAAATGATCAAGCTCAAAACTTCTTGCTAATTAAAGATGAGTCCTTGACTGGTGCTCGGATTTCAGATCCTGCAGCTGAAAATCTTCATCTCATTAACAATGGTATTATAAAAAAATGGAAAATCAATAAAGCATCAGTAGATCCTTTGAATCTTCCATTGGAGTCTACTTTCCTTCCTGCCGATTTCACTTCTCACAATAATTTATATAATGTCATTGCCAGTGCAAGTAAGCAAACCACAAATACAATTGACAACTCTGATCTGAAGATTAATAAGGCCATGATGCCAGAAAGAAGGTCCACTGTAACCATTAGCTCCCTGTCTGCAAGGACAGCTGGTATTCTTCCACCAAGAAAAATATTTGTAAGTCTGATAGATAAAGAAATGACTAATGAAGATGAATTGATTCCCTATGTGGAAGTAAAATCTGTAGTGGAAGATGATGCTGTTTTTCAGGTAAAAGAAGGCCTTCCACTGGCACATAATTTCAAGTATTTTGAATCAGGAAACAGTGGCTTTGAGAGAAATGGATCTGTTGTTACCACAAAGTCTCTATCCCAATTAAATAGTATTACACCTATTGCTGAAGAAACAATAAGTGAGAGAGACTTTACCTCTTTTGGGGAAGAAATTGTTGATGTTCTACATGGTGTCACTAAACCTGAAAATGACAAAATACATTTTAATACAATGGCTACCAAAACAAAAGTAAATGGTTTTGGTGAAAGTGCAACTGTAAAACAGAATGTGGAAGCAGCAAAGGGCACTAAATTTTTTACATCTAGCAATTCTAAACTCCAAACTGGGACAATGGATCACCGTACACTTCTTAATTTATACTACAATATAATCACTGATAATCCACTTACTATCACCAAAGAGAATCAAAATATTGCTCTGAGCATGATAAAACATAAACTATCACTCTCCACCATGGACAACGCACACCTTATTGATGACAGTGATGGCTATCAAAACTCTGCTTCTGTCACTTCAAGCAATGGTAAGAGGCTGACCCACAAAGACAAAATGGCTGGCACTAAAATAAATATACCTCTTGGCATTATCACTGTACCTGATGATATTTTCTCTGTAGATAAAAACAGTGAAGTTATAACAGACTTGTCTTCAATAGTTGCCACCTCACCAATAAAGAAAGGCATTCTGGTAATGAATAAAGTTAATACCTTTAACAATCAACGTAATAAACTAGGAGATAGATTTTCCATTTCCAGAGAAGATCCCAGTGTGTCTAGAGATGACAGCACTCAATTAACAACTGATTCCTCTACCTTTATGAAGTCTATTGCCCCTTCTCAAGCAACAAACCCTGTGAAAAAGACCTCTTTGGCAGATATTATAATGCCAAAAACTTTTCATAGTACGTCTACCCCAGCAACTTTGAGTGAAGCTGTCACCACTGCTTCTAAAGATGTTGATAGTACATTTTATATCCCAAGATATGAATCTGAAAACTCTTTCAAGGAAGATGTAACACTGAACTATGTAGCAGATCCCCCAGAAGACACAAACATTATGGCAGAGGAAGAAAATATACTTGAAGAAAGTGTGAGGGATCATAATTATATTATACCTATTGCAGGTGATAATGTTCCTAACAGCAATAACTTGGCAGCAAAACATTATTCTCTTAATTCTGATGTATATAACTCTATCGGATTCAAAGGAGCAACCCGAAGCACAGCCAACAAACTTGAATTTGAGAATCCTGCAACATCCTATATGGCTGAAGTCTCAAAACCTCTACTTGGGAAATTTACTCCTGAGTTTCAAGAAACATTGATTATTAGGAACAGTAATAGTGGTGCTGAACAGGATGCATTCTTTGGTAGGGATATTCTTTATCCAGTGGTGAAAGAAAATGTCCCAAAAGGATATACCTTTCCCCCTACAAAAAGATCTACCTTTACAAGATCAGATTTTAGGATTCCTATGAAAGATCATTTAAACCCCACTCTGGAAAACACTGTGTTATTAGGTAAAGAAACTTCCAGCAAAAATTATGCATTCTATATTGATAACCAAAATGATCCAGGAACAGAGAAAGATAAAATTGCTACAGGTAGCATAACAAATTCTCATACAAGCATTATACCTATGACCTTGTCCACAGCTGTCTCCTCTGAAGACATACACGTGGAAAATTACTACCATGTATCTGAAATAGGTACTCCTCTATCACTGAGATATGCAAATACATTGAGGGGTTATTCCTTTATTCATATACCGGTGACAACTATGGCAAAGGAAAATAATCTAGACACTATGGACTTAATCATCATTGAACCTGATAAAAGTGATTCTGAATATATTTCAAATAAGCACACCATTGAACTAGAGAGGGAAGAAAATAATTCTATTAAAAAATCTATTCAATTTGTACATAGGCCCAATAGATTTGTATCTCATATACCCCTTCCCAAAAGTGAGACCTCAAAAAATCTTCTGCATAGAATATCTCATCTTGAATTTAAAACTGAAGAAAATTACCAAACTTTTATTCTCAAAGGAGAAAATGCTGACTCTGATATCTTTGACACTTCTTTCAAAGATTACATCAAAAACTTCAACACCCAGCATTTGGAAACTATGGTGCCTTCTCTAACTGATGAAGATGAGACTTTTTCTTCTGAGTTTAAAGATAAATCATCTGCAGGAAAGGGCATGCTAAGTGAAGGGGATGTCCTCATTCTCCCTGAAGTTTCTGATTTGGAAAATAAAAAAATGAAGTATTTCTTTGAACCATACAGAAAAGTAATTACCAAGGTAAAGAGCAGAACTTTTAACACTATCTCCAGTGACGATGCTGTGATTTCCATCCCCATAAAAAGTCAAAATCATTCTTACAGAAAAGGCATTTCTTCTAATGTTCATAACACAGTTGCCCTTGAGTTGGCAGATTTCATCACACCAGAAAAATCAAAAGCCAATGAAAACAAAATGGACTTCTCTGAAGTAATGCCTTCAGAGAATTACATTAACCCCTTGGCTCAGGACATTGCCTCCCAAGTTGAGAATATCTCCTATGTTGGTGAAGTCACTAAGGGTATAATAAAAACAGCTTCAATAGCTTCTCTAAAACCTGATAATGCCAACAAAATTCCAACAAATGCCACCACTGTTTCACATAGTGCCTCTGCCTTTGACTTAAAGAAGAGCAATGAAAATGGTAAATCAAACATATCTGCAGTAGATGGTTTCCTGTACATAAAATTAAAATCTTTATTCATTCCCAATCAGAATAGACTGAGAACTGCAATTGCTCTTAATGAAAATGATGATTCTTTATCTGACAATTCAGTGGCACTACAGGTTTCAGAGCCATTGGGTGAAGACTCTATTATTATTGACCAAAATAGGGAAGTTAACCGTTTGCAAAGTGACCCTCAGCTCTTCTATATGGTTTCCTCTGTTTCTCTGGAAGATCCAACTACTTTTTCAGAGAATCCTATAAATATAGTCACTGATATACCTACCACTGAAAATGTGGGCATTAATGATAAAAATGACACTATGGCCTTTGCACCTGATATATCGCTTCAACCTATAATTCATAATAAAGGGCAGATAAATCAAACTTCTGACCTTGCTGTAAGTCACCATGTAACAAAAGCAATTATTGATCCATCTGCAAAAGAAACCACTACTTCAAAAACTGAGGCCAATGCATTCCTCAGGAAAGATACAGCTGTTTTAGAGGATGAATCTCATATTTTTGAAACCAGAATTCCCATGAATTTGAGAGACATAAATTCACTAAACATTAATTATTTCATCCTTAAGCCTGATGTTGCTTCTTCTGAACAGAAAGCACCTGGAACTTTAAAAGAAATATTTTATCCTGATTTCACAATGAGCACAACAAAGCTGACAAAGGCCAAGGCTGGGAGTTCATTTTCTCTTGATAATGATAACTTAGAGAGGTATATTACAAACTCCCATAATAACTTATATAATCTACCCTTGAAACCAGTTCTTTCTCCTACTGATTTTATTACTGATTTTATTAAAATCAATCATTCTGAACTTAATCCAGAACTCAATATGAGAGAGAGCAACACAAAAATGACTGATGAGTCTATTGTATCTAATGATATGATTGTCCTACCTGGCAAAGAAATCTTTTCACCTGATAACATTATCTTTATAGATGGCATAAGGAATATTATAAATGAGAAAAGATATGTGGATTCTACAGAAAAAGACAATGTAACTCAAGATGAAGACTTTTCAGCAGAGTCAGATGTAGTTTTGCCAGCAAAAGAAAACAATTCAAATAATAGGGATCTATTGACTGTTGGCCTTGATGACAGTACTATTAAATATGTATCAGAGGAAAATACCTTTAATGTTGGAGAAGAGGCGAAAAGTCCCATAACAAAACCACTTACGTTCATTCAAGGACTCCATAAATTTGAATTTCATGTTCCCTTCCCAACTGTACATGTCACTGAGAATCTATTGAACAAAAATCCTGTAGAACTCAAAACTAAACAAAAATACCAAATTCTTACCTCCAGAAAAGAAAACCTTGATTCAGATAAAAATAGCCGCTTTCTCAAAGATTATACTACCAAGTTCAAAACGAAGTCACCTAGAATCATGACTCTATCCTTAACAGGTGCAAATAAAAAAATTTCCTCCAACTTTCCAAGTTATTTCACTCTGGAAAGTAGGACCCTACCTGAAAATGACATCATCACCATTTTTCCAGAAGGCAAATGGATTGAGAAAATCAATGTCCCAGAAGTAGAATCAATGGAAACTATAGTAGAAAGAAAGTCATACTCAGATAAAATCTCTGATGTCACCATAAATGCAACTCCAATATTATGGAAAAGCCAGCTCTACAGAAGATATGCTCCAGACACTGCTTTTTATGAACAGAGGAAATCCACTATTGCACCCAAATCAGGATATAATCAAGACAAAACTTTTAAAACAGAAAATTACCATTCACAAGATGCCACTACTCCATCAGTTACATTCAATGTCAACCTTGGTAATGAAATTCCCTTTGTTGATAAAGATTCTGAAAATATAAAAAACAAGCCTTCAATTTCTTTTTCAGCTGTAAAGACAGCTGAGACTATGGCTGCTATCACTGCTCCTTCCCTTCAGAACAATTATGAAGAGGATAATTCTATGCAAACTTATGAAAATAATGCTAAGTCTAGAGAATTCTCATTTCTACTAACAAATGAAAGTGTTATTCTCATGCCTAAAGTCTTAAATGAGGATTCCATCCTAACAAGTGATAACTCCTTAACTGATTCCTCAAAGTCAGGAGAATTAGAGACAATGACTGAATACCTTGATCTTATTCATGGAATTGATATTTTAGAAAATCAGAACATTCAAATTCAAAGAAACCTTCAGACCCACCCCTTGGATTCCATTATTTCATCTGTTGACTCAAGAACTTTTACCTGGAGTTCCACAGATGATGAGGCTATTTCAGCATCTACTGTGGAGAGAGACACTGTTAATTTTAAAGTTAAGACAGATGCCCAACCTCTGAGCATGATAATGAAAGTCTTTTCACATAGACAAATAAGGCCTTTCCCTTCTGAAATAAGGGGAATGGTTAAACTCTCTGCTGAGGAAGACAAAGCTACTAAATTCAATCCAGGCCCCATTAGACATGTAACAGTACTCACTCCACCTTTGGAAAAAGCATTTCTCTCTACCCCTGATCCCATTGTTCTCCACAAGAGCAATAACAACAAGGAGGAGAAACTCAGTGTTTCTGGAGCAAGCAATTTTGTCTTAGAAGATTCAAGGACATCAAAAAATATTTTTATTGATAAATTTAATATTTCTGCTAAATTTCAGGCTTCTCCCAATTTAAAAAGACTCTATCAGGCCGATTCCCCCATTACTCTGGAAAAGACTGTAAAGCAAAAAGATAAAAACTCTATTTCTTCTGATGAAGACATAGGCATAGCAGGTTTGGATCACAATGATCCCTCTGGAACATATGAACTACAATGGAAATCAACACTTTCTCCTGATTCCACAACTTCTGTAAGTTTATCTAAATATTCTGAACTTGATCCAGTTGTCAAAATGAAAAAAGATACTACAATAAAGACTAATAATAACATTCCATTTGAGGAAAGAATTACTCCATCTCATAAAGCCATTATTTCACCAAACACCAATACTTTAATAAAAGACATATGGAACACTATTCTTAATATAAAATTTGCACACAGGCATTTTGTAGGGAAAGATATAATCCCTGAATATGAAGTAGTTTCTATTACAGAAAACATTTCTGATATTGCTTTAGGTGGTGAAAATATTCCAAATAATAAATATTTAATAAGCACTGTTCTTGATGACAAAGTTCTTGAGTATGCTGCAAATGAATATGTCCTTGAACCACAGAAGGGAAAAAACAATCCTATTATCAAGAGGACTACTGCAAATTATGGCCCCAAAATAGTTGGGTCGCATACATTCTACTCCAGTGCTGATGCTTCTGAATATTTAGCTCAAGATATCCTAACTGAGATCAAAACTAAAGAAATATTGCAAAATTTGATAACTAGAGAGGAACTCATTGGTTCTGACCTTGATGCTGCTGTTCCCAAAAGTTCTACTGACAATATGAATTCTAGGGCTCTCAAATCCATGAGTCCCTCTGAAACTCATGAAAGTGAGAATTTCCACAAGTTTATAGGTAAAACAACTTTGAAAAGGGACGCTCTAGGAGAAGATGACACCATCATCATTCTCCTTGAAGAAAAAAAGATAGAATATACCCTTGTTCCAGACTCAGAAATAACAGTAATCATGTTTGAGGGAATAATGTTCCCAGATGAACCCACTGATCCTATTGTGATTACCTCTCCATTAAAAAATAGAAATCAATTCTACAGAAAAGTCACTTCATCTGCTATTTATAACACTGATGCTCAAGGTCAAGCAGAAAACATCTTGTCATCCAGAGTGGACCATGTTAATGGTAAAACTAATATGGCAGAGACACAACACTCATGGAACAGTATCATTCCTTTGGTTGACTTCAGTATTATTCCTGATGGCAAATTTCCTTTTACCAGTGAAGATACTGAAATTTTAAATAATAGGGCTTCAATTTTTTCTTCACCAGTGAGTAGAGTTGACATTGTGGATGATGTTACTATTCTCTCCACTGAGAGTAGTTATGAAGGGGGTGATTCTATACTATCAGAAGACAACAGTAAATTGAGAGGATTTCTAACTCTACAAATCCCAGAAATGTACATTCTAAATGACTTAACTAAAAATCTTGAAATCTCTGATCCAGTGGCAAGTAACTTCTTGGCTAATCCTTCAATTGCATGGTCAAATAATTTTGAGTCTACAATTGAATACCCTAATTCTATTAATAATGGTGATAGTACCCTTAAAAAGAATGGCCTCAAGGCTTATTTCTTGACCTCAACTAAACTTCCTATTGGTTCTACTTCTTCTTCAGACAATCCCACAAGCAGTGAATTTGATTCACTGTTCTTAGTAAACAAAGAAACTACTGATCTTTCTAAAATTGATATAGATCAAACATATTCTGAACCTCAGAGAACAATCATGAAAGCCTTTTCTCCTACAAAAGTCTCTCAACATGGGGTTTATGATGAAAGAAAAATAGCTAATTTTTCTGACCAAGATCTAGCTACTAAATTTGACTTAAGTCACATTATCAATGCAACTGTTCATAGTTCATCCATGCAGAAAATCTTTCCCTCAGTACCCAAATCTAATACTTTGTCCAATAATGACAATAATGTGGAAGAAATCGATATTTATAAAGCAGGCAATATTTTTCCAAAAGATGTAAGTTCCTTGAAAGATAATTCTTTCACTGTTAAAATTGGTGCTACTTTTACTAAACCTCGAGCACCCTTCAATTTAAAAGGAATATTTTCAATTGATTCCACGCTAAATCTTCCAGAAGCATATAGGTCTAATGATAAAAGCTCTTCACTTGAAGTCACTACCAAAGAAACCATTGCAAACACTCCCATTGGGACATATAACCTAGCATCATGGAAATCAACTCTTTTTTCTTCTGAGTCTTCTGAACTTGATCCAGTTATCAAAATGGAAAAAGATACCACAACAAAGACTAATAATATTGTTCCACCAGAAGAAAGAAATATTCCATCTGAAAAAGCCATTATTTTACCTAATGTCATTATTTCAACAAAGGACATGAAAAACACTATTAATATGATTAATAACAGTACATTTGGAGATAAGGTTTTTAAAAAGAAAGATATATCCACTGAAGAAATTTCTTTTATAGAAAATATTTCAAAAGATACACATAACACCTTTTTGGCAGGTGAAAGCATTCTAAACAATGATGATATAATAACTATTATGCTTATTGATGATGTCCTTCAATATGTTGAAGATAACTATGTTTTTGAATTAGTGAAGGAAGAAAATGGTCCCCTTATCGAAAAGATCACACTCACTAAGGACTCCAATGTATTTGAGTCCCATGCACCCTTTGCCAGTGCTACAATCTTGGAACTTTTATTACAAGGATTGCCAATTGATATAAAAACTACCAAAAAACACCAAAGCTTAGTTCTCAAAGAAAAAAATCCTAATTCTGACAATGATGCTACTGTTCTCAAAGGTTCTACTACCAATTTTAATATTAAGGCTCCCAGATCCAGGACTTATTCTCTAACTGATTCAAGTTGGATATTTTCCCCTGAGTTTCTAGATAAAACAGTTATGGAAAATAATTCTCTAAACTCAGTCATTATTTTCCCTAAAGGCAAAAGGATGATGTACTCATTTGTTCCAGACTCAGAATTAATAACAAGAATGGGGAAAAGCAAGATATTCATAACTGATCCCATTGATCCTGCTGTGATTGCCAATCCTACAGAATCTGAAGACCAATCCAATAGAAAAGATGTCTCCTCTGCTTTTTATAATAATGCTATCCCAGATGAAGTAAAAATCGTCACATTAGCCATATTAGATGCAATTAAACATAAACAAAACTTGGCAGATATGCCCCATTCACATAAAAGTATTCCTTTGACTGAGTTCAATGTCATTTCTGATGATCTTTCCTCCAGCAGTAAAAATAGTGAAGAAGAAAACAACATAGCTTCAATCTTTTCCTCACGTATGAACAAGGCAGCCAGCACAATGAGTGATTCTATTGTTCTTTCCACTGAAGATATTTATGTAGATGATGATTCTGGAGAAGATAATATTATATCTAGAAGATTCCCATCTCTATTAACATCTGGCATGCTTATTCCTAATTCCTTAACTGAAAATCCTGAAACCTCTGGCCTAATGACAGATAACTTTTTACCTGAATCTTTAATAACCAGGTCAGAAATATTAGAGAGGGCAACTGAATATGCTGATGTCATTAATGAAGGTGATGTTACAGAGAGACAAATTGTAGTAACTCAGGCTGACGTTAATTCTTATCCATGGAATGTTCCTCCAACTGGATCACCATTGTCAGATAGTACCACAGACGGGTGAAGTTGATTTATTTTTCTCTATGATGAGAGATACTCCTGATAATCATAAGACTAAGACTGACAAGATGTGTTCCAAATCTCTAAGAGCAATGATGAAAGCCTTTTCCCCTAGAGAAGATTCTCAAAATAATATCTATAGAAGAAAAATAGCTAATATTTTTAATCAAGAAGATTCAGCTGCTGAACTAGAATTAAGTCATTTTACAAATACATTAGTTTTCATGAAAATCTTAGAGGAAAATCTTTTTGTCAGCAACTAAGTCTATTCCTCTCTCTGAGGGTGACAATATTATGAATAATTATTTAACTTTTAAATTTGATGCTACTTCCTCCATCAGGCCTTAAATATCTTCCAATTTAAAAAGAATTTTTTTAGCTGATTCCACATTAACTCTTCCAAAAGTGACTAGGCCTACCTCTCATTATGAAATCACTAATACAAGAAGGCCCATCACAAATATTCCAGCTGATTTATATGGTCTACAATGAATATGAAGTTTTCCTCCTTCTGTTTCCACAACATCCATGGGAACTTCAAAATATTCTAAACTTGTTCCTGTTACAATTATTGGGAAAGATACCACAAAAATGATTGATTATACTATTATTCTACCTGATAAAATAATTATTCTATCTGATAAAGTTATTCTTTCACCTATTATCATTACCTCTGAAAAAGACATAGCAAGTACTTTTTAAGGGAATATATGTGACCACAAAGATATAACACAGAGAGAGAGAGACAGCTGTTGAATAGGAAATCATTTATTTTACAGAAGACATTTCAGAATGGGTGGATGGCAATTTTTCTGCAAGTAAAATCACCCCAATATATGTGGACCACATGATTATTATGTCTGAAAACAGTGGTTCTGAATAGATCTCATGTTAGCATGCCTTTGAATTAGAGAATAGATCATATAATGTCCTCTAAAAATGAGGTATTCATATATCCCTCTAAGACATGTGTCTCATGTTCCATATACCAGAGTTTCTGCTTCAGTGTATCTAAAAAAGCACCCCCCAGAGTTTAAAGCCAAAGAAAAGTACCAATTTGTGATTCTTAGACATAAAAGCAAGAATTCTGACACTGATGCCATTGCTCTCAAATATTTTGATGCCAACGTCAATACCCAAACTCACAGACTACAACTCACTTCCTATTTGATGCTAGTAATAGTTTTCCTTCTAGTTTTTCTGTCAAAATATCTGTGGCAAAAGATACAATAAATAGTGATGATGATAAAATTCTCTCTGAAGTCCTTAACTTGGGAATTATAATAATTGAATATTCCATTTTTTAAAGACACAAAACCTATTGTTGACAGCAGGATACTAATCATGCTTTAAATAAACAGTGATATTTCCTCAGGAAAAAAATATCAACTACTATTTTTAAGACATTTACACCCATGAGAATAAACATTACCATATCTCATATATCTAATTTTACTGAAGATGAAACATGTATACCTACAGTAATTTTTGTTAGCTCAGCTTTCCAGGGATGACATCTCCACTGTGAATAAAAACACAGAAAGTGCAATCAACACAACTCTTACTTTCTTTCATCCATTGAAAAAGATCTCTGCTAATGTGCCCAATGCTCCTGCCATCTCCACTAAGAATAAAAATAACATTGGCCATTATTGCCTTACATCATCAGAGTGTCATGTTTCTAAGACTTACATCTTTGGAACTACTTCAACTTCTCATCCTAATTTCTAATGCTCCTAGTAAATAAACTACAGCCCCAGACTTGTAAAAGGTATAATTATATATTACCCAATGATGTTAATATTAGCAGCACCAAAGCCTGTGTCTTAGTCTATATATTCTGTTTTCTGACCTGATTCCACTTGTTCTTCAGATATTATGGCCAATGTGAAACCTAAAATATCTGTTACCAAGAACAGTTTTTTTATATTGATCACTCTAGTAATCAAAATTTAGAACCTAAAAATATATTTAGAATCAGAAAAAAGAACTGTAACGTTTTCTACTTTTTTTATAATGAATAAACCAAATTTGTATTGCACAAAGAAAACAACCAAAGCTTCTGCAGAAAAAAATCACAGTTACTGAATTTGAAATGGATTGCCTTACGAATGTAAATTATAGAAAATGTTATCCAAACTGTCCAAAATATGTTATCCCAAAACCTTATCTTGTAAGTAGAAATGTCATTGCTGATAATAAATCATTCAATAATGATTATAAGGTGTCTTGTAAAAGCTTATTTAACCTTTCACATACACAAAGATTCCTTCTCAGATGGATCTATTCAGCTACTTTATATAAGGTTGAAAATTCAGCCTTGCTCAAAGAAGTAATTACTGTCATTCCTAATGATAAAAAAAAATCTTCATCTTACATGGAGATCATTTTTGCAGTAGAAGGAAATTCTCAGTTAGAATTTAATGTAGCAAATCTCAGAGCAACAGATAGAAATTTAAAACTTCAGAAAGCATAAGTGCTACACATGAATCCATTGTTGAGATAGAAAAAAATATTTCTTAGGTTTCAAAAAGTTTATTTTGTACCATAACCTAACAAGGTTGAAGAAAAACGCATTCTTTATGCTGGTATCCCTCAGCCACAGATAGAAACACTCATTCCAAAGGATATTCCTGAGAAGCTTACCAATAACAAAGCAGATATGAGGGTCATGACTGACCATACTATAATTGCCATCTTTTCTAAAAACAAAGGTGCACTGACCCCAAAGGCCAACATACTTCCACTATAATTTCTTATTTGTATACCCAGCATCCCAATCACTGAAGGGAAGAGGGCAAACATGTTGGTAGAACCAAATCTCAAAATGTAATTGATTGATTCTCTTCTTCCTTTGTTGTTTCTGAAGGTGAGAATTCTTTTGTGAATGAAGATATTGAACCTGAAACTTCTTTAAAAAAAAAAAAAAAGACACATTTATTCAGCGTCATGATCAGACTATTACATTTAGCAATCAACAGCATGGGTGCAAAAAAAAAAATCTATATTAAAACCCTTGGTTGGAATGCTTTACACTTTCCACAGAACAGAAACTAAAATAACCTGTTATACAATTAGTCACAAATACAGTCCTCGAGTTTTTTTTGCCCATTCACATGAGTATTGTCTAACACGTCTTCTTTGTAGCAGGTAGGCCCTGTCACCACTGTGCTTGGCTGAGTTCACAAATCTGTTGTAACCTGTAGCTTCCCTGTCACTTCTCTGGCTCTCCTCTCCTGCTAAGCTTTGTTTCCTGGCAGTAATTAAAACCTCCTGCCACTGCCATAGCTACTGCTGCTGCTGCTGGAACTGCCATAGCCACCTTGGTTTCGTGGTTTGGCAAAGTATTGACCTCCACCACCATAAGGGCCAGAGCTCCTGCCTCCAAAGTTTCCTCCTTTCATAGGCCCAAAATTTGAAGATTGATTGTTGTAATTGCCAAAAATCATTGTAGCTTCCACCACCTCCAAAATTGCTTCCATCATTACCAAATCCATTATAGCCATCCCCCCTGCCACCATACCCACTGCCACCACAGCTACCACCAAAGCCACCCTGGCCACTGAAGTTTCCTCCACAACCAAAGTTGTCATTTCTACCTAAACCACCTCCACGACCACCTCCGAAGTTTCCAGAACCACTTTGACCTCTTTGGCTGGACGAAGCACTAGCCATCTCTTGCTTAGATAGGGCTTTCCTTACTTCACAGTTGTGGCCATTCCCAGTATGGTATTTCTGAATGACAATCTTGTCTACAGAGTCATGGTCATCAAGGTTATAAAAGCAAAGCCCCTCTTTTTGCCACTGCCACGGTCCGTCATGATTTCAATCACTTCTATTTTCCCCGTACTGTTCAAAATAATCTCTTAGGTGATGTTCTTCAGTGTCTTCTTTTCACAGTTACTGGAAAGTGGGCACCAGGTCTTTGAGAATCTTCTCTTGAGACAGCCCTCTTTGGTTCCACAACTCTCCCGTCCACCTCATGTGGCCTTGCATTCATGGCTGCATCCACCTTCTCCACAGTGGCATAGGTGACAAACCCAAAGCCTCTGGAGCGCTTGGTGTTTGGATCTCTCATCACCACACAGTCCGTGAGCGTTCCCCATTGCTCAAAATGGCTCCTCAGACTCCCATGGGTTGTTTCAAAGCTCAAACCTCTGATAAAGAGCTTCCGCAGCTGCTCCAGCTCTTTGGGAGACGCAGACTTAGACATGACGACTGCAACAGGGGAAACTCCAAAGATGCTTACTCCGCGGCGTTCACCACCAGAAAGGAATGATCTAAGGAACGTATCTCGAACCTGAAACTTCTTAGCAACTACATTCCAATAACAATTATAATCATTTCAATGAAGGTTAATAACTGTTTCCTCCAAAAAATTACAAAATCCAGAGCTAGTATATAATCTCTAAAATAAGAATACTAGTGTCCATAAGAGACAACACTTCTCTCAGTTGGTTCTTTTTAAAATTGTACACAACAACAATGGAAGGAACTCCTATTCAGAAAAAAATGAAACTCATCATTTCATTCAAGATTAATCTGGTCATCTGTCCTTAAGGCAGATGATATCTTTTGTGGCATTGATCTATTGGTCAAATGTGAGAATAATATATTTCCTAGAGCAGATGGCTCCAATTCTATCTTGAACATTGGTATAATTCCAGCAATGCCATCAGGATTTTTATAAAATGCTTCTGCTTTTCGACAGAAGACACACACACTCTCAATCTAAAGTGTTCTTTATTAAGTCATTGATTTAATAAACATTGATGATGATAATAATATTCTCCATTAGGGAGAAATGTCTCCTTTTGCTACAATAAGTGTGATTCTACTTCATGGCTCTATTACTATAAGCAGAGTTGGTGTGACCACAAAAGTAATCTCTGAAATTAAAGACTATTTGAAAAATTAACATCTTTGAAGATGATATCACCATTTTAACTGACATTTCTAACTGGGAAATAAAGGCTCAAAGGATGGATGTTTTGTTCCTTTTCTAATTCTATTCAACATAAATACCAAGTACTCAAAGATAACTTCCTGGAGCTATACAGCTAACACCTTTATCTTTTTCACCCTTTTGTACACAAAATAATATTTCCTCTAAAGGATACCAAGTCTTCTTTTTTTTAATTAAATATTTATTGTTCAGATTATCACATTTGTTTCTCTTTTTTTCCCCTCCATAATTCCCCTCCACCCAGCTTCTACCCCTCCCTCTACCCTTATCTCCCCCACATTAACCTCATCCATAGGTGTATGATTTTTGTCCAGTCTCTCCCTGTACCCCTACTTTTATCCCCCTGAGAAATATCAGTCCACTCCCGTTCCAAGTCTTCTTTTTATATCATGGCTTACCCTGAATTAAGAATTACAAACATTAGATGATGAGAAAAAAATAGAAGTTAAAAAACTTGCCATAAATTAGTCACTAGAACTGACAGTATTTCAACTTAGAAATAAAGAACCTGTGCCTATCATTAACTTGAGACTTCTTTCCCAGTCCCTGATGCTGTCCTCATTCTCTGTGTCAACAAAGACATTGGAGCCTTCAATAGTGACAGCTCCTTGAAGCAAAACCATTTCTGGAGAAGCTGCTCATATCTTTAAAATTAAAAATGTTTATCTTGAAATCTAATATTACTACAGAGAGTGGTAATATCATGATAGGTGACCAATAACTAAGAGAAGATACTGTACCTTGTGAGGCTGAGTCCATGTCTAAGAAGATTGAGCATTTGCCTTTGAGATGGAATCCACTTCTCAGACTGCTGCTGCTGTTGTTTTTCAGATTTAGTTGTGTCCAAGTCTGAAAATTGGTTCTTCTAATAACACTGGAGGAAAAAATAGCATGACTATAATCTTCTTTTATCTAATTAGCTAAGCCTTAAGGATGATAGTGAAACAAAATAATGAGAAAACCTCCCTCTGAAATCCAAGATACAATGCCCAAGGCCCAATGTACTTATTCCACACTCTGGTCCGTTTCTGGGTGATTTCCCCCCCCCCTCTGGGTGATCTTTGACATACAATTCCAACTTTCTACCAGAAGACTTTTGGAGGTTGAAATAACATCTTCTAAAGGAAAACATTCCTGAAGAAATTAAAACTACAAAACCTGACATTCTCACTGTTATTCAAGTTAATTCAAGAAAAAGTTGAATTACAACAAAGAAAAAAACGTATTTTTTATTATGCCGAGTGGAAACATGGGAATTCCCTCTCCAAAGAAGAACTCTTACTACCTAATTACTTCTGCAGCTTCATTCACTGCCAAACTGCCATTAATTTTTTAGACATTTAATAC
Source organism: Lasiurus cinereus (assembly GCA_011751065.1). Classification (NCBI taxonomy): domain Eukaryota; kingdom Metazoa; phylum Chordata; class Mammalia; order Chiroptera; family Vespertilionidae; genus Lasiurus; species Lasiurus cinereus. The sequence goes on from JAAGEH010002528.1 coordinate 37,284,663, forward strand.
ATGAATCATAATAGAAAATGCTTCACCTCAAAAGACCCTATTACTTACTTGAAAGAAAGGCAACTTGAAGCTCATGCTGATAATCTTGTGGCTCCCGGAGTTTCCCCCATTTGATGCTAACCCCATAAAGTATCCGGCAGACTTTGCTGTGCCTGTTTAAAATGACACTAACTCTGTATTGGAAGGCACACCCCTGCTAACACAGAAACTGTGATTTCCTTGCTATTAAAATATTAGACTCTGAATATGGATTCCATAATCAGGGAAGCCCTATTGTCTTTTTATATAATATCAATACTAGGTGCCCAATCAGGGCATAAAAACAACCTCCAAGGGAAGCCCGAGCCACTGGCCCTGTGGTTGATGCAACAATCACCATGATGACCAATGCTTCAGTCACTATAATGAAAACCACTCTCCTGCCTGGGGATACCCCTGGGCTCAGAGAAAGACCTGTGAGAGTGCATGGTGCCACTTTGTCCCATGGCTGAAGATGGTTTGCCAAAAATTTATTCACATCCTCCAACAGAAAGCAGTAAGACAATAACTGAAGCAGCCATTCTCTTTGGGACTGACACTATTCCTAGATCAGAAACAACTATTACTTCAGAAGGAGACCATATTACTTCAGTAAGTAACTATATACTGGAATGTGATTTTTCAACAATTACAAACAATAGGCTTCCATCTCCAAAGGAAAGACTAAATTCAGAAGAGAATATGGAATCCTATATTAAGTCATCAACCAATCTGGAGAAAGAAATTACCACTCTGACCAGCACTACAAGCTCCATGGCTAATGACTCTATTACTGAAAATGTCATTCCAGTGAAAATTGGTCATATCTCATCACCAGTCACTTCTGTTTCTTTAATAGATTTTCCCACTAGCATGGCAAAAGAAGATATTCTCTTGGATACCATTGATACAGGAGATAAAGATGTCTCAATAACTCCTGAAGTCTCTGACTTACTAAAGAAAAGCACTTCCAGTGTTACTGACATCCCTCCCCTTCCAGCTAAGGGAGAACTTGATGTCCACAATTATAGTTCCTCAGTTAAAGCTGATGTCACTGCTGATGAGTTTGTCCAGAAGACTGACTCTTCTATTCCTGAGACTGAAATTGCTCCAACTGCTGAAAAAAACTTCACTAGTATTCCAGACATAACTACCTTAACAGAAGAGAAAATAACTGAAATTGACTTAATTCTTCCAGAAGATGACCCCAATGCTGTGTCTAAACTAACTGATTCTGATGAGGAAAAGTTCATCACTGTGTTTGAGTTTACTACCACTGCCAAAAGAGACAACGATAATCCAGAAGGTATTCTGTTAACTGATGAAGAGTCTACAGATGGAGTTGATGTTTGGATGGAGAGAGAATTTGCCAGTGAAGCAGACAACCACCCTGTTTTGCTTACTGCTATTGAATCCAGATACGACTTCATTGTTCCTAAACCAGTACCTATAAACCTCTTGGAAGATTCATCTCCTACAATGAAGGAAGATTTGTCTGAAAATAACAGAATGGAATCTGTAACTGAGGCTACTGAGGCACTTTCCAAAACTACTCCTGATCCAGATAATCCAAGCCAAAGGGAAGACACTTTTACAACTGAAATGGGTGTCTTTAAACTACTGAAAGAAGAGCCAGATGAGTTCCTGATTTGAAAGCAACAAAATAGGTGCCATGTCCAATTGTGTAATAGCCTAGACATCCAGTTTTAATATACAAGAAGTGCATCTAACAAGCAAAAAAGTAATAAAAAAAGAAAGTGGGCATTTAAGGCAAGTATTGGACTTAGAAAATGTAGATGCTTAGGAATAGAGATAATGCAGCAAAATATGTTTATGAAAACTTACAAAACTTAATAGTACAAAGAGTTCCCCTCATATCACAAAGTTTGATTAAGTTATCCAATAATCTAAGATATTAAGAGAGCAATAAAGAAAGTTCACTTTCTGGTGCATTTAACCATTTATGTCATTTTAGTTAATACTTAATTGCATAATTTACTGTGAGTTAAAGATAAAAAGAGAGTAATATTAAAAGATCTAAAATGCCTATTCTAAACATATTTTTTCATTAGTATTCAACTAATGATTCTCACCTTTTTTTTTACTTTCTAAGTATTTTAATGTAATACTCCTATGCAATGTTTTATTATAAATTAATGGAATTGTATAAGCATTTGATACCAAAATATGAAATCACCAACAAAAACTGGTATAATCTCTAAGAGTAAAGAAATGTAACAAGAACTTTCTGATGTAAAAAAGAAAAATTATTATTTTGACCTTTTAAAAAATATAATTGCAATCCTCACTCATCTAAGAACTGAGGCTCTTCAGTAATTGTTTTGTGCCCACATGTAAGAAACATAAGTATTGAAGGTCTATAGAGTCAGGAAAAAATGACATTTTATAAATATGTACATTTATTAAGAACAACATTGTATGTAAAGTTATAAATTAAATTTTCTTTCTTTAAAATGTCTTTCCTGAATTTTTGTCAATTTTTTTCAGGTCTTAAGCACTGATATCGCACTCTTCTTATGCTTTGTTTAGCAATTCAAGAACATATATCTTCATCTTTTTCTGACACAGACTTTTGAAAGTCTGTTTTCACTCTGCTGATTCTTCAATAAATCTTGACAGCAACTGATTTACTGTGTGTAGGCGTGTTTGGTATTCTAATACAGGATTTGCAAGTCAGGAGGGATGTAAGTAAAATGAAAATCTACTATTTGTTGAAAGAATAACTTAATTCAGGACACCAAAAATAGAAATATTCTATAGAGACTCATAAATGTATTGTATATTAAAAAGGCAAAAGAAAAAACACAGGATGAATAGTAAATGGTATGCACATATGAGATATTAGAGGTAGTTGGGAAGGATTAGGATTTATACCACTGGATAGACTATAAACTAGAATGCTTATGGTAGTATGTTAAAACATAGAAACACATTTTAACAAAAATTTAGGTACATGGTAAAGTGAACTTCAAAACCATGGGATGAGGTGGTTAATTAATTTTGCTTTAACAATTGAGTATTTGAGCAGAAAAATCAAGTTAGAGTACTATTTAAAAGCACACTATACTCTCCCTGAGTCATTCTCCTAAATGTCACTTCCTTCAGCCATTTAGTCCCCTGTATTGTCTCTCCCATCACAATGCCCCAATGATACACAATATCTTGCTATATGTAACACCCATAATTAAAAAAAAATTGTCTGTTGTATTAATTTCCTAAGGCTGAGTTAACAATTTCTACAAAATAGATGGCTTAAAAAATATAAATAAAATCTCTTAAAATTCTGAAGGATATAAGTCTGAAATTAAGGTGTCAGAATGACCATATGGGCTCTGAAAGTTTGAGAATAAGATCTTTCCTTACTCCCTCCTACCTTCTAGTGGTTGCTGGCAATCCTTGAGATTCTTTGGCTTATAGACTCATCACTACAATCTCTGCCTCCCTCAACACATGATGTTCTTTTTGTGTGTCTCTATATGCAAATTTATAAGGACACCAGTCTTTGGATTACCCCCCCCCCCTTAATCCAGTATGACTTCTTAACTTGGGTACATCTGCAAAGAACCCCATATTTGAATAAGGTCACATCCACAGGTTCTTGGGGTTAGGACTCTGATATATTTGGTGATGAGGGAGAAGACATAATTCAACTCATAACATCTGTTTAATATTTATCTTCCCTATTATTTTTTATGTTTGCATAATTAAGAAGATCACATAATTTATCATAAAAACCAAAACACTTTTGAGACTGAAAGGAGTCACTATTAATAATAACCCCAAAATAACATAAATGAAATTAGAGTAGCACAGCTAATCATTCCATTCTAAAGGGAAGGAATCATAACCCTTTGTCCACTGCTCAATCCTGAGTATTTTGAACATAGTAGATGCTCTATAAACATGTTAAATGTATGAATAAATAAAACTGAATAATCATTTTATTTACTAAGAAATTAATGCTCTCTGAGGAGGGATGGTATAAAATGAATACTCAGAGATGAATATGAGTTTACCAGAACAAGAAAGAGATAACTGGTTTTAAGCAGAGGGAGGAGCAGGGACAAAGATCCAGAACATAAAAGTACTTGGTGTGCTCAATAATATTGGAGTAAGGTTACAGCGCAATAGATCTGAGAGAAAATAATAACAGATATATCAAATTGTGACATTATAGCCTTACAAAAGAAAAATAATCCAATTGGGCCAGACCATGTATTTTAGAGTTCTCTAGGGGTGTTGGGAGAAATAATGATACAGATAGATGATAGCTATAGATAAATGGTAGATAGATGATAGATTGTTAGATAGATAGATAGATAGATAGATAGATAGATAGATGATTGATAAATATATGATGATGATAGATGACAGATAGATGATAGATAGATGATATATAGAGAGGAGGGGGGAAAGATTTCTTTTAAGAACTGACACACAGGATGAAAGGATGAAAAAAATTTCCATTCAAATGGAAAAGAAAAAAACAAGCTGGAGTAGCAATACTCATATCCAACAAAATAGACTTTAAGCATCCTGCTAAGCAAAATAAGCAAGTCAGAGAAAGATAAGTATCATACGATCTCACTCATTTGTGGAATATAATGAACAACATAAACTGATGAACAAAAATAGAACCAGAGGGGGGAAAATACTAGAGAATATACTAGAAGTAATCCTGTTATTTGCAGATTTTTAATATTTCCTACAACTTTTGTGATATCAAACGATGTTAGTACAGTAACATCCAAACTAGTGTTTGACCAAACAGTTAGGTACTCTAACCTAGCCATGTTAACTCAAAAAATTAACTATCACATCATGTGCAGCAATTTGGGTTAAAATTTCACAGAACAATCCATATTTCCTCAGCCAGTTTCACTGGAATTAACATGGTTTATTGTTTGTTTGTTTGATTGATTGTTCATTTTTGTTTTGCTTTGCTTTGTTTTATGTTGTTTTATAGGAGCTAAAAGGAGTTTTAATGTAAAGTGCATTGATAAAAATATTGAAATAAATTTTCTGAAAAAATATGCTCGTGAAGTGTTCATGGAGCTCCCGGAACTCTAGGTACTAATCCCCTGTGTAACATGGTTTGGGAAATGCTCATATAGACAATGATTTGCATCAAAAGTTATAGACAATTGGTAAATATATTACTTGTGGTTTAGAAAGATTATTTAGGTGAAAAAGTAAAAGTTGTATTGGGAAGGTAGAGAAAGCAAGAGGCAGAGAGACAAGAAACCACAGCAGGAACCAATAAGTGATTATCAATATATTCCCATACTTATTAGTGTATTATTATATTTATATTAACTAGAATGATACTAAGATAAGCACAAGTTCAACTACATAACCTCCTTGACATGAAAATTTTATGTAAAAATTTGAAAGTTCAAATATTAGGACCAATTTGTAGTTGTCCCTACTTATGTTGGCTGCCTTTCTATAATGAGAGCAAGCATCTTGTGGTTGTAATTCTCGCATTTTCTCTCATTCTATAGAATTTTGGATTAGATATAATTTACAACAAAGTCATAAAAGAAAAGGAAGCTCATATATATTTATTTGGTCAAAAGGATCATTTATAGCCTATGTTTATGCTAGGAATTCTAGTTGATAGGGATACAAAACCGCCTAAGATAGAGCTTGTCTTGCTTGCTATAATAATAAAAAACTCTCTTAACATAAATTAAGCAAACTTTAAAATATCATGGTCCAATGGAAATGGAAAACTGAAGATGAAGTTGGTTGAAATGCTGGCTCTTGAAACTATGAGCTAATTACTTATTTGCTCTAGTCTATTTCTTCATGTACAAAATCACTTCGTCTGTAAAAGCAAATCTAGGCCTGCATATTGATCTAGATTTTAGGTTGTTCTCCTAAATAATTGTTTAAAACAATTTTTTAATATGAACAAGTTGGAAAAAACCATAACCAAGGAGATACTGTGTCCAGTGCCCTCAAATTCACCTTCTGGATAAAAAAAATCTAGAGAACCTCATTGATCTTCAATTCATCATCAGGTAAAGCAATGCCAAGATATACCACAGTTAGCAGTTAAGCTGAAAGAAAAGCATCACAAATCCAATTAACTACATGTAAATATATTATGTTTTTCCATCTTTCTGGCAATAACATTTTCATGAAAAGTATAACTTTGACATTAAAACAAATGTCAAACTACTAAAATGCTCACATTTTGCATTGTTCAATAACTAGAACATTTCTTGTGAACAAGATAATTATTGTGGTGCATAACATATCTTCTTTTACAATTTATTTAAAGAATTATTTTTGGTCTAATGGTAATAAGCATATTAAGGAGGTGTCAAAATGGCTAGTCATCTTTTTCTTATTTTTGTTTTGAAAATTCAAGAAAGAATGAAACATTTGCAGCTGCCTTCCAACTACTAATGTTTAAATTGAGCTCCTTTTATGATCTCTAAAATCTGATGTTTAGAAATGAAGTATTTTACCTTAAAAAGCTAAAATTGAACACAAAAGATGATACCATCTTCAAATACTCTTTGCCAGCTTAGAGTCTTCAACATCTGCACCTACTAGCAAGACAATTATAAACATCAGTCTTTATTCTGAAAATGTCCATTAGACCTAGAGTTTGTAGTCAGTTTCACTAATTATCGCTTTGTTAGTAACTTTTCAAGTGAGTCAAATGTTAAATAATAAGCCTTCTATTTTTCTGATGCACAGATAATTAGCCATGATGTTTCTGAGGAAAATGAAAGGACAAATGTCACTTTTGAAGATTATACCACACCTTGTTTGCTTTAGAAAATAATTGAATTAGCTCAGAAGCAAATGTTAAAATAATAATATTTTGCTTTAATAATAGGAACAAAATAGGATAAAGGAGTGGGGGGAAATCCTTTATAAGGCATGAATCAGCTGCACTCTTCCAGGCTTCAGAAACTGAGGCAAGGCTGACACTTCTGGACAAGCAGAGAGAGGATCCTTTATTACGGTATCTATTTTAAAATTTCAAAGACTTAAATTTTCTTTAGCCTTTGATTAAATCCAGTTTCTAATCAGTATAATTATTATGAGATCTCAAACTCTTTTTTCCACAAACTTCTCATAGTCAATGCATTTGAAAGGAAATATCATACATTTTTTTTAAATGGAAATGCTTTAACAAAGTCATCAACCTATAAGCTTTATCCACTTTTATTAGTAAAGTGTTAATACTTTTAGAAATTATAATAATAAAACTAGTTTATACTCTGGAATACCAAATAGCTTTAAGATAAACTTTTTAGATATAAGTCAATATTTTAGTTTTGTAATTATAAAAATAAAAAGGTTTTCAGTAGCAGAAACATCTGTTGTACTAAATTATACAAGAAATCATTGGGCCTAATTTTTTAAATTAATCAATGTTTCCATTTAATTTGTATATTTTATTACAAAGGGAGTGTGTCTTATATTTTGCTTGAGGTTGTGACTACTTTACATGATGGAGATATACTTATTAATTTGGTCTTCTATTCTTCTTCTTCAAGTATTGTGATGTGACCATTTCATCAAATAAATTAATCATGTAATGTTACATTTAGAAAAATGGGCCTCAGGTAAAGTAATGTGATCAGAGTTTGAGCACTAAATGAAGTTCAACTCTATAACTATTGATACAATGGTTTTTCTCTTAAAATCACAAGATGTCCTACTGAATGAAGTCATTGTTAAAACATATTAATTCTCCATCAATTATGTTGTGGCTATCATGTTTTTAATATTGTAATTTAAAGATTGGAAAAGCAGTCACATTTGAAGTTGATATTTTATAAGCATAAATAATTAGTTATTGATTCCATTACTTAGCTATTTTTCTTGCAAAATTATAAAGAAAAAAATAGCCTTAGCTGGTATCTCTCAGTGGATAAAGCATCAGCCTATGGCCTGAAGGGTCCTGGATTTGATTCTGGTCAAGGGCATATGCCCAGGTTTGGGGCTCAATCCCTAGTAGGGGGTATGCAGGAGGCAACCAATCAATGATTCTCTCTCATCACTGATGTTTCTCTCTCTCTCTCTCTCTTTCCCTTCCTATCTGAAATCAATAAAATATATATTTTTTAAGAAAGAAAAAATAATTTTATAGTAACTGCAATTAAGGAGCTTTAGGTTTGTTTTGTTTTATTTGTTTTTTGTTTGTTTCTTTCTTTCTTTCATTTCCTTTAGGTAAGATAATCCAGCAGTAATGATCATACCAAAAGAGTTGAGCAGAAATGTTAAATTTCTAAAAGTTATTCATAAACAATGAAAATAACACTCTTGATAAGATTAATAAAATAATTCATATTTCTAACTATATACATTTTAAGTTGTAACTTCATGTTTAAAAGTTTCTGCCTAGTGTTTATGTGTTTAAATTATTAAATAAACAAACATACCACAAAAGAAGTTTTTTATTCATGTTTCTCACTACCTTTGATTAGGTTTTTATTCAAAATTAGCTCTCCATGGTCTTTATGGAATAAACAAACTTAAGTTTATGCCACAGGCTTTTTTCTTCTGTAATGGGTTTCTTTTCTGCAGGCTTCTTCTCAACTGCTGATTTCTAGATAGCTACAGCCTTTTCCCACCAAAGGCTTCTGCTTCATAAGGCCAACAGCCTTCTTGCCTTCCTTTACTACCATAGGCTTTTTGCCTGGAGCTCCTTCTCATCTGATTTGGCTTCTAAGGCTGCTGCTGCTTTATCTTTCTGGAGCTTGTGGTTCTAGGCTTGGTGAAGAATAGTGTTGCATTGCCTGTTTTTTGCATATGGATTTAGTTTCAATATGATTCCCGGATTTTTCAGTAGATTATTCTTCAGGACTCTGTGAAGAATCTTCTTGTGTGGTGTGCTGAGGACTCTTTGGATCTCTGAGCTTTTCAAGATTCTGCTAAGATATGGGCTGAGCACCTTGTGCATCGGAAGATGGTAGTTTACTCTTGGAAGCAGTTTTATGCCAAGTGCCATAGAAATCATTCAAATTGCAGAAAGCACTTTCAGACACAACCCACAACCCACCAGGAACAAGTTTCAAAATGTTTATTTTACTTACATTAAGCAGAATAATTCCAGGAATGTTCTGAAGGTTTTGATAATACCAATGTCGTCATTATAGGTGATGCAAGGTCCCTTGTACTGTATATGATGACAATTTCTCATTTTTGCCTTTACCAGTTCTCATGCGCTGAGAGGCATAGACCTTGTTAATAATATCATTCCAGGCATTAAATTTCTTAAGAAGCAAAAACGGCATCCTTGGTTTTCTTATAGCCTTCAATTTTAGCTTTAACCAAAGGATATTCAGGAATTTCCTCAATAGGATGATGATTTTTAGACATGACCAGGACAGGGAAGGCTAGGGCAGCCAGGACAGAGCTGATGGCATGTCACTTCTGTGTGGTGTTCACTCTATGATGCTAATGGCACCAGGTCTTGGTTGGGGCAAATGTGTGTCCCCCACAATACATACTTCCAAAAGTACCCTGGCCAGAATGAGGAGTGTCACCATCTCAAACTCTGAGAATTTGAGCCACAGTACTGCCAGCAGCCCAAGACTCAGCACTGGTTTGATGACCTGCCAATTCACTGACAGTATAGGGCTGTCTACTGTTTTGGCACAAGTTGGCATGAACAAAGCTCAAACTATCTGGTTGAATGGGAGCCTTAAACACAACTGGCAAAATGAATCCCCCTTTTCAGAGTAACTGATGTCAGCAGATAAACACATGCCATGGTGTGGAGAGGGGAAGGCCACACTTCTTTACCTGGTGGCTCCCATAGGAAGAGCCATAAAAATTTTAATAACAGAAAATCCACACATAAGTGAAAATATCATATCACACATTTTAATTTTTGCTTATGTTTTTCTGTCCTTATCTATTGAGATAATTGACATACAATGTGGTATTAAGCTGTCTTATTATTATACATGAAGACTATATTGAAATTTAAAAATTTTTTTTCAAATTTTTGAAAAGAAAAATTTCATGATAGTCTTCATGATTAGCAGTATCCATATTTTTCATTATAAATGTTTCTCCTTTGGTTAAAATTCATCAAATACAAAATGATATTTCTTTTATTTTCCCACCACCAGTGAAGCACCCTCTGTTGCCTACTTCTAGAAGACCCTAAAGACAAGATGAAGGCTCTGGTTTTTATTGCAATCATCTTGACTTTCACTACCTGCTTCTTGGTAAATATTAGATATCTTACATATGTTTATTTTCTTACTTAGTTCTTAATCATAAAGTATAAAATTAGTTCAATTCATTGTTTTATGTTAATGTAGGTTTATACTGCACACACATTGTTTTAATTTTATTTTTGCCAAAGAACTTAATTTAATTTTCTCATAATCTTTTGTTGACCTTGGTATGCAATCAATAATTTTCTTTTATTTCTCTCCACAGATATATTATTTCTAGAATTCCAAACATTTTTAATTAGGACATTATAATGTCAGGATTTTAAATATATTTTTATTGATTTTTTACAGAGAGGAAGAGAGAGAGATAGAAAGTCAGAAACATTGATGAGAGAGAGACATCGATCAGCTGCCTCCTGCACACCCCACAGTGCAGATGTGCCCCCAACCAGGATACATGCCCTTGACCGGAATTGAACCTGGGACCTTTCAGTCTGCAGGCTGACGCTCTATCCATTGAGCCAAACTGGTCTTGGCAATATAATGTCAGGATTTTAAATTGTATGTTCTGAGTAATACCTCTGCTATGGTATTTCTGTATATTCCCCTAAAAGAAAGACATTGTGAAGGAAGTTGATTATTAGGAACATTATAAAATAAACTTGAAACCATATAAAGGATTTAACATAGATAAAATAAATTCAGAAATTCTATATATGATATATAATTTCCAATGAAGAGCATATGTTTATTATCCTCTAACGTTTTTAGATTTGTTTATCTACTACCTGTACCTAAATTACATTGTCTAAGGCTCATTGCTGTGAATATAATCCATCATTATTTGGTGAACTGGCAATGTCTTATGGGCTCTGCTAACTGTGAGTGCTACCTCTTTCCCTGTTAACTCATGCTATTCTAGAGTTCTTTGGATCACTAATCTTTCTCTCCCACAAAAGGCAGTACGGTTTATCCTTACACCAATTCATAAAGAGGTTAGTTCCAAATAATCTCTAGAGTTAGCAGCTAAATAAATAATAGTTAGTATGATACAAGAAGCCAAATCTAGCACTATCAGAAGACTGAAAACTAATTCAACACATCTATAAGAATGAGAATGGAGAGAAACCCTTCTGCTTAAACATCTTCAGAAAAAAAAAAAAAAAACCTGATCATCCTATCCCATGTACTGTGTACACTTTAAACTGACAGAAGGTCACTCCCATTTTATTAAGACACTCAAAATTCTAAAATTGTATTCAATTCCATTCACCCTAACCCAACCACATTTTATCCTCATAAATAATTTATAATCAGTATTCTGAACATGCCATATATACTCTGAGTCTAATTTTGTAACATATATGTATTCTTCATCTCATTTTAGTCAGCTGTTCCACATAAGAAAAAATTCCACAAAGAAGTAAGTTTTATCTATATGTCTGATCACCTTTTTGCATTTTCATTAATAATCATAAGTCATTTATGTCTGAAAAGTTGATAAGGTACAATATCTTTATTTTACCTGTTTTTATTCCTGACCCAAAAAAATGTTCAGAGAGCAAGAGTCATCCAAGGGAATAGTTCTGTTAGCACCAAAGCCTTGCCTTCAGTTGCTAGCCTCTTGATATGTATTGATCTGTAATGGGAGTAGGACAGTTTAGCACATAAAAGCAAAATTTACCCAACCTTCAGTACCAAAAATGATCTACATCTATTCAATGTAAATGTCTTTCTTTTTATAAATAGTAATGGCTTTTTAATAGAGAACATTCTCTATGATCCCACAAGATGTAAAAATTAGTTTATTTTCTCAAAATTCAGAATCATCTTTTCAAAATTACAAATCTGTTTTCACTCTGCCATTTCTAATTGTCATAACACTTACTTCATGTCACAATGAAAGTAGAGTAGGATGTGTTACCTGAAAATATTTGTCATATCATCCTGTTATATACCCTTGCTCTTTCTTTTTCCCACCCAAGACAAATACTCAAAATAAATCTTTAAAAAACAAAGAACAAACATTATCCTGCTTCTTTTTATTGTTGTTGTTATTACTCTACCATTATTCTACTTTTAATAGATATTGTCTAGTTATAGTAATTCAAATTGTGCTGATATTTAGAAAAAAAGAATAATTCCAAACAACCTTAAATTTGTGACAATTTTGGCAACTTACTTCTGCTTCATTTCAAAGTCAAGTATCTAACTCTAGAATTTCTCAATTTGAGAACTAATGTTTCATGAAAAGGCAGGAGGAATATCATATTTAAAATCCCAGGATTAACTTCTGCCAGTGAGGACAAATTAAAAGACCAGGGTCTAAATAGAAATTCTAATGGAATGTCATATTAAAAGTCCATGTAACTAAAACTAATTGAAATTGTCCATGGCATTGCTAAAATGCAAACTGATCTAGGGCACTTCTAGCTTTTAGCATCTATGATTCTGTACAAATGAGTCAGCCACATAGATTTATGGAATGCTCTGTCAATCTCATATTTAGGGACTATGAAAAGAAAGCAATGCAAAACTTCTACAGTCTCCTTTTATTCTCTTTATTGAGAGTAGTAAAATGCATTATGCTTTTTTCCTGGATGAAAATTAGAACAGCATATCCCAAAAAGTTCTCTGTGAAACACTGAAACTCTTGCATGAAGAAATGATAGATAGATAGATAGATAGATAGATAGATAGATAGATAGATAGATAACATTTCCTTGGCAAAGTTTGGGAAATATTGTATATCATCTAATAAGTGCTGGAGTAAAGAAATGTTACGTTATCCAAATATTTTTCCATAGTTATTTGACTACTAATTTTTTTCAATACTGTGCATTTATAGAACACATTTTAGGAAAATCTATAATAAAATGACTAGGATCTAAGAACAGCAGAAAAAAAAGCTTACTTCATATTTCACTAAATGTCACAATTCAAAACCTTTTTCCTGGTGGGTACACCTTTTAAATTATTTATAGAATGAAGTTGGATTATTTACAAAAATTTAAGTGATAATATAGATACATAGTTAAATCCTGATTTCAGGCTAGTTTATGCATCTAACCTGTATGAAAACAAGTGTTCTGTATTCTCTCTCTCAAGTCTAGTAGTGAAAGTTCTGAAGAGCGTTTTAATTTATCTAAAGAAAAACTTTATGAGAAATTACGAAACTACTTTGAAAAATGTGGACCATTTCCTGGAACTCTTGATTGCCACCATGGTTATCCTGAATCCCACAGAGGCCACAACAGCTACTATTCCCACCACCACCCCAGCTCACATGAGAACATTGTAACCCTCAGTTCTCAAGCACCGGGAGCCTCTCCTAGTGCTCCTCCAAATGTAGTTCCTACCACTACCACCGCTGCTGCCGCCAAGGCTGCTTCCACTGTCCCTGCAGCAAAACTACAGGCATGGCATCCAGCACCATAACTCCCAGCGCCCTCCAACCGAAGGGCATTATTAAGACTGTGGTGCCAGGCACCGTCCTGGCTGAGGCAACCGACTCTACTGCAGAGAACCAGCAAAGAGAGCTTCAGTAAATTCTGCAACCATCTTAGATTACACATGTACCAAGCCACAAAAGACAAAGGCAAACCAAGATAAACAATATTTCCCAAAATATTTTCTGACTAAATGAGAGATTTGAAAACATGTCTAAATACTAAAGACCAAGTTGTTGGTTTTGGCCCCATCAAAGAGAAAAGTAAATAGTTTCTAACATTGCAAAGAATGAGAAGCTTTTATTTCTCTTTTATTTCAAAAACTAAATTTGGTCTCCTTGAATGGATAGCTTATACCTATAAAGCCAATGATGGCAGATTTCTACAAAAGAAAGAAACAAAACAATTTCAGCCCAATCAGTGTGGCTCAGTGGCTGAGTGTTGACCAGTAAACCAAAAGATCACAGTCTATTCCTGGTCAGGCTACATGCCTAGGCTGTAGGCTTGATCCCCAGTAGCGGGCATGCAGGAAGCAGCCAATCAATGATTCTCAACATTGATGTTTCTATCTCTCTCCCTTCTTCTTTCTAAAATCAATTAAAAAAATATTATTTAAAAAAATGTTCAACAAAATTGTATATTTTGTGTCGGAAACCACACATTGTTCTCACTAAATGGATGTAAACAGGAGGCTAGAAGGCTGGTCAACCTTGAAGCTCTGAAAGGTCAAAACCAGCCACTCCCTATCTAATTGAGACAATGAACTTGCCCATCAAATAATCATGTCAATCCTGACTGATAATCTACTTGTTACTGAAATTGCCTGCTTCAGGGCAAAAGGTGTATCCCAAACCTAAATAAAAGGGATGGCAAGGCCAAAGGAAGGTGGCAGTCCTTTCCACTAGAGGAAGGCTCCCACCTGGCCCCCCAATATCGCCAAATTAATGTTTTCTAGTCTCTCATTTCGTTTGCGTGCGGCCTCCTTCAGAACCCGAACCCTGACCTGGGAACCCTGAACCACACGGGATGTGGAAAGAGGTTCCCACATTTTGACCTTAATTAAGTTCCCAATGCTAAAATGTGTTTTGTTTTCTTAAACACTCTTAATTAAGTTCTCAGTAAATAAAAGTTAGTTTTTATTTCAAAGTTTATTAAATCCCACCTAGTGTGCATTTAGCACAGAAGAATACTCCCCTTACATTTTCAGGACTTATAAGCTCTAATAAAGCCGAAAAAGATAAAATATTTCAGCAAATATTACAATGAGGCTTGAGAATAGAGATATAAACTAAATCATAAGCCCAAAGAAGAATCCTCTTGCTTTGAACATTCACTGAAACACACACTATATGATATAACATTCTTAAGAATATTGAAGAAATAGAAGAATATCAAATATTGTTCTTATTTCTAAATATAGTTACTCCTAATTATTAATAAAATAGAGGTCCAGTGTACAAAATTTGTGCATGGGGAAGGGGGGATGTCCCTCAGCCCAGCCTACACTCTCTCCAATCTGGGATCCCACTCACAATCTAGGACTGCTGGCTCCCAACTGATCACCTGTATGCTTGCCTGATTGCCCTTAACTGCTTCTGCCTGCCAGCCTGACCACCCCCTAACCATTCCCCTGAAGACTGGGTCCCCCCAGCTTCTCTCCCCTGCAGATATGGTCTCCCCCAACCACCCTCTCCTGCAGGCCTAGTCACCCCTAACTGCCCTCTCCTGATAGCCTGGTCCCTTAAATGCCCTCCCCTGCAGGCCTGGTCTCTCTCAACTGACCTCCCCTGCAGGCCTGGTCACCCCCAACTTCCCTCCCCTGCCAGCCATCTTGTGACAATGTGAAGGTAGCCATCTTGCGGCAGCCATATTGTGACAACATGGGGGTGACCATCTTGTGGCAGCCATCTTGTGATGACGTGGGGGTGGCCACCTTGTGATGCTAGTACATGAGAGTCAATTTGCATATTATCTTTTTTATGCATTGGGACTCTAGTTCTATCCAATAAAAGAGTAATATGCAAATTGACATACCTCTACTACACCCACAAGCCACATCCACAAGCAACACCGACCAGTAAATCAGGAGTGAGTATACAAATTAACCCCAATCAAGATGTCTACGGCTACAGAGAGAGCAGAGAGAAGCTTGGGTTGCCCCTCAATGGAGGAAGCCAAGCTTTCCACACACCCTGGATGGCCCAGGCCTCCACTTAAGGCTACAAAATTTCAATTACAGAAGATAAATAAATTCCAACAGAAATGGCTGCCTCCACAAAATAAGCAGAAGGCTTAGCTCTGCTCTAGGCTACAAAGTTTCAATTGTAGAAGATAATTAAATCCTAGATACCAGGGCCTTCATTTGGGTTGCCAGAGGGCATGGTGAGCCTGCAAACCACCACAGGCCCCTTGTCCAGGCCACCTCATGCCCCAAGGGAACCCCCATCCTGATCTGGGTAACCCTTCAGGGCAAACCAGCTGGTCCCCACTTGTGCACTAGGCCTCTATCCTATCTAATAAAAGAGTAATATACAGATTCACCATCACTCCTACACACGAGATGGCTGCCCCCATGTGGTTAAAGATCTTGCTACCATGTGGACACAAGATGGCCACCACAAAATGGCCAGCATGGGAAGGCAGTTGGGAGGGACCAGGCTTGTAAGGGAGTACAGTTGTGGGCAATCAGACCAGCAGTGGAGAGCAGTTGTGAGGGACCAGGCCTACAAGGGAGGGTAGTTGGGGGTGATCAAGCCTGAAGGGAAGGGCAGTTAGGGATAATCAGGCTGGCAGAGGTGGGAATTGGGGGTGATCGGGCCTATAGGGAAGGGTAATTGGGGGAGGGGAGTAACCAGGCCTACAGGGTGAGCAGTTGGGGGTAACCAGGCGTGCAGGAGAGGGCAGTTAGGGGTGACCAGGCCTGCAGGGAGGGCAGTTAGGGGCAAACAGACTGGCAGGGGAGCAGTTAGACATCAATCAGGCTGGCAGGGGAGTGGTTAGGGGGTGAAAAGGCTGGCATGTAGAATCAGTTAGGGGCAATCAGGAAGGCAGGCATGAGAGCAGTTGGGAGCCAGCAGTCCTGGATTGTGAGAGGGATATCATGGTGGGATTGGGCTTAAAAGGGCAGTTGGACATCCCTCAAGGGTTCCCTAATTTGAGAGGGAGTAGGCTGGGCTGAAGGACACCCCCCCCCCATGTACGAATTTCATGCGCCAGACCTCTGGTGTATATATAAAATTACTAACATAATAAAAGTAACAAAGAAGAGGTGCCAATATACCCTTACCTTCAAAGAGATCATAGTCTAGAAGGATGTATTTAAAAAAATAGAAAGAATAAATAAGTTAAATTTCTACCCATCTACAGATATTCTTTTCCTGAATATTTCAAATACTATACTTTCATCCAAATAAATATAGTATTCAAGGATTATTCTGTTAAAATTTTGTACTATCTTCCTGAATCACTTCATCCAAAAATATATCAATTTCTAGTTGATAAATTAAATAATTCAAGTGACTTATAAAAAAAATTACATAGATAGATCTGAAAGAGGAAACAGAATAATACAAATATAAAAACTCAATCACTATTCCTCAAATATTAAAGTGGCAAAGATAAAAAAAGACAATCAACTAAATAACTAAGGAAATTTATGCAAGGCACAAACAATAATAAGCAAACAAGAAAGAAAGATTTTCTTCAGGAAGAGCAAACACAGAAAACTATAATGGATAAACTATAGGAAACACAGACAATCACAAAATCTTGGTATAAAAGAGTTAAAAGCATATTTACTAGCTAAAAGATATAACCTACTTGTGAAGAAATAAGAATTAAAGGTCAAGGATGCACATAACCATAACTAGGGTCATAAAAATTATTTCAATATGTACTATAAAATTTCACATATGATATAAAAAGGAGTGATTTCAACATGCAGAAAATTGGTATAAGGCCCACTGCTAAGTAAAAATACAGCATGGAAGTAGGAGAGCATTTGTCATTCATATTCACATCCTCCAAACAGGTATTAAGTGTAACACTAAGCCAGGGCTAGAATTCTGGGAATAAGATAAACTACATACCACACTTTCAAGTGGCTCTTAATCCCATGAAATGTAAGTTGTCTATGAATATCAAAAATACCTGAAAAAAATGGATATGAGAACAGGAGGTAATAATCATATTAAGAAAGACCAGGATTAAGAGTTTAGATTACTTCTATAGAAAGAAAAATCAATAAAGGTTTTACCACAGAAGATTGTTACAGAACTACTAGAGGCCCAGTGAACAAAATTCATGCACTGGGGAGCGGGGGAGGGTGTCCCTCAGCCCAGCCTGCACCCTCTCCAATCTAGGAACCCTCAGGTGATGTCCAAATGCCAGTAGTCAGACCTTTCTCTCACAATCCAGGTCTGCTGGCTCCTAACCACTAGCCTCCCTGGTTGTTTGATTGTCCCTAACCACTCTGCCTGCCAACCTAATAGCCCCTTAACCACTCCTCTGCCACCTTGATTAACACCTAACTGCTCCCCTAACAGCCTCATAACCCCCAGCTACCCTCCCCCACAGGCCTGGTTGCCCCCAACTGTCCTCCCCTGCAGGCCCAGTCACTCCCAACTGCCCTCCCTTACAGGCCTAGTTTCCCCCAACTGCCTTCCCCTGTAGCCTGGTCACCCCCAACTTCCCTCCCCTGCCAGCCACCTTATGACAATGTGGGGGTGGCCATCTTGTGGTGGCCATCTTATGACAATGTGGGGGTGACCATCTTTCGGTGGCCATCTTGTGGCATCCATCTTGTGATGATGTGGGTGGGGGTGGCCACCTTGTAATGTGAGGACATGAGGGTCAATTTGCATATTACCTCTTTATTATATATGATGCCTTAAAAATAATAAAAACATTTGATTTCTTACATGTGCCAAACTCTGTTCTAGTAGGTTCACATATGATAATTTAACATTCACCATAAACCTATAATTCCCATCATTACTGACACTCTAGAAACAGGAAAACTGAGGCCCATGGAGGTTAATCAACTACCCAAGGACACATAGTCAGTAAATGAAGAGCAGGCATTCAACCTGGCTGGTGGAGTCCAAACTATTTACTTTTCCCAACAAAAATGCTTAGGACAACTAGAATGTAAAAACAAAAAACAAACACACACACACACACACACACACACACACACACACACACACAATAGATACAGAGACATAGAAGCATGGAACAGATTATCTAATTTCAGAGGCAAGGGTGGAGATGGGTGGGAAGACATTAACCAAAGAATTTATATGCATATAAACATAACCCATATAAACAATAATGTGGTGAAGGCCTGGGGAGGAGGACAGATGCGGACTAGAAGGGTTCAATGGGGAAAAGGGGGAGAGGGGGCACATAGGTAATACTTTCAACAATAAAGATAAATTTTAAGAAAACAACAACTGGAATTGACAGTCCAGTCAGCTTTGTGTTCTGCTTATCCTGGAGTTTTATAAGGAAAAGTTTTGCACAACTACGACTGCACATATCCCACATTAATGTAATTTATATTGTCCTTATCATTAAGTGCAGTTTAGAGCACATTTCTTCTAGAAACACCAGTTCTCCTGTGTGTACTGCTGTATAGAAGAGAGAAAAGAGAAAAAAAAAATAGAGGAAGAGGAGGATTGGAGGTTTGGAGCAGAACTGGAGGGAGAAAATCAGAAAGAAGAATGAGAAAGGTAGAATCACTTGAGAAAACTATTCTTAGACCAGAAGAAAGAAAAGAAAAAATAAATAAATAAATAATATATAGAAAAAGGAACAATCAGAGATGAGAGAACCAAGAAACTTTTCAAAAAAGGCAAGAAGATAAAAAGGTTTTAAAGTATTTAAACACTTTAAAAAGAGAAAAAAGAAAAAAATAAGAATAGCAGCATGTGAATGACACAATGTTTGAAAATAAGAAGCTTAATAATTGTCCAAATTATAAAAAGTTAAGGGGTGAAAAGTGAGATAGCAACAAAAGAGGTTTTCAATTAAAGAGACCAAAAAGAGACAGGTTGATGGTATGAGAAGGTAATGCAATCAAGAGCATAATTTTCTTTTTGGAAAAGTTAATTAGGATTTATATTCCATTGAAAATGAGAATTGAATATTTCATTTTGAAAAAGTGATAATTAGTAAAAACTGCATCCCAGAGAAAACAAAGGGAATTGGACTTTCAAAGAAAATTGCTTCTTCTTCTTCTTCTTCTTCTTCTTCTTCTTCTTCTTCTTCTTTTTTTGGCTTTATTTTTTTTAATTTCTTTATTGATTAAGGTGTTACATATGTGTCCTTATTCCCCCATTACCCACCCTCCCTACTCATGCCCTCACCCCCCCTGATGTCTGTGTCCATTGGTTAGGCCCATGTTCATACATACAAGTCCTTTGGTTGCTCTCTCCCTCACCCCCACCCTAGCCTACCTTCCCTCGGAAGTTTGATGGTCTTTACAAGAAATAAATGGACCCTCTGAAGTAGAAGGTGTGGATTCTTCCTCAACCTTCAACCTCAGGAAAATGAAATGCATTTGTCAACCTCTTGGCTGCTGCTTTCCAAATGTAGTAGATGGTGCTCCTTTTTCCAGTCATGTGCTTCCATTGCCCTTATCAAAAGAGGATTTTAGATTTTTACTCATTGCCATAAGACTTCAGAAATCCCGCCCTCTATGCAGAGTATACCACCCTATCTCTTTGACAAAGTGAAGCTCTGTTGCAATATATTGACTACATTCCCTAAACTGTACTTGTATATTCCTGTAATTGCCAGTTTGCATTTCTTAATCCCTTCACCTTTTCCACCTACCCTCCTCCCTCTAATCTTCCTTCCATCTGATAACAATTCTTTTGTTCTCTGTATGTTGAGTCCATTACTGATTTGTTTGTTTGTTTTTTAGATTCCACAAGTAAGTGAAATCATTTGGTATTTGTCTTTTTCTGTCTGACTTATTTCACTCAACATAATATTCTCTAGGCCTCCCATGGGGATCACTTTGTAAATTATATAATTGTCTAAATGGTATGCTGTCTACCTGAAACCTTAAATTGAACTTCAACTGTAATTGAAAATTTTTTTAAACTTTTTTTAAGTGGCACTGTGACTTGTTTTGGCCTTCAAATGTGAACTGAAGTCACTATAGGCAACTCTCAAGCAGGAATTCCAACAGTCCTGCTCTCTTGCTGGTTCCCTTTGCACTACAAGAGCTGTATGTCCTAAAGAGGGACTATTTCTTCAACCTGGATCCTGGAATGAGAAACACACACAACAAAACTGCAGAAACAGACTGCCCTTGGATGCCAACATATGATATGAGAGAAATAAATGTTTGCTTTTGTTAGTCACAGATTTTTGTTGATGTTATTGCAATAAATCCAGTTAGCACAGAGACCATTACTCTCCCAATCTTCTAAAAAACACTTCCCACCTCAATGAAGCCTGTGATATTTAGCCATCCCTGTTTCCCTTCTACTGCTGCTATCAATCAATACTGCGGGTAGTTGGTAATTATAATTTTGTATTCTTATAGTCAGCTCCAAAAATTATTTAAGCTTTAGGCCCATCCACACCTAGATCTGCCTCTAATGAGAACAAAAGGGAGCTATTCAATTTAACTTGACCTTTTCACAAAGGAAGGAAATAAAGCTCTGAGGTTAATGAAATTTCTCCAAGGCCATTCTATTCATAGGTGACAGGTCAATTCTGAGACTGAGGCCTTTTCATTTCCATTTCAGAGAACAATATACCATTTTCACCCAAAATGTAAAGTTGTTATGTAAGGTATTTGTACTAGCTTTTAAGAAATGAATACAAAGCCTTAATATTTTAATAGACTTTATTTTCTAGAGTCCTTTATTTTTTAAATAATAAATTCTTACCAGTAGACTATGAATATTTTTTAGAAATACTGGTAAACCTTATTAAACATGCTTGATATGACTTTAGTACTAACTGTATTCTTTCTTTGTTGTTATTAATCCTCACTTGAGGATATTTTTCCCCCATTGATTTTTAGAGAATGGAAGGGAGGGGGAGAGAGAGAGAAACACCAATGTAAGAAAGAAGCATGGATAGTTTACTCCCACACACCCCGACCAGAGCCTGAGATCTAGCCTACAACCAAGATATATGCCCTTGATCAGAATAAAATCTCCAACTGTACAGTCTAGAGGCCAATACTCTAACCACTGAACAACGGCCAGAGCTCTCTCTTTTTTTCATTAAAAAAATTGGATGTTAATTTCTTCCTGACTATTTCTGCATATTAAATGAAGAAATAAATACAATATGACTTGTCAACTAACGTTTACATTTTAATCTTTTAAAGTACAGGATTCAGTTGACAGAGAAAGTTTGTCTACAACTAGATATTTTAGAATACAAAATAAAGTTGTGAACAAAAAAGTGTATTTTGCTTAATAAGATGAAGCCAGGAATATTCCCTAAGAGAGATCTTGAAAGACAATTAAAATTCTGTAGTTAACTATTTAGAGTTATCTATTAAACAAAATTCTTATTAAAAGTCGATTGCATACTTATTTTCATTCACTAGCTAGAGTCAAATACATAATCTAGAAGAAATATATTCATATGCTTTCCATAGGTCCAAAGAAGCAGTTATAAAGTTGCACAGCAGGGCAGCTGACTGCAAATATGTTGCTGCATGACAGTTTAATTCTGTTAAATATAATTATTCATAAAAATATTTTTACATCTATCACATAAGTCTCTGAACTAATAGTAGTGTAATGCTCCTGTCACCTTGAACTTGCTGTGACTAGAGACACTATTTAGGTCTACACTAGACAGTATTCATTCAAGATCTTTTAAAGCCATGAATTATTTAAAGATTAACTTGAGTGACTGTTTCCCAACAGACATGTGCTTCCGTTGGCTTATGTTGTTCTAAATCTCTTTTTGGTCACAAGTCACTCAGAAATTATCTTTTAGTTTTGCCAGTGTTCATCCCAAGTCCTTCAGAGTCAGTGATCTATTACAATGTAAATTGTACCTGAATTTAAAACACTTGGCTAAAAAATACGTTGGCATCCACAGAAAGAAGAGATACTCCCCTTTTGGCAACCTCAGAGAAGAGAGTGGTTTATTGAACTTTTCATGTTACCTAAGAAATAGAGTCACCTTCACTGTTAGGGCATGTAATTGTTAGAAATTAATTGTGTCCTAAGGTTAACAAACTAGTCAAACAACTTATTACACCTGATTATGTCATCAGAAATTTCTTGAAAGCCACAAAATGGGACAAAGCCAATGAAATTAGGTACAGTGCTTTAAAATTAAAATCAACTTTCAAAATATGGCTTCTTTATTCTATACCACCTATGACTTCCAAAAGACATTTAACAAACCAAACATTTAAATATTCTGTGACTCTGACAACTAGCACTATGTCTGACATTCATTCAACATTAAATAGATGCCCAATGAGTGAGTGAATGAATGATGGATAATTTCATCTTGTGATGAAAGCTTTTTAAGTATTAACAATTATTATTATGCAATAATTAGTAAAAAGTAGAGATTATACAATCATCTAGAATAGGGAAACCCTCAAATCCCAGGTTTATCAAAAATATAAAATTGACTTTCCCATAGACATTCACTTCAAAGTAAAAATATATTCATATGATATCCCCATAATTAAAAACTTTACATCATCTCTTTTTTGTTTAGTTATATTTCTCAAGTTAATTATGGCAATCTGCAAGTGACTTCTAAAACATAATCTCATACCACTGCTTTAGTTTTGCATTGGCAAAAGTAAATCTCCTTTTAAAAAAATGTCCCTTTAAATATCTCTTAAGTAATCTAAATATCTTGTAACAATCACAGACACAGAAAATTCAAACATAGTTAAGGTTAAGAAACTGCATGGATCTTCTGACTCTCCTCCCTCTTCTAACACTAGCTTTTTCTTTCATGCTAGTTCCAAAACTTAGGTCAAAATCTTCATCCAAATACATTTCTATTTTTATCAAAAACATTTACTCAACTATGCCAACATTATATAAATGGGAGACATAATGGATGACCAGATAAGTAGAAATACATAAGAATAAAATAATACAATTTCATTGTTTCAACTGAAAAAAAAAAAGAATATGAAACCCAAAAGATATAGAACAGTAGCCCAAAATTCAAGCAATATATATGACATACTCAGTACATGACTGGCCATGGTATCCTGTGCATGGTGTTTAACAACAATGATTTAATAATGACTTCTAGTTTTAATTCTAGTTTAGCCCCACAAATTGTCTCTAATATTGTGTTTGAGTTCAATTTACAAATAATTTGACATTTTAATTTCCCGTTTAATGTCTTTAACTTTTAGATAAAATAGAAAATATGGTGATAGTAAGATATAATAAAAGAGGACCATTAAAATTACTTGAAATAAAACATCTTGAGCTTTTTCTTTAAAATAAAGCTCCAGATTACTTTACTGAGACAAAAGGACACTATGATTCATTGTATATTATATATTTCCTTGGGAAACACCACATATTGAATGGGTCAAAGCTCCTCAGAAATGAAATTAAAAAAAAAACAAAACACTGCAGGAAAAGATTGCCAAATTGGCAACAACACTTTTTTATCTTGTTTAAAGAGCATCAACTTAGAAGTTTGTGTCTTCCAACTAGCCTTTCCTTATTATCACTAGAAATCCACTGTAATATATATAAGAGCTGAGATTTCTTGTTCTTTCTCACCTTCACTTTTCATCTTTGGAAGGTAACTGGCTGGAGACATTCTGACCAGCAGACTACTCAGCCCTGAAAAGGATCCTCACACAAAGATAGGTACATGGATATATAAATTGAAGGATTTTTACTTTGAATACTAATTCTCTGAGACTTTCATTTTGTTTTTATTTTTATTGGAGTGACATTGGTTAACATAATTATATAGATTTCAGGTGTACAATTCTATAATACATCATCTGTATATTGTATTGTATGTTCACCACCCAAAGTCAAGTCTCCTTTTGTCACCATTCATTCCCCATTTATCTTCTTCTTCCTTGTTCTAACGCCCTTTCCCTCTGGTAATCACCATACTGCTGTCTGTGTCTATAAGTTGTGTTGTTTTTTTTATTATTATTGATTTTTGCTTAGCCCTTCACTTTTTTAAGCCAGTCCCACAATGACTCTCTCCTCTAATACCTATCAGTCTGTTCTCTGTATCTATGAACCTGTTCCTATTTGTTTCTTATTTTGTTTGTTAGATTACACATAACGTGAAATCATTTGTCTTTCTCTGACTGGCTTATTTCACTTAACACAATATTTTAGTTCCATTCATGGTGTTGCAAAAAAAAAAAAAAGTAAGATTCTCTTCTTTTTTACAGCTGGTATAAGAAAGTAGTATTCCATTGTGCAAATGTACCACAGCTTTCTGATCCATTCATCTACTGAGGGCACTTTGACTCATTCTAAATCTTGGCAATGAGCATAGGGGTACTCATTTCTGGTTTCTTCAGATATTGACCCAGAAGTAGACCTGTTGGGTCATTGGCAGTTAGTTCCATTTTTTTATTTTTTGAGGAAACACAAAACTATTTTCCATAGTGGCTGTACCAGTCTGCATTCCCACCATCAGTCCTGGGCATATCCTAGCTAACACATATTGTTTGTTGATTTATTGTTGATAACTATTCTGACAGGTGTAAAGTGAGATATCTCATTATGATTTTAAGTTGCATTTCTCTGATGATTAATGACACTGAACACTTTTTCATATCTATTGGCCCTCTCTATGTCCTCTTTGGAGAAAACCTCTGTACATTTTTTAATTGGATTATGTTCTTGGTGTTGAGTTGGACAGGTTCTTTGTAATTTTGGGATATTAACTCATCAGATGTATCACTGATGAGTATGTTCTCACATTCAGTGGAGTGTTTTTGCATTTTTTATGGTTTCTTTTGCTATGTAAAATCTTTTTTGTTAGATTTAATCCCATTTGCTTATTTTTTCTTTTGTTTCCTGAGGAGGTACATCAGAAAAATATTGCTATGAGAAATGTTAAAGCTCTTACTGACTATATTTTCTTCTATGATTTTTATGGCTTTGAGCCTTATTTTAAATCTTTAATCTATTTTTAGTTTAGTCTTGTGTATGGTATAAGAAAGTAGTCTAGTACATTTTTGCACATATCTGTCTAATTTTTCCAACAAAATTTATTGACTAGACTATGTTTATCTCATTGTATGTTCTTGCCTCCTTTGTCAAATATTAATTGACTATAAAGGCATGGGTTTATTTCTGGACTTTCTATTCTATTCCTTTGATTTATATGTTTTTATGCCAGTACCATGCTGCTTTGTTGTGAGACTTTTTAAGATACTATTTTCATAGGTGTTTAAAGAATATTCATTTTCACTAAAAGAATAAAATACATAAATATGGTCAGCCATAAAACCCATTGAATTTTGTGAATTCTATATGTTAAAGAAAAGTATGCATGTTGAGAACTTGGGACAATTAATCCATCCAATTACACAATCCATCTAATTACACAATCCATCAATTTTTCCCCTGATGGACCTTAACATTTTTTGAGCTACATAATGATCAGAACATTATTAAATGTATTCTAAGAGAACTGAATTATTCTACATTCTATAGCATATTTTATTACTAGTTTTGTCTTAGTTTTGAAAATTTTTTACAAGAACGTGACATAGAAAAAATGATACTTGAAGAAAAAATGTATGCATATATAATTGAATATTCAATGAAATTTGTCCCTAAGATTCTTTGAAGACTTGGTTGTTCAGGCAACACACATATCTGATGGGTAGAGTTGACTATTAGAAAGCTAGTTCTCACAAAGGTTCATGCACTACTTTCCCAGAACTTGGGCCATCATGTATTTGAAATATACTGTAGCCCAGACTGGTGTGCTAAATGGTTAGAGCACTGGCCTGCAGATCACAGGGTCACAGGTTCAATTCCCCATCAAGGGCACATACCTAGGTTGTAGGTTCAATCCCCAGTCTGGTCAGGGCATGTACAGGGAGCAACCAATTGATGTATCTCTATCACATTAATGTCTCTCTCTCTCTCTCTCCTCTCTCTCTCTCTCTCTCTCTCTCTCTCTCTCTCTCGCTCTCGCTCTCGCTCTAGCTCTAGCTCTCGCTCTCCCCTGCCCTTCCACTCTCTTTAAAAATTAATGGAAAACTATCCTTGGGTGAAGCTTACCAAAAGGTGGGCTGGGGTTGGGGTGGAATATACTGTAAAATCAAAGCCAATTGAGAGTACAAGACCAAAGCATCTCTCTTTTCTCTGCCCTGGTCTTATATCAATTTTTTAAAAATAGTTTTAGACCACTTATCATGAAATAAAATAACTTAGTAGAATGTTCTTAAAACTAGAACATATATTATACGACAATTTTTCTTTAAACTACAGTTGACCCTTCAACAATGCAAGGGTTAGGGTTACTGACCCCCCTCAGTTATAATTTGTGAGTATAACTTTTGACTCACAAGTTATCCTTCAGTATCGTCAAGGGGAATTGGTTTCAGGACTCCATGGATACCAAAATCTGTGAATGCTAAAATCCCTTATATGTAATAATGTAGAACAATCCATAAAGTTGGTCCACTGCACCCACAGATTCCAAAGGGAAAGATCAAAAATACTTTTAAATGTGCAGTTGGTTGACTCTGCAAAACCTATAGATATGGAGGGCCTACTCATAAAACTTCTATCACATAAAACATATTATGAACAACTCTTTGCCATTATTATTTCCAGTGTTAGTTTCCAAATCAAGAGTAAAAACTAGTTTCATCATATCATACTTACATGTCATAAGCCTAACATTATTGCTCCATAATAATATTGAGTCCAAAATAAAATTAGACGAGTTTCTTAAAATGGTTCTATACCAGTGGTCAGGATACTTAAAAAAAAAAAAAAAGATTATTAACCAGCCATTGTGCTTCTTTTCAGGAGTAACCGTAAAGATGAAACCACTGTGTTTCATCTTGGGCCTTTTAGCCCTTGAAGCCTGTTTCTCGGTAAGTCTCATTAACCACATAATCTTTTTCTCATGACTAATAACATTTTCCACATTAGTATTAGTAGCTAGCAATAACTGATGAAATACTGTTCTACTGCTGTAATTTGAATTTAAATTATAAATCTAGCCTTAGCCAGGTTTGCTCAGTGGATAGAGCATCAAACTGTGGACTGAAGAGTCCCAGGTTTGATTCTGGTCAAGGGCACATGCCCAGGTTGTGATCTTCATCCTCAGTGGGGGGCGTGCAAAGGCAGCCAATCAATGATTCTCTCTCATAATTGATGTTTCTATCTCTCTATACTTCTTCCTCTCTAAAATAAATAAAAATATATTAAAATATTTATAATGTAATTTAAATTGCTCATGGCTACCATGTTTGACTGCTAAAATCTATAATATCAGACTGCATTATACAAACATGTATAAATGTGGGTACCCATACATTAGCAATTTCACAAGTAGGGTAAACAATTTTATTGTAAATTTTTTATCCAATATACTTAATGACACTTTTTTAATATATTTGAACATGTTCTTTAAATTTTTTAGATTTATATATATATATATATATATGTATATATATATATATATATATATTTGTGACTAATTGAATATTTATAGTAAT
>JAAGEH010002528.1:37329763-37368317 GCA_011751065.1 Lasiurus cinereus
AGCAGCAAGAGAAAAACAGTTTATTACCTACAAGGGAGCACCCATACAACTGTCAGCTGATTTCTCAACAGAAACGATGCAGGCCAGACAGGAGTGGCAAGAAATATTCAACGTGATGAATAACAAGAACCTACAACCAAGAATAATCTATCCAGCAAAGCTAACATTCAGAATTGAAGGGCAGATAAAGAGCTTCACAGATAAGAAAAAGCTAAAGGAGTTCATCAACTCCAGACCAGTATTATATGAAATGTTGAAAGGTACTCTTTTAGAAGAGGAAAAAGAAAAAGGTAAAAGATAAAAAATTATGAACAACAAATACATATCTATCAACAAGTGAATCAAAAAATTAAGTGAATTAAAAATTTGATCAACAGAATAAACTGGTGAATATAATAAAATCAGGAGCACAGAAAGGGAGTGGACTGATCATTCTCAGGGGGAAAGGAGTGAGGGGTGTACAGGGAGAGACTGGACAAAAATCATACACCTATGGATGAGATCAATGGGAGGGAGCTAAGGGCAGAGGGAGGGGTGGGAGCTGGGTGGAGGGGTGCTATGGAGGGGAAAAAAGAGAATCAAATGTAATAATCTGAATAATAAAGATTTAATTAAAAAAAAAAAAGACAGAGATAGACCACACCATCAAGGACCTAGGATTTGAATTTCATTCTAAATGTAGGAGAGAAGAGGTCACTGGAGTTTTAAGTAGGAAAATAACATTATCCAATTAACATTTTCAAAACTCCATCTCTCTGGCATGTCTATAAACACTGTTAGGAGAACAAATGTAGAGGCTATCTCAAGGATCATTGTGAGAGAATGGTGACTTAGACTGAGTGGGACCAACGGAGAAGGGGAGAAGTGGCCAGATATAGAAACAGGTGAAAAATATTTAAAAGTATTTGATGAAGTGTTAGATCTGGGTGTTAAAGGAAAAGAAATCATCTGGAAATAATTATATTTGAGGCCCAAGCAACTGTGTGAATAGTGATGTTATTTAGTGAAATAGGAAAGACCAGTGAAGACTATGTGTAAGGACTAAAAATATCCTAAATTCTGCATTAGATATGTTAGGTTTGAGATTGCTATTTAACTTCAATATTATTTTTTAAATTTATCTTTATTGTTGAAAATATTACAGATGTCCCCTTTGTTTTTATTCTCATTGATCCCCTCCACTCCACACTTGCCCCTCCCAGGCTTTCACCACATTATTGTCTGTGTCCATGGGCTATGCATATATTCATATAAGCTGCCCAGTTAATCACTCACCCCTGCACCCTCTTACAATCCAGGATCCCTCTCATAATCCAGAACTGTTGGCTCCTAACCACTCACCTGCCTGCCTGCCTGATCGCCCTAACCGCCTTTAACTCAGCCCCTGCCTCAGTGGCTTCATCCAGAAGGACCTCCGGAATGACATCCAGAAGGTCATCTGGCTGTCTGGTCTAATTAGCATATCACGCTTTTATTTTTATAGATGATATATTACCACAGATTTAGTATCTTAACACAAATGCATTATCTCACAGTTTTATGAACCAGAAATCCCCAATATATTAGTGCTCAGCTAGTTCCTCTTCTTTGAGTCTCATAAGGCTGAAATTAAGGTATTGGCAGGGCTACACTCTTCATTGGAGCTCTAGGGAAGAAAATTTCAAGACTCATTCATTTCTCATATACTCCTCTTCTGTCCGATTCTTCTTCAGCCACATCTCTTTGACCCAGATAGAGAAATATATCTACTTTTGAAAGCTCAGATGATAAGATTGAGCCACCAAAATAATGCAGGATAGTCCCCCTGTTTAATTATCTATATTTAGTAACATAAAGGGAAGTCCCTTTGCAGAAATAGCTAGATTAATATTTGATTAGGCAATCATTAAATAAAATTCTTGAGGGGCACATCTTTAGAAATGTTGAAGAGAGACCATTTTTAGAGATACTGAGCAGGCATGATGTATACAAGAGCAGAATAAATGGAAAGACTGAGCTTAACCAGGATCCCAATTTTGCCAGGAAAGAATAACAGAAAAATACATAGGAATTGTGGCTGTATATGAGCTAAACTGTATCACAAAGGCTTTTGCAAGTTTACAAATTGTTTCTTTTTTCTGCTTTTACTTTTATTAGTATTTATTTTATGCAGAATTTACTCATGGGTCATAAGTTTTGTTTCTTCAGTTTCTTGTGGGATATTTTTTTTCTTCTGTGCAACCTCCTATCTTGATTTAGGAATAATCTATTCTTTTACAGTCAAAATCATCTCTATCTGGAGGAAGTTGCGAACATGTCCTAGAAGTCGGTTTCTGTCTTAGGTAAATCAGTAACTTTTAGAGCCTGTTCCTTTTTCTTCCTCAGTGCTCCACCTCCGATACATTCTGCACCATGTTAACTCTTGTTTTCACTCCAGTTTTATAGTTGCCACTTTGCATGAATGACCAACTCACTTAAGCCAGTCACCAGAAGACCATTCCCTTCCTAACTAATAAAAGAGTAATATGTAAATTAACCATTACTCTGCTATACTTGCAAGCCACATCCACAAGCTATGCCCACCAGCCAATCAGGAGTGAGTATGCAAATTAACCACAACCAAGATGGCTGCATCCATGGAGAGAGCAGGAGGGAGGCTTAGGTTTCCCCGATGATGGAGGAAGCCAAGCTTTCCACACACCCTGGTGGGCCCAGGCCTCCACTTAAGGCTACAAAGTTTCAATTATAGAAGATAAATAAATCCCAACAGAAATGGCTGCCACCACAGAGCAAGCAGGAGGCTTGGCTCTGCTCCAGGCTACAAAGTTTCAATTGTAGAAGATAAATAAATCCCAGTTACCAGGGCCTCCACTTGGGTCACCAGGCTGTGTGGCCAGCCTGCAAACCACTAAAGGCCCCTCATCCAGGCCACCTCATGCCCCAAGGGAACCCCCACCCTGATCTGAGACACCTTTCAGGGCAAACCAGCCAGCACCCATCCATGCACCAGGTCTCTATCCTATTTAATCCTATCTGATGAAAGAATAATATCCACATTGACTGTCACTCCAACACACAAGATGGCTGCCCCCATGTGAACACAAGATGGCTGCCACAAGATGGTCATCAAGGAAGGGCTTTTGGGAGAAACCAGCCCTGCAAGGAAGGCCAGTTGGGGGTGATCAAGCATGCAGGGAAGGGGAGGGAGTAAAGGGTGAACAGGCCAGCAGGTAAGGAACGTTGGAGCAACCAGTCCTGCAGGGGTGGGCAGTTAGAGGTGACCAGGCCTGCAGGGGATGGTTAGAGGCAATAAGGCTGGCAGAGGAGCAGTCAGGCATCAATCAGGCTGGCAAGGGAATGGTTAGGAGGTGATCCAGCTGGCAGTCAGAAGCAGTTAGGGGCAATCAGGAATTCAGGCAGGTGAGCAGTTGGGAGTCAGCAGTCCTGGATTGTGAGAGTCTAACTGCCCATTTAGGCCCGATCCTACCTGCATTGGGCCTAAATGGGCAGTCGGACATCCCTCGAGGGGTTTTAGATTGGAGAGGGTGCAGGCTGGGCTGAGGGATACATACCCTATGCACAAATTCTGTGCACCAGGCCTCTAGTTAATACATAATAGTACAAGAATAAACTCTGTGTTTTGCGTACTTACAACTGTAAGCCCATTTTTGCCTCATCTTGCATTATTTCCTGGATCCTCCTTAGTTTTAGTAGATAGTCATAACTAAAAAAATAATAAAAAATTGCCCTAGCCAATGTGCTCAGTGGTTAGAGCATCAGCCTGTACACCAAAAGAGTCACAGACTTGATTTCCTATAAGAGCACATGCCTGTGTTGCAAGTTCTCTCTCTCTCTCTCTCTCTCTCTCTCTCTCTCTCTCTCTCTCTCTTCTTCTTCTTCTTCTTCTTCTTCCTACTCTATAAAATAAGCAATGGGGGCCCTAGCAGCTTGGTTCAGTGGATAGAGTGTTGACCTGTGGACTGAAGGGTTGTGGGTTCGATTCATATGCCTGGATTGTGGGCTCAATCCCCAGGAGGGGCATGCAGGAGGCAGCTGATTAATGATTCTCTCTTATCACTGATATTTCTATCTCTCTCTCTCCCTCTTTCTTTCTTTCTGAAATCAATAAAAATATATATATTTAAAAAAAACAATGGAAAAATATCTTTAGATGAAGTTTAACAAAAGTAAATAATTAAAAATTGATTGTTTGTGGGGTCAAGACAGTCTCTTTAATAAATGGTGTTGGGAAAAGTGGACAAACAAATGAAAAAAAAATGAAACTAGACCACCAACTTATACCATACACAAAAATAAACTCAAAATGGATAAAGGACTTAAACATAAGATGGGAAACCATAAAAATATTAAAGGAATTTACAGGCAGCAAAATCTCAGACATATGCCAAAGCAATATCTTCACCGATACAGCTCCTAGGGAAATGGAACTATACTTAAAAAAAAAAAAAAAAGAAAGCTTATGTACAAAAAAAAAAAAATCAACAAAACAATAAGAAAGACCACTACATTGGAGAAAATATTTGCCAATGTTATCTTGGATAAGTGTTTAATCTCCAACATTTACAGGGAACTCATACAACTTAAAAGGAAGATAAACAACCCAATCAAAAAATTGGCAATGGACCTAAACAGATACTTCTTGAAAGAAGACATAAGAAAAGCCAAGAGAAATATGAAAACATGCTCAGAGTCATTAATCATTCGAGAGATGCAAATCAAAACAACAGTGCAACACCATCT
Organism: Lasiurus cinereus; assembly: GCA_011751065.1. Taxonomy (NCBI): domain Eukaryota; kingdom Metazoa; phylum Chordata; class Mammalia; order Chiroptera; family Vespertilionidae; genus Lasiurus; species Lasiurus cinereus. The sequence continues at coordinate 37,334,504 of JAAGEH010002528.1, forward strand.
CACACCTGTCAGAATAACTATCATCAACAAATCAACAAATGGCTAGGGCTGGAGAGGATGTGGAGAAAAAGAAACTCTCCTGCACTCCTGATGGGAATGCAGATAGTGCAGCCACTGGGGAGAACAGTATGAGGTTTCTTCAAAAAATTAAAATGAAACTCCCATTTGACCCAGTGATCCCACTTCTAGGAATATATCCCAAGAAACCAGAAACACCAATCAGAGAGGATATATGCACCCCTATGTTCATAGCAGCACAATTCACCATAGCTAAGATTTGGAAATAGGCTAGGTGCCCATCAGCAGATGAGTGGATTAAAAACCTGTGGTACATCTGCACAATGGAATACTACTCTGCTGTAAAAAAAAGAAGGAACTTTTACTGTTCGCCATAGCATAGATGGACATGGAGAGCATTATGCAAAGCAAAATAAGCCAGTCAGAGAAAGATAAATATCACATGATCTTACTCATTTGTGGAATATAATGAACAAAATAGATCCAGAAACATCAAACTGACTGTCAAACCTTAGAGGGAAGGCAGGAGAGGGTAGAGTTAAGAGATCAACCAAAAGACTGTATGTATACATATAAGCAACCAATGGACATAGACACCAGGGGGATGAGGGGATGAATGAGGAAGTGTGGGAGAGTAGGGGAAAAGGGAGATTAAGTTCACATAGGTAACGCCTTCATCAATAAAGGGGGAAAAAAGAAAAAAAAAATGATTTTTTTTTTTTACTTTCTTCACACTAAAAAAGATTATGAAGGGGTCCAAAACTAAACTAGGTTAGAATTTACAGAACTCTAAGGAAAAAATGGATGCATAATACTGCTATTCTTTTTGCAGACTCTAAATATAAATTTGGAGTTTTCCATGCTATTGTATAATTTGGAATCTCAGGGATACTTAATTCTGGTGGTACTTCTGCAACTTCAGAACCAACCTGAATTGGCCTAATCCTATTTCCAAGGAGATATTGACTTGTGTGTTTGTTTTTCAGAAATAATGAAACAAGGTAGCAAAGCATGTAGACAGTCAGACATTTGCCCTAGAGTAGTGATCAGCAACTAATTAGTCAACAGAGCCAAATATCAACAGTACGATTGAAATTTCTTTTTTTGAGAGCCAAATTTTTTAAACTTCTTCTAATGCCACTTCTTAAAATAGACTCGCCCAGGCCATGATATTTTGTGGAAGAGCCACAGTCAAGGGGCTAAAGAGTGCATGTGGCTCACAAGCCAAAGTTTGCCAATAATGGCCCTGCATTGGTTCTCAACCTTTCTAATACTACAACCCTTTAATACAGTTCCTCATGTTGTCATGACCCACAGGTTGAGAATTACTGCTGTAGAGCCTAAGATCATTGGAAAACACAGATATTTACATAACAATTCATTAACAGTTGCAAAATTGCAGTTATGAAGTAACAACAAAAAATAATTTTATGGTTGGGGTCACCACAACATGAGGAACTGTATTACAGGGTCGTGGCATTAGAAAGGTTGAGAACCACTGCCCTAGAGTAACCTTTCATATCATTTGGTCAAAATCCACTGCAGACTACATACTAACATACACACACACAGGCACACACCACCCTAAAATTCAAACATGTGACCCATGAAAAGCCCAGTTCCCTTAGCATTTGCTCACCAAGCTCTCATTATCCTATCGAATAAAGAGAGAATATGCTAATTGACCATCACTCCATCACAAATATGGCTGCACCCACAGCTGAGGCCAAGTTCCCATACAGAGCCTTAACGATCAATCGGCAGGGACCTGAAGCTATGTCCTCCCCCACCCCAGTGAGGCTTAACAGGGGACTTCAGGCCACACCCCCAACATGGTGAGGCTTGATGGGGGACCTCAAGGTACACTTCCTGTCCTGGTGACCTCAGGCTCTTCCTCCTGCCTCAGTACCAGGCCAGGGTACTTGAGGCTGCACCCCTCTGCCTGGCCGGGCTTTACAGGGAATCTCAGGCCATGCTCCTCACCCAGCAGGCTTGATGAGGGACCTCAAGGAATGCCACCTACCTTGGTATGGGCTGGGAGACCTCAGGCCACACCCCACATCTTTTAGCAATCTCTTGACTAACCACAAAACTTGCAATATTAACATTGTTGGAAGATTCCATCCAGCAATTAAATACAGAACATGATTTTTCTTGACTGTGCTGAAGTTCCTCAGCTGCTTTCTTCCTTGCATCACTGACAGGATATTTAGTACTAAATGACACATGTTCAGTTGTAAAGTGTCTCTCCAAATTTGATTTCTTGTTATGCGCCAATTTTTTCTGACAAATAAGGTCAGAAGGCTATTTAAATTTTGAATAAATGCAAAAGTCTCAGTCCATTCAACTTTAAATTCACGATTTTTGTCTTCCATTGAAATTGGGACTCAAACATTTCTTTCTTTCTTTCTTTCTTTCTTTCTTTCTTTCTTTCTTTTCTTTTCTTTTTTTTTTTTTCTCTTGTGGGTTTATTTCTAGCCTATAGGAGCAAGATGTTTTTAAAGACAAGAATCGGGAAGTGGGGGGAAGCAGTTGCAGAGGCAAAGTTTCCACGTGCTACAGTGGGAAGGCAAAAGATGACGAGTACATAAAAAGCTGTTTTATAAATGCATCCGAGAGCTATTTCAGGATTTTAAGAACAAAGCAGATATTCTTTAAAAAATGAAAGAGTTACCATTGTCTGCTAAAACAGTGAAAGATATGTCAAAATGTCTTCAAATATAACTGACCAGCAAGTTGAAGACTTTAAATTGGTTTCAGCTTTATCAATAGCAGTTGACGAGTCTTATGACATAAATGATACAATGCAAGTTTCACTTTTTGTATGATTTACTTCATCTACAGGTCCTAAAGAAGAACTTTGAGGATTATTGCCACTCAAAGGTCAAACACATGGAGAGGACACAGCAAATGCTGTAAGTGAGTGCATTGAAAAATATCATATTGCACTTGATAAAATTGTCTCAATTTCAACAGACAAGGTGAAAAGTATGACTGGCATAAGAAACGGTTTGTTGCTATTTTGAAAGAAAAAAATTAATCACGAGATACTGACTTACCATGGCATCATTCATCAAGAAGCCCTTTGTACACAGACATTTCCAGAAGAAATTTGCAAAGTTATGGAATTGGTGATTAACATAATCAAATTTATTATAACTAAAGCTCTTAATAATCGCCAATTTAAAAAAATTTTTAGTTGAAATGGAGAGTGAGTACTCAGATCTGCTGCATAGCAAGGTATGTTGATTATCAAGAGGAAACGTTTTGAAACGTTTCGCTTCCTTATTAACAGAAATTAAAGCATTTCTCCTTGAGAAGGATGTTCATTATCCAGAACTAACAAAGAATCAGTGGATCCCAAAATTTTATTTCATGGTAGACATTATGTCTCATCTAAATCAGCTTAATCGTCAGCTACAGGGAAAAGAAAACAAATTTTTCAATGTTAGAAGTTATTTCATTGGAAAACAAATTAATCTCTTTTTGCTCGAGATTTTGAAAGAGAAACTTTGATACATTTTTCAAGCCTGTTGAAACATCTCCAAGAAAATAATTCTGATACTGACATTTGCTATTTCAGAACAACACTTTTAAATATGAGGGAAGCTTTCCCCAACAAGTTTCAGGAATTCAGAAACAGCAAAGCGACATTAGCCTTTGCTTTTATTGATTTTTCACAGAGAAGAAAGAAGAGGGATAGAGAATTAGCAACATTGATGGGAGAGAGACATTGATCAGCTGCCTCCTGCATGCCCCCCACTGGGGATGTGCCCACAACCAAAGTACATGCCCTTGACCAGAATCGAACCTGGGACCCATCAGTCTGTAGGCCGATGCTCTACTGAGCCAAACCAGTTTCGGCTCTCCACGGCATTTTTATTGGCTTTAAGTCTTCAGAGTTCCGACAAGACTCTTTCAAACATGACACTCCAGTTAAAGTGTTCAGTCACTAAAACCACCATTGGAAACCGGTCTTATTGAATTTATGCCAAGGAATGTATTGCCATGATTCATTCATTAAGAATTGCCAAATTTCAGAGGGATAATATAGGGAGAAAAATACAGACCTGCTTTAAGATTTTTTGATTTTCCTTGCCAGTCCTTTCCATGAATTTTCAGAGTAATATTTTCCAAATGCATTATAACAAAACACTGTCTCCAAATACTAAGAAATTTAAAATGACATGTTTATGGATTTCATCATAATGCAAGAGACATAGAATTTTGTTCTTTCTGTAAAACCCAAAATTCTATAATATTATAAAAAATAATCATTAGTTATAACTGTATTTGACAAAGGTTCCTATGTACCTTCAACATTTAAGGCATTTCAGAGCCTATTTGGATGATCTAAAGCCAATTCTAGATCAAGAGAAAGTTTCTTAAAATTCAAACCCTTGAAAGATTGTCAAATTTGACTTTACCAAAAGATTAGATATCAAAGTGTATTAGACAGGAACATATGCTAGCAAACTTTAGTTCCTATGATTAAAAGATGATCTATTTTATTAAATACTTGATTAATATAATTATTTTACTAGAAAAGAACTGACCAAAATAAGGCTTATTTTCTAACTTCATTTGTCCTTGGGTATGGATAGCAAATGACACTAATTGGATCTCTCTCATCAGTCTCCCTGAGGAATTTGGCATAAGCTATTTACATTCTGTTTAGGGAGGCAAAATACAAATCATTGAGTCTTAAGTGTCCTTGGTTTAGGGAAGGCAGAGTTTTCTAGATCAGTGGTTCTCAACCTTCCTAATGCCGTGACCCTTTAAGACAGCTCCTCATGTGATGGTGACCCCCAACCATAAAATTATTTCCGTTGCTACTTCATAACTGTAATTTTGCTACTGTTATGAACTGTAATGTACATATCTGATATACAGGATGTATTTTCATTGTTACAAATTGAACATAATTAAAGCATAGGGATTAATCACAAAAGCAATATGTAATTATATATTGTGAAATATTTATTTCTAATTACAAATAAATGAAATTTTGTCTTGAATCGTGGTGTAGCATGGGCAACACTCTTCATATAACAACAGTAAACTACATTGCTACATTTTGCTACACCGAGGAGCGGTGTGTTGGTTCCTAAGACCCTGGGAAATAGGTGTTTTCCCATAGTCTTAGGCGACCCCTGTGAAAGGGTCATTCAACCCCAAAGCGGTTGAGACCCACAGGTTGAGAACCACTGTTCTAGATGGATGCAAGCTGCTGCTTTAATATCTCAGTCTCCCTGTTCTGCTTGTCCTGGCTTACTGGCTTCTATAATTTAATCAATTATCTTTTAACATTTCTTTTTACAAACTTTTTATAACTTTCAGAAATAACCACCTTTAGAAACAACCTTCTTTTCCCCTCAAAATGCATAACCATGCTTCAGTCCTACTATTAAGTATTTCTACTCTAATAGTCTTTCTTTCTGTCATACCATCAGCAACTTGAACAGAACTTTTTTAATGTATTAGAATTCTTCAGTCTCAGAAACGTTAATTTTTCAATGATTATCAAAAAGTAAACAGCCAGCATTTATGAACACACTTTAAACACACTTTTACTTTCAAGAAAATTTACCTTCAACAAAGTACAAGAGACCTTCTGTAATAAAAACTAATAGCAGGGAAATTAAAACTTGTCTAGCAGTTAATGTTTCAGGTTTCTTTTTATACTTAGATGTTTATCATTTAGCCCAGCAATGCTCCAAAGTCTTTAAGTTAATGAAGACCATAGAAAATTATGTATAGGCATATGTGGAGCTAGAAAAAGAAGGGTCAGGTCCTAGCTGCTGGGATTTAAACTGCTACATTCTTCCTCAGAGATAACATCTAAGGTTACTGCTATGGCTTCTGTTGCTGGGCCAGCCCTTCCCTCAGCTACTTGATCTACAATTGTGAGCATTACCTTAGTTTTCTGTTTATGTCTATCTTATTCTTATGTACATAGATCTTCTGAGCCTCTTTTAACAACTTTTCTGCACTCTGTCCTTCCAGTTCTCTACCTTTGTAGTTTTCTTGAAATGTCAGGCCAACTATTGGTGACAAAATGCAATTTTCTTTAAATTAAATCTTTATTATTCAGATTATTACATTTGTTTCTCTTTTTTCCCCTCCATAGCTCCCTCCACCCTGCTCCCAGCCCTCCCTCTATCCTTACCTCCATCCCGTTGACCTTATCCATAGGTATATAATTTTTGTCCAGTCTCTCCCTGTACACCCCTCACTCCTTTCCCCCTGAGAATTATCAGTCCACTCCCTTTCTGTGCTCCTGATTTTATTATATTCACCAGTTTATTCTGTTGATCAAATTTTTAATTCACTTAATTTTTTGATTCACTTGTTGATAGATATGTATTTGTTGTTCATAATTTTTTATCTTTTACCTTTTTCTTTTTCCTCTTCTAAAAGAGTACCTTTCAACATTTCATATAATACTGGTCTGGAGTTGATGAACTCCTTTAGCTTTTTCTTATCTATGAAGCTCTTTATCTACCCTTCAATTCTGAATGATAGCTTTGCTGGATAGAGTAATCTTGGTTGTAGGTTCTTGCTATTCATCACATTGAATATTTCTTGCCATTCCCTTCTGGCCTGCATCGTTTCTGTTGAGAAATCAGCTGACAGTTGTATGGGTGCTCCCTTGTAGGTAATAAACTGTTTTTCTCTTGCTGCTTTTAATATTCTCTCTTTGTCTTTTGCTCTTGGTATTTTAATTATGATGTGTCTTGGTGTAGTCCTCTTTGAATTCCTTTTATATGGGGTTCTGTGTGCTTCCTGGACTTGTAAGTCTATTTCTTTTACCAGATGTGGGAAGTTTTCAGTCATTATTTCTTTAAATAGGTTTTCAGTATCTTGATCTCTCTCTTCTTCTGTCACCCCCACAATTCTCATGTTAGTATGCTTGAAACTGTCCCAGAGGCTCCTTACATTATCTTCACATTTTTGGATTCTTTTTTTCTTTTTGCTTTTCCAGTTGAGTGTTTTCTGATTCTTTATATTTCAAATTTTTGACTTGATTCTTGCCTTCTTCTAGTCTGCTGTTAGGTTTCTGTATAATATTTTTTATTTCAGTCAGTGTATGTTTAATTTCTAGTTGGTCCTTTTCCATCTCTAGTTGGTTCTTTTTCATCTCCAGTTGGTTCTTTTTCATCTCCTCTTGGGTCTCGCTAACTTTATCCAACTTTTCTAGGATATTCTTAAAAAAACCTTATAAGCGTGGTTTTGAACTCTATATCCAGTCATTTGTTTTCCTCCATTTCTTTTGTTTGTGATCTCTTCCCTTGTCATAGCATTTTCACTATGCTGGGAGAACTTCTGTGTTGGATTCAGCCTTATGATACCAGACTTGCAAAACTGCAAAAGCCTCTCTGTTGAGCTTGGGATGGGTGGTGTCTCAGGGCTTAATGGACCACCTTGCCTTTGAGTCTGCCCCGCCCTCCACCACCCCTGAGTCTCATGTGACTGTGTAATTGCTCGAGCGGTCCCTGTGTGCGGGCGTGCTCACTCTCGCTCTCTTGCAGTGCCCCTAGACTGCTGCCTTTCCAGCTCCCCTGCACTCTGGGACCATATGAGTCTGGGTCCCCAGGGTTTCACCCGAATCTAGAGTTTAGTGGAGTTAGAAGTGAAGCAGTTGGGATGTTTTGTCTCCCGCCCTCTTGTGAAAGCCAGTGGCACAATCAGCAGTCGGTCTTCTGTGCTCAGCGCTGTGTGTGTCGCCCGACTTCTGCCCTCCTGCAACTCCCCCAAATTTCTGTGTACTTCTCCCTTTTCACAGTCCAAACTCCCCCCATATGAGTTTTGTCTCGACCTGAGGTTTAATGTCATAGGATAAGGGGTTCAATGCAGTTGGGAGTCTCTGTCTCCCTCCTGCCAGAGAAAGCCAGCCAGGTACTCTGGCACCCGCTCTCTCCACATGCGTGTCTCCGTACCTCAGTATTTTGCAGCTCCTCTGGGTCTCTGTGAGCCCCTCTCTTTCCTTCTAGTTGTAGAATTTCCACTCAGCCAGCTTTCCTGTGGTTCTGGATGATGTCCATTCTGGCTTTTAGTTGTAGTTTTGAAATTGTTGTGCAAGGCAACAGTGTAGGTGTTTATCTATGCCGCCATCTTGGTTCTCCTCTATGTAATTTTTAATATTTTTTGGCCCAATAGGTCCTCAGAGTCTGGCCCAGAGTACTTTCTCGTTTGATTTTTTAGTCTTGGTAAAATTTGAAAGGCCCTTCTTCTTTGCCTTGATGAATATTGAAGGCCTTGCTTAGGTTCTGAGTCCCACTGTTGCTCCCAGGTTTGGAAATCTTATATCTGCTGAAAGCACACCAGGGCCAGCCAAGTGCTTCTTTTCCCAGATAGCTATAGCATTCTATTTCTGTCTGTCCTTGCTCTTGATCAGGCTTTAAAAAAAAAACAAAAAAAAAACTTTTACAGTCAGAGAGCACAGTCAGTCTCGAGTGACTGGACTTTCATTATTAACATATTTGTAATTTTTACTCAAAAGGCTTTATCCAAATTCTTCATTTCAGTTATATCTATTGATTATATCTTAACAACTTTGAGATTGTAAAGCCAATTATTACCTAAATCATTTTCTTGACCAATTACCATGATTGCCCTTTCTAAGGAAAAGACATACTAATCTGGTGGGAGTCATATGCCCTGAGCAAGAACTGCCCATTATCATGGAAGCATTAATTTTGTTATCCAACCCAGCCTGCATAGCTTATTTCCTTGTGTAATTTCAAGTATATTGTATTGTTCTAGTTTAGTTCAAAAATAATTTCTTTTTAGGGTGAGTGTAGATCTTAGTGTCACCTCAGGCCCCTTGAGATGTCACAAAGCTGTCTCTCAGTTAAATTCTCAAAATAATTACATTCAGAAAATGTCAAATATATCCACTTTCAAGATTATTAAAACTTAAACCAGTTAAAGTTTTGGTATTGACCACATAATTAATCCTTTACTAATCAGGCCAATAAAATAATAAAATATTATATTTTAAAGTTCCTCTGCTGAATATTCTGAGGTAGTTTAAGAAGCATCCAGTAACTTTATTCTGCTAAGCTTGGGGCCAGAAACCTCTTGCTTCTGTGCTTAAGAGTAAATTGGCCCTTTTTTCTGTTCTTTTCTTCCACCTTCTTCCCCTCCACTCTGCATTAAGCATTTACTCTATCCTTGGTTGGGGAGATAAGGATCTGTTAGCTACAAGCAAACTATAAACTAGCTAGTGATTCTTTGTTTAAACGTCCTTGAGATCTTTATGACCCTTTTACAACTCTTTCAAATAGTCTTAGAATCTTAAAATTTTTAACCCAGCACAGCAAAATCATAAATCATGGAAAAGCAAATTAAAGTCCCTAAAAGTTAGCTGGAATTGCATCATGGACATACAGACAGAAATCTCACTAGCTAAGAGTTTCTGGCAGGTTAATACCCTGCAGAAAGAGCAAGATGATCCCCAAGAATAAGGATTCTCGGCAGCTGCTGGGACATCCTGAAATCTCTGTTACGTGTTCAGCCCCACTACACACTCCTGGGCTTTCCCCAAGGCGGGACTTGCCCCATCTTTAAACAAATTAAAGAGAGACATAAAATATCAACAGACACTCATGCTTCCCATACTTGGCCATAAGCTAGGGGCCCCTGATTTCATGGAGAGACATCTGCAATGCCGGCAGCAATCTGGGCCCTTCTTGAAATTCTTTAGCATACATTCAAAGGCAGCAGGTTTAGAGGAGTGACTTCCCATGTTTGCAGTTAGGCCGTGTAATCCGCTCCCAGTTAACAGAGACACAGGACAACACAAGGTAGCTTATGCTTCACGCAGGCTCTCACACTCACCTTCATACACCATTCAGTCCGAGTTTTGACTTCCACCCATGGAAAGTCCTGAACTGAGGCAAATATTTGCCTAAGTAGTAATCAGCTACTTCTTCTGCCCCTAAAGTCAGGCCTAAACTCAGACTGGTCTCTCAGAAAAAATCCCACCGATCAGATGTCTGGTTCCAAAAAAGGCTTTCCTGTCTTCCTTGGGGTCCACTGGAGCGCTAGCAGGGAGCCCTGGTCAACCAGACCCAGTGAGGACTGAGACTCACTAAATCACTGGAGAACACCTTCCAGTCATCAGGGGCTCGGTTAAGTAGGCCCACCTGCTTGCTCTTGCACAGTGGTGCCTCAAAGGGGCAACTTCGGCGGCATGTTCCCAGTCAGGAAAACCATTTTTATGTTACAGAATTTACGAGGCAACTGAAAAATACGCACATAGGAGTACCTGGAGATACAGGAAAAAAACATTTATTTTCAGATGTTTTGCATGTACTAGTACAGTGACTCAGGGTAGACTGTTTCTCTCCAAATCCTGAGCAAACCAATATGGAGGAAGCTTGTCCTTTATACCCTTTGGTTTCTTTGTCCCCCAAATAAGGATTAGACATCTGGACCTTTTGCAGACTTTGCAAAAAGTCCCATGTTTTGGGATAGGGGCCATGAGATCACATGTAAAGACCTGGCTTGGTGCCAGCACTAATAACCCCTTCTTGGGGGCGTGTATTGTTCATGGTTTATAGCCTCTGTAAAATGTAAACTGGTTTTACAAGACCAGATTGTGGAGAAAGGGGTAATGACTTAATTATAGGCTATCAAAAATTTATATTATGTTATTGGCACAGATACAGATTGCTAGCCCCCCAGCAATAAGAAATGTCTTATTTTCCCCATCAGGAGTATTACCAGAGACAAGCCATGTTTCCTATTGCAAAAGGATTCATTCAACAATAAGTTAACAATGTTAAGCTTGTTTTAAAATGTAGCCTCTAAGTATATAATGCAAGAATAGACAGAACTAAAGGAAGAAAATAGCTATTATAACAGGAGAGCAAACATAAATCACTGACTTTATTTCTGCTAAATAAATATTTCTTTTAAAAAATTTATCTGTTAGACTCACAGATGCAGGGAACAGACTGAAGATTGCCAGAGGGGAAAGGAGTTGAGGGATTGGATGAAATATGTGAATGGATTAAGGAATACAAATTGGTAGTTACAAAATAATCATGGGGATGTAAAGTATAGCATAGAGAATATAGTTAATAATCTATCCTATCTAATAAAAGAGCAATATGCAAATTGACTGTACCTCTGCTATACCCACAAGCAATGCCTACCAGCCATACCCACCAGCCAATTGGAGCAAATATGCAAATTAACCCAATCAAGATGGCTATAGCCACAGAGCAGGAGGAAGGCTTGGGTTGCCCTTGGAGATGAAGGAAGCCAAGCTTTCCACAAATCATAGCTAGCCCAGGCCTCCACTTAAGGCAACAAAGTTTCAATAGCTGCCACCATAGAGTGAGCAGAAGGCTTGGCTCTGCTCTAGGCTACAAAGTTTCAATTGTAGAAGATAAATAAATCCCAGATACCAGGCCTCCACTTGGGTCACTGGGGGGCATGGCCAGACTGCAAACCACCTCAGGCCCCTTGCCCAGGCTACCCCACACCTCAAGGGAACACCCACCCTGATCCAGGACACCCTTCAGGGCAAACCAGCTGGCCCCCACCCATGCAGCAAGCCTCTATCCTATGTAATAAAAGAGTAATATACAGATTGACCATTACTCCAACACACAAGATGACTGCCCCCATGTGGTCAAAAGATCCTGCCTCCATGTGGACACAGATGGCCACCACAAGATGGCCAGCAGGGGAGGGTAGTTGGGAGGGACCAGGCCTGCAAGGGAGGGCAGTTGGGAGTGATCAAACCTGGAGGGAAGGGCAGTTAGGGATAATCAGGCTGGCAGAGGAGGGAAGTTGGGAGTGACCGGCCTGCAGGGAAGGGCAGTTGGGAGGGACCCAGACCTGCAGGGGAGGGCAGTTAGGGATGACCAGGCCTCCAGGGGAGGGCAGTTAGGGGCAAACAGGCTAGCAGGGGACCAGTTAGACATCAATTCGGCTGGCAAGCAAAAGCAGTTAGGGGCAATCAGGAAGACAGGCAGGTGAGCAGTTGGGAGCCAGCAGTCCTGGATTGTGAGGGGGATATCCGACTGCCCGTTTAGGCCTGATCCTATCTGGTTCAGGCCTAAACGGGCAGTCGGACATCCCTCAAGAGGTCCCAGATTGGAGAGGGAGCAGGCTGGGCTGAAGGACATCATCCCCTCCCCACCCCCCGTGCATAAATTTCATGCACCAGGACCTCTAGTGTGTGAGTGTGTGTGTGTGTGTGTGTGTGTGTGTGTGTGTGTCCAGATGACTGGATGACCACCTGGTAGCTGTGACACACATTCACATACATTGACCACCAGGGAGCAGATGCTTAATGAAGGAGCTGCACTCCCACAGTGGGAGTGCCACTCAGTTGACCAATGAGTGCCAGACACTGAGGTCATGGCTGGTGAGTGCAGCTTCAATGGTTTGAGACTCTCCTGTGGGCACTCCCCCTCAAAACCCAAGTGGCAGCAGCAGCAGGCACAGTGGGGTTGGGATGAGCGCAGTGTCACAGCACTCAGCCTGGGCTCGGGCTCCTCTCTGACCACCAGCTATTTTGCGCACTACTTTGTGCTATCCCGGCTCAATACAGACAGTGGACTGGAGCCTGCTGAGCTGGTGGTAAGGCTGGGCTGTGGCGACATGGAGGTCCACTGATCCCTGCAGGCCAGGCCAGGGGACCCCACTGGCACATGAATCCAGGCACTGGGCCTCTAGTATTATAATAACTATGTATGGAGTCACATGAAATACAGAGGAAATCACATTGTGAAGTATAGGATTGTCCATCCACTTCACTAGACATCTAAAAAATATAGAAAATGATACTGAATGTAAACTATAATTAAATTTTTTAAAATTTTTATTTGTTAAATAACGCTATTCACTAACAAGAGTGAGACTCCACGAGCAACCTAAATTTCCTGTCACAAGACATTTGCCACTTTACTATTCTTTTAAAAAAATATCTAGTCAAGACCGCTTAAGGTCAGGTTTTTAATTAAAATTTCACTGGAGTAAAACTTTTTATTTTTCAAAGAAGCATGCTTCCGCCTGTTTTGGATACTAATCCTTTATTGACTATTACCCATGCAGAGATTGTTTCATTTCTGACAATATTCATCCTAAGTTCTTACAGCCAATGTTCCATGACAACTAGAAATCACACCTTGTACTTAAAACATTTGACTGGAAATATATCTTGGCATAAAAACAATTTATAGCACCAAAGAGAAAGAAGAGTTATTTTTTTCACAAAGTGAGTGTGTGACTGAAGAAGATAACAATTCATGAGATACTCACCATTAATTTAGAAGATTTACTGGATCGTATAAATATATAGCAATAGAATGTACCAAATACAATTAGTACCTAATACATTGTGTATAAGTTATAGTTGTCAACTACATGCTAGCATTGGCAAAGAAAACTGGATAGTTCAAGATCAATTTTAACTCAATTCTCCCATCACCACCAAAGGCTTTTAAATTACCTTGAAGACTTAAATATGCATTACACCATAAATATTGAAGACTCATCAGTTCAGAATATTTTTTAATTGAATGATACAAAGAAGAAATTACTGTTGAAATTTCAATTAATGCTTAGTGATCACATGAGTCAGACTTTTATATGTCCAATATCATTTAATCTTTAGAACAATCCATGAAGTTTCTAATTTTTTAGTTTATCTTCTTTTACATTCTGATCTGTTAGTTAATTTAACAATAAGAGTCAAGCTTATAAATCTTTAGTGCTTGGTTATATTATAATGAAGTCTGCTGCTAAAGAGAGATAAATGATGAGGAATGTGGGCTCTTATTGTTTCTCCTTCAGTTTTTGCTAAACTGTAAAAATTTAAAGATAACTTGATTTATGCATTTGATCGTGTGTATTGGTCTCTTAATTTCCCTATAGAGGGACAGCAATATTACCCTATCAAATGACCCTGTAACACTCAAAGTACTTGTCCAGGAAAAAGTAAATGTTCACAGGCAAAAGAAAAACATATCATTTGAAGTTATCCCATATAACATCATGATAAATTGCTACAATATTTCTAAATAACTATTTTGTGAAACATCAGTACATTTAGTCATAACCAAAAATTACATCTAAATAATTTCTAAAAATTGTAATTCTATATATACAAATATGTGTGTGTATAATTCCAACCATGATGAAAGCTACAAAGGAGAGGTACAAACATATCCTGCCCTCAGAGAGAGCATACACTAGTGGAATGGGAAATTTGGACTGGAAACTCTGGGTGTTTCCCTGGGCAGGATGGTCTCCTGGGCTCTTGTCCGGTGCAGTGGAAGAATGAAACCATGGATGAAAGGTGGTATAGCAAAAAGGCAGAAATTTATTGAGAAACAAGCACAGACTCCCTTGCGGGAAGGGGAAAAAGTCCCACTGAGTCTTTCTCCTACGCTTTATAAAGGCTGCAGACCTGTGTGCCTTTGTATACCCTGGATTGGTCGCTATCTCCTTCTGATTTGGTCACTATAGCAACTCCAGAGTGCAAAGGTCAAACCTCACAAGGGACACATGGGGCCCTCCTTTTTCTCTCTTATTGTTTCCCTATTCTCTTTGGGCTTTCTTCTTCCCTTTGAATGAGGGGCTTCCTTCCCTTGTAAATGTATACCTTTCTGCAGCTCCCAGTTCCCTTATTCTATGGAAATGTGCCTTCTGTGGTTTCCAGCTCCCTTATTCTATGGAAATGTGCCTTTTGCAGCTCTCTAGCCCTGATTTTCTTTTTCCTTAATTTTTTTAAATTTCCTAAACCTCCTTATTTCACCTCCAAAACTCCTATTTTACCCCCAAAACTTCTTTCACTACTACAATACCATTTTAAAAATAATACAAAGGTAAGTACAATAAATTTCTACAGACCTTATTTTTTCTACAGATATTATTTTTCTAACTATCTCAAACACTATTCCTTCATCAAAAAGGTATTTTCTTCAAATATTCTTTAACTGAAACTTTGTACCATTTCATCAATCGCTTCAAAATATTAGATCAATTTCTAATTGATAAATTAATTCATCCAAGTGATTTAATTAAAATTACATAGATCTAGAATAGGAAACAAAATAGCAATTCCTCAAAAATCCAAGTAGCAAAGATAAAAACAAAACAATTAACTAAATAATTAAGGATCTGTAGTAAACACAGGATGGGGCAAAAGTAGGTTTAAAGTTGTGAATACCATAGTTTATTCTTGTATTATTAAGCATTGTAATTTTTCATATGAACAACTGTAGACCTATTATTACCCATTCTGTATTATATGCAAGACATAAACAATAATGAGCATAAAGGGAGGGGAGATATTTATTTCTCTTTAGGGAGAGCAAACAATTAATAGAAAACTATAATGGGTAAACTATTATATTGATCCATAGACAGAGATTATCACAAATCTTGGTACAGAAAGGTTGAAAGTAAATTCACTAGCAAGGGGATAATCAAAATTAAAGGTCAAGAATGGACATAACTCTGATGGGAGCCATAATAAATGAAATCCAGTATGTTGTATGAAATTTCACTGAGAAGACAGAAAAAAACAATGTTTTCATGGAAGATGTTAAAAGGGAAGGGGTGATTTCAGCAACAGGCAGAAAATTGGGAGGCGGTCCACTCCTAAATAAAAACACAGCATATTCATGAAGGTAGGAAGCACTTGACATTCATATTCACATCCTTCAAAGGAGTATACACAACAGGCCAAGACTGCAATTCTGACAATACAAAGATGGATAAACTACATATCACACTGAAATAGAAATTTTAGGGGTCAAATAAGACAGGTTTATGAAATTTTAGAAATTTTGGAAATTAAGGGGACCGTTGAGGAAGCACATGGCTGCAGAGCAGCAGAAGGTATATTTCCATAGAATGGGGGAGCTGGGAACAGCAAAAGGTCTATGTTTATAAAATAAAGAGAAGGAAGCCCTTCATGCAGATTCCAGAAGGAGAAGAAGAAAGTCCAAAGGGAATAGGAAAACAATAAGGAAGAAGGGGGTTGAACTTCACATGTCCCATGTGAGGTTCCATCTTTGAGCCCAGGAGTTACTATAGTAACCAGTCTAAGGGAACAGTGACCCATCAGGGGGGCTATCAAGGCACCAGGATCTGCAGCCTTTATAAGCCATAGGGAAAAGAAACTTAATGGGACCTTTTCCTCCTCCCTACCTGGGAGTTCATTCTGTAGGACTCTTTCCCTCTCTTTCCTTCTCCCCATGTGGGAATCTGTACTTGTTCTTCAATAAATCTCCACCTTTGCTATGCCATTTTCTGCCCGTGGATTCATTCTTCAATTCTGGCAGACAAAGAATCCGGGTTCTAGTCCAAAAATTCCGTTTCAGCACTTTCAAGTTGCTCTTAATCTCATGAAATAGATGTTGTCCATGAAAATCAATGACACAATGTTTGGAAATAAGAAACTCAATAATTGTCCAAATCATAAAAAGTTAAGGGGTGAAAGTGAGATAGCAACAAAAGAGGTTTTCTGTTAAAAAGAGACCAAAAAGAGACAGGTTGATGACTTGAGAAGGTAACACAATCAAGAGCATAATTTTATTTTAAGAAAGGTGAGTTAGGAATTATATTCAGTTGAAAATGAGAATTGAATGCTTAATTTTGAAAAGATGATGATTAATGAAACTGCATTCCAGAGAAAGCAGAGAGAATTAGACCTTCAAAGAAGAAGTTTGCTTCTGTACAAGAAATAAGTGGGCCCTTTGAAGTGGAAGCTACAGATTCTTCCAGAACCCTCAATCGCAGGAAAAAAAAGTGATTTGTCATCCTCTTGGCTGCTGCTTCCCAACTGTGGGAAATGGTGCTACTTTTCCCAACCATTTGCTTTCACTGCCTTTATACAAAGAGAATTTTGGATTTTAACTCATTGCCATAATCCTGCCCTCTATGCAGAGTATACCACCCTAACTCATTGACAAAGTGGCACCCTAACTCATTGACAAATAGCACCCTGACTTACTTTGGCATTGTTATGGTAATAAGAATAGATAGAAATAAGAAAGTATTAGAATAGAAGTAAAGGTATTGAAATAAGAATTAAGTAAACATTAAGTGTGAAACCAAAAAAACATAGATGAACATACCCAGGGTGGCGTGCATATACCCCCAAATAACGGAACCCCTGGGACCCACTGATAAGACACACTGAAGGATATAAGAGGAGACAACTTGAGAGAACATCAGAGACGCTCGCTCTGCTCCTCCACAGACTGTCGCTCTCTGTTCCCCTGTCCATTCCTGCCTAAGCTCTGTCACGGACTGAAATCCAAACCACGAGCCGGTAAACCAGGCCTTGGTGGACTCTGAGCTGCAGCTGCATCTTGTTGTGGTTCCGAGTGTGTGTCTGTCGGCATGGATCTCTGATTGGCATACCGAGGTCTGGAACCCATCAGGACTCTGGTAAATAAGCTGGGTGTGATTCGTGCATTCTGTTTGTCTTCTGTTGTTAATTTATGCTCGGCCGAACTCATAAGTAAGTACCTGGGGTCGCCGTATGGTCTGTCCTACGGTAATTGGAACAGGCATTATAATGTGAGCTGAAGTCACTGCAATTTTTGTTGATGTTACTGCAATAAAGCCAAATAGCAAAAACCATTACTTTCCAAGTCTTTTTCTGAAAAATACTTCTCACCTACCTCAATGAGGACTGGGACATTTAGACATTCTTCCTTTCCTTCTATTGCGGTTATCAATCAATACTGCAGGTAGTTGGTAATTGCAATGTTGTATTCTTTGTCTTATAATTAACTCCAAAAATTATATAAGCTTTAGGCCCTTCCACACTCAGATCTTTCCCTAATGGGAACAAAATGGAGCTATTCCATTTAACTTGATCATTTCACAAAGAAAGAAATTAAAGCCCTAAGAGATTAATAAAATTTCTCCAAGGCCATACTATTCATTGGTGATAAGATCCGTTCTGAAACTGAGACCTTTTCATTTCCATTGCAGAGAATGATATATCCATTTTCACCCAAAATGTAAAGTTGTTATTTAAGGTATTTGTAGTAGCTTTTAGGTGATAAAACTTCATTATTTTAACAGACTATATTTTCTAAAGTTCTTTCTTATATTTTCAGCAACAAATTCTTACCACTAAACTATAAATAGTTATTTTAGAAGTAAGCCTTACTAAACAAGTCTGGTATGGTCTTACTACTAACTCTACCCCTCAGCTCTTTTTTGCTTAAAAAACTAGAAAGTTACTTCTTTCTAACTATGTCTTAGAGTTATTTTGCACATTAAATAAAAAAATAAATATAAAATGATTTCTCAACTAACACATATGTTACATTTACATTTTAAATTTTTTATAATATTGGATCTAGTTTACAGAGAGAACTTGAATAGAACCTGAACTTTTAAAAAAATAAAATAAAATGGTGACAAAGGAAATATATTTTGAATTAGTAAGAAGAAGCCTGGAATACTTCCCAAGAGAGATTTTGAAAGGGAAACTTTGGGGCCATCTAGCTAACAAAGTTTTGATTGAAAGACAATTGTAAATTTATTTTATATTCATAGGCTGGAGCCATTCAGGTTGTCCTACTTCAAAACAAATGAGAAATTTCCTCATGGTACTGAGTAGAAGGAAAGTTAATTGTCTTAAGCAATTACTGTGATTTTGTTTTATGGACATTGTGAATTCTTTTTATCAGATTGAATTTTTCTTTTAACTCTAGCTTATTGAAAAGTGGGGAAAAATTTGTAGTCACTTCCAAAAAGTTTACAAAGCATTCAGGTCTGGATCTCCTGCAGTGTCCATACTAAATAAATCAGAGCTATATCATACCTTCAGTCTAAAAGCCCTGGTATTAATCCAGCTTATCATGCTAGATTTATTTCATCCAACAGAATATATTTCTCTCAGCGCTTAATGGCATCACTAACTAAACCCACACAACAAATTTTTCCACACAAATTTTTTAAAGCATTTGTAAATTCAAAAACATAATACACATTTGAAGTGTTATTAACCCAGAAATCAAATTATCTACTACTACAAAATCAAGAAGAAATACACTCATATGCTTTCCATAGGTCCAAAATCAAAGCAATTACTGTTGCATAAGAGGGCAGCAGACTTCAAATATGTTGCTGCATGACTGAGTTTAATTTTGATATATCTAATTATGTCACAAAAAGTTTCCTTCTGTCATATAAATTTTTGCACTAACAACCTTATGATTCTCTACTGTCATCTTGAACTACCTGTGACCAAAGACGTTAGCTCTATCAGGTACTCTTCTAGAAGTGTTCATCCAAGACTTCTTAAAACCACAAATTAATTAAAGATTAATGTGAGTTACTGGTACTTTCATTTATAATTTTAATTTTTTTCAATTATAGCTTATATTCAACATTATTTTGTATAATTTTCGGGTATACAGCATAGTGGTTGAACATATTTACAGTGTGATTTCCCCAATAGTTCATATACCCATCTGGCACCATTCATAGTTATTACAATAATAAAGGCCAGGTGCATGAAATTTGTGCCCTGGGGGAAGGGAGTCCCTCAGCCCAGCCTGCACCCTCTCCAATATGGGACCTCTAGAGGTATGTCCAACTGCCCTCTCACAATCTAGGATTGCTGGCTCCCAACCACTCACTAGCCTACCTGCCTGATTGTCCCTAACCACTTATGTCTGCCAGCCTGATCACCCCCTAACCACTCTCTGCCAGACTGATTGACACCTAACTGTCCTCCCCTGAAGACCTGGTCACCCCTAACTGCCCTCCTCTGTAGGCTTGGTTCCACCCAACTATCCTCCCCTGCAGGCTTGGTTGTCCCTAACTTCCTTCCCCTGCAATCCTGGTCACCTTTAACTGCCTTCCCCTGCAGGCCTGGTTACCCCTTATTGCCCCCCTCCTGCTGGCCTGGTTGCTCCTCACTGCCCCCCTCTGCCAGCCTAGTCAGTCATCACTGCCCTTCTGCCAGCCTAGTCGCCCCATGCAGACTGCTGGTTAGTCATTTGGTTGTCCCTCACTAACCCCCCTGCCAGCCTTGTCACCCCCACATAGCCTGCTGTTTGATTGTTACTATGAGGGCATTGTGACCAATTTGCATATTACCCTTTTATTAGTATAGATTTTCTCCATTCTGTACTTTCCAACACCATGACTTTTTTCTAATTCCCAATCTGTACTCCTGAATCCTTTCACCTTTTTCACCCAGTCCCCCAACACCCACTCCCTCTGGCAGCCATCAGTCTGTCCTCTTGTATCTTTGAGTCTGTTTCTGATTTGTTTGTTCATTTATATTGTCCTTCAGATGCTTCCGGTGGCTTACATTGCTCTAATCCTCTGGTAGTCACAAGTCACTTAAATTATCTTCCAGTTTTGCCAATGTTCATCTAAGTCCTTCAGAGCCAATGATCCATTACAGTGTAGGTGGTTCCTGGATTTAAAACACTTGGATGAAAAAATATATTGGCATCAAAACAAGAAAGAAGAAATACTCCTCTTTTGACAACCTGAATTACTGTCAGGAAAGGATGTGGTTTATTGAACTTTCCATGTTAACTTAGAAATATTATTACCTTACTGTTTGGACATGCAATTGCTTACTAACTGATTTAGGAACTAAGGTAAGCAAACCAGTCATATAGTTTATGACTGTTGATTATGTCATCAGAATTTTTAAGGCAACAAAATGCAACTGAAATCAAATTATATTAGGTGCAGTAATTTAAAACTAAGATCAACTCTCAAAATGTGGCTTTGTTCCTATACTAACTATGACCACTACAATATTTTTAAAACCCTAACAATGTAAATATTCTGGAATTTTAACAACTAGCAACATGTCTGACATCAACATTAAATAAATATTGAATGAATGATGGAATAGCTAAATTTTATGACATGGAAATTATAAAGGTCTAAATTTTTCAATGAAGATATTGAGGCACAATGAGTTAAAATAGCTTATCTGCTATTACCCAGAAAATAAATGATGGTATTAACTTTGAAGCAAAATGACCTGACTATAAATTCACTTGACTAATTTCTACAGCATGCTATATCACATATAACGTTAGTTACATTTATGAAGATGAGTTAGATTTGGAAGGTAACATGAAATACTGGTTAACTCTGCATGCAGGTGTTGAAGTGACAGACTTGAGACACAAAACTTCTCTCATCAAATTAAGGAAGGTTAAAATCATAGCAAGCATATTCTCCAAACACAATGCTTTGAAATTAAAAATCAACTGCAAAAAGGAAGCTGGAAAAACACAAGAATATGGAGATTAAATAACATGCTACTAAATAACAACTGGCTCAATGAAGAAATCAAAAGAAACATAGTAAAAATGAGAAAGATAATATGACATATCAAAATTTTGGGGACATATATGAGAGGTTAATATCCAAAATTGATAAAGAGCTCACACAACTCAAAAAAGTAAACAACCCATTTTAAAAGTGAGCAGAAGACGTGACCAAACATTTCTTACAAGAGAACATATAGATGGCCAATTAAGAAATAAATTAATCAATTGTGTATGATTTCTACTTGTCAACTACATGAAATCATTAGCCAAAGATATGACAAGAAAATTTGTTAGTTTAAGAGCAATTTCAACTCAATGCCCCCTCACCACCAAAACCTTTTATTTTATTTTTTTTAAATGTATCATATTGATTTTCCACAGAGAGGAAGGGAGAGGGATAGAGAGCTAGAAGCACCAATACGCGAGAAACATCCATCAGCTGCCTCCTGCATGCCCCCTAATGGAGTGTGCCACAACCAAGATACATGCTCTTGACCGGAATGGAACCTGGGACCCTTGAGACTGCAGGCCGATGCTCTATCCACTGAGCCAAACCGGTTTCAGTACCACCAAAACCTTTTAAATCACCTTTAAAATTTAAATATACATCAGATCTCAATTACCAGAAAACTATCATATCAAGATATTTTAAAAATTAACTGAAGTAAGGAAGAAATTCCTATTAAAATTTTGACTGACAATTAATAAGCACGTGGATCATATTTTATATAAGTAATCTCGTTTAATCTTCATAACAGTTATATCACATAGAATTCATATTATTTTATTTTGTGGATGACTATGTTGGCACATGTGATTAAGTTGTTGTCCATACAACATACATTTAAGCACAGAAGGGAGGTGGGATTCCAGACAGGCTACTTTGACTTCATCCCACATACACCACTAAACTACCCTATAACAAAGGCTTTCATACTTTTCTTGAAGCTTCCATTTTATATAAAAAGACATTTTAACCCTGCTACGTTGGCTTCTGTAAACGCATGCTTACTTAAAGAATAAGGAAAATAAGACTACTCCCATTACAAAGAGGCTGTGGATTACACCCCAGAACAGAGTTGTCAGTGCTGACACTGACCAGGACTTGAGATATGGTCTCCTGGCTCCTTCCCAGCATGTTGGCCTTCTTTCCCAGAAGACCCAGAAATCTCATTTCAAATTTGCAAGACAAAATAGCTAGGAAAGTATAATTAGAAAAGGTTTCCTCCATTTGAGGGGGGTGGTGGGGGAGGCGAGAATTTGAAAGGCACATTTTTCTCTGGTCCTGCGCTTAATAATATGTAACTCCCTTTCTCTAAGCACGGCTTGGTTTTTTTCCGGTCTTCTGTAACATTCTGACTGCAACTCAAAGACATATAACTTACATAACCTCATATAGACCCACAGGTACAACCATAAAATATTTCTTGAAAAATACAGACATGTAATGCAATCTGATATTTTCTTTCTGATCCTTCTTCTGCTATTCTTTAAGTAATGTTTGCAATCCTCTAGACCAGTGGTTCTCAACCTGTGGGTCGCGACCCCTTTGGGGGATCAAACAACACTTTCACAGGGGTGGCCTAAGACCATTGGAAAACACAGATATGATTCATAACAGTTGCAAAATTACAGTTATGAAGTAGCAGCAAAAATAATTTTATGTGGGGGTCACCACAACATGAGGAACTGTATTAAAGGGTCACTGCATTAGGAAGGTTGAGAACCACTGCTCTAGACTGATATGATAAATTACTAAGCGGTTGCATACACACTTCAGTAAGTGTTATAATTTCAAAAGTATACTAAGTAGTTAAGCTATTGAAAATCATTTAAATTGGGGGAATAAAATAACACAGTGGGAAAAAACTCAAACTCTAAAATCTGTCAAATTTAAGGTCAACCCTATCTTAAATATTTGTACAAACTAAAGTTAATTGACTTCCTATCAGTAATCTGATAATAATAACCTAAATTGCAAGGATTGATTGTGAGGATTAAATGATCTAATCCACATGAAATGATTATCAGATAGTCTAGGACATGATAAGGACTCAACAAATTATCCTAGCATACTTTTCTTAAATAGGCTCTTGCATAGATAATTTTTCTCAACTGAATACATTGATCACATATGAGTAAATCTCTCAGTACCTGGATTCATTATAAATAAAAAATTATCTGATATACTATATCCATTTGCCAGAAATTAAAAATGGTGTATGTAATTTCCTACACCCAGCATCTTTACTAGGCTAGAATATATTGAAGCCATTCACATTGTTATGATAATGAAGATTAACACCACATACTTATAGAACACAATGTATCTTAGAGTATTTTCTTATATTTTAAGCAGCTATTCATTAGCTACAGGAAATTTTCTTAAGCAATTTCCTTGTTTGATATTTTAATTAGCTCAAAAGCTTGTTTATAGTACCTTTAAATAAAATTACATCTAATGTTAAATAAAATTCCACTTAGGAAGGAAATATCAAATTAAGATTAAAAAACTATAAAGCCTATTTACTAACTCTCCCCCTTTCACCACAAGATATTTTTTCTTACTTCCAAAATTGAGACATGACATTTATTTTAACTTCCTTCTTTCCACATATCAGTTCTGATGCATATGCCTAGACATGGGAAAACCAGAACCACATTAATTTATAGCAGTGGTTCTCAATCAAGATTTTGTTTTGTGAACACTACCAGGCAGTTTGAAAATACTTTTGCCTGTCTTCCTGCCCCATGGATTGTGAAAGCATCCCAGGTAATTTTAATGTGCAGTCAAGTTTGAAAACTACTGTATTAGACCATTCTGTATGCTTTCCCAAGGCCTGGTAGACAGTGATTGGACTACAGTTCTGTGGATGAAGTTGCCAAACTGGCAACTGTAACTGTCATTTCTTTGTTTTGGTAAAGAAAATCAACCGAGAAGATTAGCTTCCCTCAACCTGTCTCTTGACTCCAACAAAAATCCAGACAAAGGTATTTAAGAAGAAAGATTTTCTGTAGAAGTTCTTTTTTCTCCTTGAATTTGCAAACTGTGGTTATGTAAACTGGCTGTCTGGCAAAAGTAAAATTAAGCAAGTTTGGTTGTTCAAAAGAAGAATCTCCAGCCAAGGTACGTATTAGAAATGCAGATGTAAGGATTTTGACTTTGAAGTTTGAATTTTTGCTTGGGTTCTCAAGGTTATTATTCTTACATGTGATAAATTATATTGGAATATAATTCAGCCTTTAAAAAGGAAAAACTTAGAACAACTTGAAGAACATTTTGCTAAGTAGAATAAGCCTGGAGGGGGAAAAAGCAAATATTGCATTAAAAAAGAATCTAAAAAACAGTCAAACTCATAGAAACAGAGAGTAGAAAGTGGTTGTCAGAGGCTGTATTTAGGGATATAGAGGTTGGTAAAAGGTACAAATCTCCCCGGTTATTATATGAATAAAGTCCTGGGATCTACAGTGTAACACAATGACTGTAACTGACAACACACTATTTTACAATTGAATTTTGCAAGGTGAATAAAACTTAAACATTCTTATCTAAAAATACAGAAAAATCAGATAAATATGCAAAATTATGTAGGTGTTAACTCAGTGAAGAGGATCTTTTCACAATGTATGCATGTAAAAATAATTACATTGGACTTTTTAAATAATCTTACAATATTATTTGTCAATTATACCTCGGAAAGCTGAAGAAAAAAAAACAGAAATAGTAATGCTACCTAAAAATCTTATGTGTATTTAAGAAAATATATGCTGTCAGTGTAAAGCTCACCAAATCTTTAACATTTGTGTCATGAAGAACAATCATACTGAATGGTTGTACATTTACATTCAGTTTCACAATCTGTTGACTCTTCTGCTGATATATGTTAATAACCTCTAAAGCCAATCATGAGTAGAAGAGTCTAAAAGACATACAAATAATATGCATTTCTGCTGTTTTTGAGGCGGGTATTTTATGTGTTCTTAAACTGTCTACGAAGAGAGCCTATTTAAAAAGCACGTTCAAGCGGGTGGCCTAATGACCATACCACTGTGGAATCTGTGGACCTCTCTTTCTATGTCATTTTCAAAGCTGGTACACATGATAAGTACCACACCAACCCCAAGGCAACCTGTCAACATGATGGTGCTTGAATTTAGTTGCCCAGAGCATAAGTTGTTATATACTGAAAAAAATTCAAATTAAAGACAAAAATTTCTTTTTCTTAATCTGGTCAATTGTAGATAATAATTTGCTTTGGGGAATCACATGGGAAAAAAGGTCAGAGCAACAGTACCTTAGTAGATTAATGTTAAAGGAGAGATACATGTTGTAATTATTTCTTTAAATAGAAATAAATAGATAAATCTTTAAATAGATAAATCTAATGGGAATTACTTTTTTGTTTTTAAAAATAAATTGTATTAAGAAATTAGGCTTTATAATAGTCCATTCACATTGACACTATCCCGATCATGAATTTATGGAAGTCTATAAATTTTTATTAATTTTAACAATTATTACCAAAAGTACAACCAAATAAGTTATATCTCTCCAAAGTAGTCACCACTGGAGGTCATAAGAATTGCCCAAAAAGCTTTGTTTTTCAAAAGGTATTTTAAAAAGTATCTGGGGTTACCTTTAATACAAGTCCTATCATTTAATTATAAGAAATCAAATATATAACAATATTGCTGTGCATGTATGCTTCTTCCTTTTCCCAAAACAAACATATTTAAAGGGCTATGGTACTCTTTTTATTTTTATTTTTTGTCATATCATAGAACACATATTAGAATCCTTTCCAAATTTTTAGTTTAAATTTTAAAAAATGATATTATCAATTTCATTAACCACTTGTGATCTCATCCTTTCAGGAACAATATTAAAAATGAAAGAATTAACTTTCATCGTCAGCCTCTTGGCTCTTACTGCATGTTTCACGGTAAGTTCCCACCAGTTCTAAATATTCTTCAATATACTTCTTAATTATAACTTCAAACAAAATTTTGATACCAATGATGTCCTCCTTTGTTATATAACAATATAGTATCAAGATGTCAATCAGTATAGATTTTTCCTATTTTCTTTTTTTAAAAATATGTTTTTATTGATTTCAGAAAGAGGAAAGGAGAAAGAGAGAGATAGAAACATCAATGAGAGAGAACCATTGATCAACTGCCTCCTACACACACCCTACTGGTGATCAAGCCTGCAACCTGAGCATGTGACTGGATGCTCAAACACTGAGCTATACCAACTTTCTTGAAAGGCCCTACTTTCTTTTTATTTTCTGTTTTACATAGTATGACTTTCTGGCTGGTAGTTTTGAGCATGAAGGAATAGAGGCAGGTAGAATATGGGAAACCTATTTCTTTATCTAGGAACATCTCTTCCTTTTTTTTTCAAAAGCACTACAATCAAACTATTAGAAAAATATAACTGAAATTTATTAAATGTTGTAAGGCTATGGGAAAATAGAAAGTTCAAGATAATTTTTTTAGAAGGACAACAAGATGCATTAATGCACAGATCTTTTTATAATCATTTTTATTAAAAATATTTATAGCCCTGACTGTTTTGGCTCAGTGGTAGAGCACCAACTTATGGACCAAAGGATTGTAGGTTCGATTAGTCAAGAACACATGCCTGTTTGCTGGCTCATCCCTGTGGGGGGTATGCAGGAGGCAGCCAATCAATGATCCTCTCTCATCATTGATGTTTCTATCTCTCTCCTTCTCCTTTCCTCTCAGAAATCAAGAAAAATATATTTTAAGAAAATATTTCTAAAGACTTAAAATTTAGAAAGCCTTTATGATCTCTAAAAACACAATGGTTACAGTTAACATGTTTCTTTCCATTGATTGAGGAGTAAATTCCTACATTACTATTTATTCCATTCTTTACTTTTTCACTTAAGGAAAAATAAAAAGAAAAAGAAGAAATACATTCATTCAAATTTTTGAAAAGCACGTGGTAGAGTCCAAAATACATAATGCAAAGAAGGAAGAAATAAATTCCATAGCCAGAAACATAAATTTAATAATACGAACCTCAGAGAAATAACAATTACCATAATATGGGCTGGTATTAAGATGACAGAGGAGAAAAAGTGCTCAAAAGTATGTTTCATTTTTTTTTTAATCTTTACTGTTGAACATATTACAGATGTTCCCTTTTTTCCACATTGACACCTCTAGCCCACCTGTACCCATTGCCTTAGACCTTTACTACACTATTGTCTGTGTCCATGGGTTTTGTATATATGTATACAAGTTCTTTGGTTGATCTCTTCACACTCACCCACCCCTGTCTTCTCTCTGAAATTCCACAATCTGTTTCATGCTTCTATGTCTCTGGGTTTATTTTGTTCAATAGATTCCACATATAAGTGAGATCATATTTTAATAATTTCTGACAGTCTACCGTGTGCTAAGCCCAGTGCTGAATGACACAAAAAGTACCAATGTTGAATTCAAAACCAGGAGCTTTATAGTTTAGGTTTTAATATCATAGTAAATACCTAAAAGAAACTATTCAGGAATTGTCTACATTACACAGTGAACAAATATATGTCAATAAGAACTTTCAATAGTACAAGCAAATGAAGTAGAATTATTGTTCTAGTAAATTTAATGACATCTGTGTAAATATATTCTTGGACAAGTGGTTCATTTTTACTATATTCTAATTATAATATTATGTTAAAATGGAAAAATATTTCATTTCATGGGAATCTGTATTAAAAAAAAAACATGTGATCTAATTATTCAGAATGTATATTTTCAGACCCTATCCAAGAACTGAAAGAAAAAAAATCTAGCTTTGGGCCCAGGAACCTGTCTTCTAGAAGATTCTTATGCATACTGACGTTTGAGATCATTCAAATACATTTTTTGAAATTAACTTCTGATCTTATTGTGTTATAATTACATGAAGTATATAAAGAAAAATGTTAAGATAAATTGACCTGAAATCAATATATCAAATGAAGAATTCTTGGGTCAATGATTATAATTAATCATCAAATTTATCATGCTAGAATAAACCATTTTTTGAAGCATTCCCCCATACATTGTGGCAAATATGACTCCTCTGAACACATTAATAAATTTTGCTTCAGACTTTCTAAAAATGTTAATAGATTAGAAGATAAAGAAAGTTCTATGGACAAGCAAAGTTGACAAAGATAAAATGTTATCTAACATTGTTGACTAGAGCAATTTTCAGAAACAATAACAGAGAAAACATTATCTTTGTTCCCTTTCCTACAACCCTCTGCTTCACACTAATAGTAGGCAACTTCTGAGGAGACATATACAAAACGTCATTCTTGAAGAATCTTAAAGATTCTTACAAACTAATAGCACATTTCTATTCCAGAAGCCTGAACTGCAAGACTAATGCAACTTAAGACAAATTATTTTCTAGTTTATAAGACTATAGAATCCAATTTATATAAAAAGCAGATGATGTCCTAAAAAACATGAATTTAATACATTTTTATCACATGAGAGTTAAACTTTGCAAAAACCCTGGAAGGCCAGAGAGGTACTTGGGCTGCACATACATGTAGCACAGAGCAGCAAATGAAGTGAACCCTTAGCAAGGAAACAAATGAGTGAATTGGCTTCTGTGTAGTTGACTGTGTGACTAAAAAATAGGTTTCTGACTCTTACCTGCTCATGCATGCCATTTTAGAAGATATAAGTATGGTGTGGGGATGGTTAAACAGCCAAGTCTAAGTTTCAAGACAAAGGGTCAATATTTGACAAGAAATATCTACCAGGCACACAAGATAACTAAGGGCAGCACATTCTGTCCACTAACCTGTTTGGAAAAGAGCAGTAAGTGTGTGTGGGGGGGGGGGGGCAATTTCTAATCTTTAAGAACAAAAAGCAGAAAAAGTTAAAGAGTATAAGAAAAAAATGTGATAAACTGCATAAATAAATCAAAATCTAGTCAGAACTTAACAATCTATAAGTAGTTTTCAAATAACATAGCTAAGCTGGCATTCCTAAAATCCCACAAATTCTAATAGGCACACGAATTGCCAGAGGATTGTGTAGAAATAGACACTAGATCTCCATAGGGCCTAGGAATCTAAATTTTTAACCAGATCTCAGGTGGTGCTGATGTTGATGATCTTGGTCAGTGACTAACATTTTGATTGCAAGGCCCTGGTCAGAAGAAGCCATAAAACCAAAATCAGAAAAAAGAAAAAAAATGAGGACTTAAGTATTGGCTCCTCTCCAATACCTTCAAGGAAAGAGCCTTATACTCCTTTTCTTGTGCAAGGAGGGAATTAGCAGACAATTCAACTTAGGGTAATTTCTGCTTATCACTATCTCATGTAATCCATTCACCTCAAAATATTTATTATTAAACACCTGCTGTCTGTCATGTCTACTGTTTGAGGTGTTGCATAAATGGCAGTGAGCAAAGTAGACAAAACCTTACTAACATCATGGAGCTTATATGTAATGCAGGAAAGGGTGGAGAGAGGGGTGACTATTAGGAGGGAAAAGGGGATAGAACAACGTTACAATTTTAGATAGGACAGCCAGGTAGAAAATGACATTTAATTAGAAACTCTAAGGAGGTGAAAAGCTAAGTACACAATGAGAGAAAGCAGGAAATGCCAAAATTAGCAGGCATATATCTCATGAGGAATAAGCAGGCTTCATACAGAGTCAGAAGAGAAGACAGGATCAGGAGGTGAGAGCAGAGGGATAGAGGAGAGTTAGATAACATAGAGTCTCATAAGCCTTCCATAGCTTGGGATTTTACTTTGAGTGATGTACAAAGATAGTACATGAAATCAGGACACAGTTTTAGATATAGTCTCTTCCCACACACCCTCACTTCCCATATTTGGTGATGTTTGTCAGAAAAAGAAACTCCTAAATATCTGAACAGCACCCATAAATATTTATTTAATGCTGCCCATTGACAGTAGTGGTATAGTCTTGTACAAAATTGATAAATTCAAGGGGTTTAAATCTGAGAATACAGGGTAGATTGGAAATAATAGTCAGGGATTAACAAACTTTTTTTCAAAGGGGCCAGGCACTAAATATTTTAGGTTTTGTGGGCCATAAAGTCTCTTAATACAACCAATCAACTCAGCCTAGGAAGAACAAAATCAGTCACAATAAACAAATAACTATGACTGTGTCCCAATAAAATTTTATTTACCAAATCAGACAAGCTGCATTGGGCCCATCAGCTTTCGTTTGTTAACTCCTGACCTACAGAGGTACATTCTGAGGAAATAGGGCATGTAAAAGCCTAATATATAATTTATAAAATAATAATAAGAGTAGCCCATGATTATTAAGAAGTTTACAAAAAGTAGCTTTTAGTCTCATTGACAATCAAAATAGGCCAAATTCTATGCTAAATTCTTCATGCTATTGTTGATATTTGTAAAAAGAGATTAGGTTATATGTCTGGAACAGAATAGGGTAAATAGCAAATTGGATATTAGGAAGTAGAATCAGAAAATCTAGTCCGGCCTTCCCCAATATCTGGCTAGGAATGGAAAGGGATAACTTAGAGATGATAGTGCAAGGGTACACTAGTGGTCAGTGGGCTACTTTGAAATTATATAACCTGAGACCATAAAGCCAAGAATAAAAATGAGGTTAAAGGGGAATGTGGTAATTAAGAGAAGAAAGGCCATAAGGAGGAAGAGGAGATGGATCCATACAGAAGTTTAGTTGTAAACAGGAAGGAAAAATAACTGTATATAGGTGGGTTTTAGAGGAGTGTGGGCAGAAATGCAAAGTCCTCCGTGTGATAGCCTGAATTTTGTGAAACAGAAGGCAAGATCATCTTTCTAGGGAGTGAGAGAGAAGAGGTCCGGAGAAGGTGTGTGGATGCTGAGAAGACAGTCTTTTGGGGGAAATAGGGAAGAATGGATTAGCACTGCTGAGGTACCAGAGAGGAGACACTGTGCATCTTTAGTGTTTCCAATATTTAGGGATTGGCGAGATTCTCCAGCAATGTTGACCAGCCTGCAGATAGAAACAGAGAAGATAATTTGTATAGAGTTGATCTAAAAGTTTGATGTTGCCTAAGTCAATATGGAAGAAAGAGACAGAGGCAAGAAGTTGAACACTACAAGAGTGAACGAAACTTCTTCAAAGAAACTGGTGTTTTGACAGCTTCTAGAATAGAAAGGCTAGACAGGTAATTGGGCTGCACATACATGTAGCACAGAGCAGCAAATGAGGTGAACCCTCAACAATGAAACAAATGAGTGAATTGGCTTCTGTGTAGTTGACTGTATGACTAAAAATTGGTTATAAGACACTGTTCATTGGCTTATAAAATTTATTTAACTTTATTTCCTCCCTCCCCATTTCTACTCTATTAATTAAGCCTCACTTTAAATGCTATCTTTTCTACTAGGCAATTCTTAATCTCCCTTTTGTCAAAAATATACTTTCCCTATGCTGAAACCAGTTTGGCTCAGTGGATAGAGCTTCGGTCTGGCGACTCAAGGGTCCCAGGTTTGATTCCTTGGCTGCGGGCACATCCCCAATAGGGGGCGTGCAGGAGGCAGCTGATCGATGTTTCTCTTTCATCGATGTTTCTAACTATCTCTCTCCCTTCCTCTCTGTAAAAAATCAATATATATATACTTTCCCTTCAAATTGCTATTGCGTATAGAATTTTTTGCACATTTGTCAATTATAACTTGAACTACTGTCATATATGCAAAATGGCAATTGCTACCCTGGCAATCATAGAGTATGGAATAACTCAAATGTATATTGATTCCTTAATTTACTATATCTAAGAACTATGCATAAATTATATATAACCTTATCAACCACTGCATAAGATCAGAACTATTTCTAGAATTATTTCAAAAATGAAGAGACTGTGGCAGAGAGAGTATAAGCACCTCAGTTAGCTTACTACAGAGGAAGGATTGGTTCTAACAATCAGACTTCAGTGTCTTTGTCTTAAGTAACACATTACACTGCTTCCTACAGACTTTTTATTGTATTGTTTTATGTTGTAGTTTGGGGGGGGGGGGTTGGTTTCTACTAGATTTCAGACTTATGTAAGCAGGGGCTCATATCTTAAATATGTTTCCTTAGCCCCTAAAAGATGTGTTATATATAATAGTTTCTCAATAAACACAATTAACTAATGGTTCAAAGCCTGGAATCTCACTGATTTCTTGGAATGCAGAGTAAGAAAGAATATCCCAAAGTAGTTCTACTACCTTGTCAGCTATTTGATCCTGTGCAAAATGTCCACAGGAATATTTGATCTATGTGAAAAGATTTTTGAAATTTAGTCCTGTCCAAACCATCCACACTTAGAAAATGTTCCTGGGTCCAAACAGCCCATAACATTTATTTATACATTCGGTTTACAGGATTAATACATAAAAAAAGATTACCATGTTTTATTGGTTCAATAATTGTGTTATGGCTGCATTGCCAATAATGACCTTTCTCACCTCTGGAGCCTAGGTGGTCATAGCACATGGAGTGAGGTACATGGGTTGGTATGGACCAAATGTCTCTATGGACATCTTGGGCAAGATCAAATGTATGTTAGTCATAGGGCATTTACTTCCATCTGAATCAATTTCCAAAGGTACCATTTTCATTACTTAATCAAGGTGATTTGATCCACTCTAAAACCTTTACGTCTGAAAGTAGTCTTTTGTTTTGTTTTTGCATTTCATACAATGCTACTTTTTACTGAATGCTAGAGTTCCCGAAGGGAGAAAAATATTCTATTCTTTCTTCTAACTTATTTTTTCAATGAACTATATGACTGTATGACATTTTAAATTACATATATTAATGTTCAAACTTTAAGTGATCAAATTTAAAACTTTATTTTTGGGTTTCTCTTTGATTTTTATTACCGCAGCCCAGTGACAGCCAGAGAGCTCCCAGGGGACCGTATGGACCTGTCCGGCAGCCACCACCTCATCTGCCCCCACCAAGAGGGTTTCAACCAGGCCTTATTCCTCCCTATGGCCCAGGATTTATTCCACCACCTGCTCCTCCTCTTTATTTTCATCCATGGAACATTCCTCCTCCTCCCGTTAGACCCCTTCCATCAAACCCTATTAGACAACCTCGACCTTTTCCAGTTTACCCATATTCACCTTTTCAACCAAGACCTTACACTCCAGGACCTATTAGGAGGCCAAAACCCTTATATCCCCCTAATTATCCATATTTTAATATCCCTCAACCCGCAATTAAAACAACTACGAAACCTAGAAGCACAACCCCTACCACTGTGGAACCTGCCACCACAACAGCAACCATTGTCACTTCCGCAAAACCCACCACTACTTCCATAGTACCCACTACATTAACAATAACCACCAATTCCATAGTACCCACTACAATAGAAACTACCACCACTTCCATGGAACCTATTAAAATAGAAACAACCACCACTTCCACAGAACCCACCACCCCAACATCAGATAACACTTCCACAG
>JAAGEH010002528.1:37368558-37400510 GCA_011751065.1 Lasiurus cinereus
ACTACATTAGCAACCACAATTTCTCCCAGAGAAGCCAACTCCACAACTACCACCACTTCTACGGAACCTTCCACAACAGCCACCATCTCTTCCACAGAACCCACCATCACACCAGCAACCACCACCATTTCCACAGAACCTACTACAATAGCCACAAGCACTTCCACAGAACCCACCATCACAACAACATCAACCACCACCATTTCCACAGAACCCACCACAACAGTCACCATCATTTCCACAGATCCCACTACAATAGCCACCACCACTTCCACAGAACCAACCATCACCACGACTGAAGCCACCACCTTCTTAACAGTACCTACCACTTCAACAGACCTCCCTACCACAACATCAGCAGCAACCCCCTCAGCATCTGCCACAGCTTCTATTCCAATTACCACTAACTCTCCCTCTACCACATTGCCCAGTACCACTATCCAAGTGACAACCCCCAATCACACTACATTAAGTACTAGTGCAGCTTTCAAAGCAGCTGTAAAGCGTTTATATGAAAAATTTACTTCCCTTTTTGGTTGAAGATATGAGAAATGCTCTGAACTGTTAGGAAAAATAAACTGCAGCTATTTCAATGGAATCAATTCTGATCTAACTAGCATACCAAAAGAATAAAGTACTATTTGAGCAACAATAAGCACCAATTACTGTCATAATCACTACCACTCTATCCTATATGTTATTACCTACCAACAGCTGATATGTCAGTTTCCCAAGATAAACCAGAAATCCTTATTTTTTTAGAAAAAGACATTTAATAAAATATTTACTTAAATATAGTGGGCAGGATTGGTGAACCAAGGGATGTTGAGGCATTTTGGGTCTAACCACAGTGGAGCTGATAGTGTGCTGAGATTTGATGGGGTAGAAGGATCAAGTACTAACACCAGTCTGAATGAGAGTTGAAGCAGTGAACAAAATACCACCAGTGAGACCTGTTGCTGTGAAAGGATGTAACTACTGCATGATAATGCAGCCCCCACCATGGAGAAAGCAGGATAGTACCCATACCTCTCTCCTTCTCCTCTTGCTTTCATCAATGGGATCCTATCAAAATCTCACAGGCAAGGAAATCCATGTAATTAAGTTTTAATTTCATCCTCCCAGGGTAGACAGCTAAGCAGAGAAGGATGAATTGCTAGTAAGGAACTGGCTCAGCATCTTGAAGCCAAATAAGTAGGCAAGGAAGTAATGAGAGCTCCTGGATTCCTGCACAAAAAGTGGAGGAGATGGCAGCAAGATAAATTATAAAATATTTCAATTTTTACTGCCTTTACCTGGAAATGCACATATCTGCAGAGAAACTAAATAATAAAAATATAATATCAAAGAAAAGAAAGAAATTAAATTGAGATGGAAAGAATATATAAATATGGCAAAATAAATTTATAGTAATAAAAGCATAACATGCTAATTAGACCAGACGTCCTTCCAGACAAAGCCAGGGCTGTGCGGGAAGCCTGGGTCCAGCAGGCGGGGGAAGGAAGGCCTACTCTGGCACAAATTTCATGCATCAGGCCTCTGGTATATATTAAAAACCTTAAATATGTTCTCCTAAATAGATCATCCTATATTTGTAGACTTTCAAATATAAAAGACTGATAGTATATCTTAATAAACTGACCACTTTACCTACCTCAAAATATTTCTCAAATTAATACAATCATTTTGTATTAATGATGGTATTATTGATTCATTTATTTCCAGATTGAAAAGTCCATTTTATCTATACTAGCAAATCAAAACATCTGAATGAGATGAAGCAGTATTTTATTTATTTTATTAAAGTAGAATTAAAATTAAATTTTGTTATAGCAGAAAATTACTTTTCAGAATGCAACCAGCAAATATGGTTGTAGTCTAACTTGTACCTAATCAACCTAATAAAGCCAGTCAGGTATGTTGCTATCACTTCAAATTTTTATTTATCTCTGACTCTTGTTCTTTGATTCTTTTATACAAAAAGATTATACTAACTCTTTGTATCAATAAGAAAAGACAATATTATATTTATTTCTATCTACGTGCATTTGTTCTTTTAAGAACAACTTTGAATTCCTACTCTAGGGCACTACATGCCAGATTTTCCCAATGTCCTTGTCAGGTATCATAACTATAATCTGGTTTATAAATATCAATGCTTCTTATGCATTACAAATAAACTCACACCCCACTAATTTTCCAGCAAGGGGCTATCAGAGTTTCTGCCATCATATTGGACTTTTCCTGGGTAACATACCAGAATAACATTGCAATCAAACTCTGTGGTTTGATTCCATAAATACCATCTTCAAAAGTGCCAAGGAGTTTATAAGTGACTGTAGCATTACCTTATTGGTGACAAATATCTCCCAAATCACCAAATGTTTTGGTGAAACTTGGAGTATTGCAGCTGTTCCTGTGATTTAGCTGCTCAATACCACATTATATATGCATGGACCAAAAATCTGAACCTACTTAGCCAACTAACAGAATCAAGCTTTATAGCTGACAAAACCACATGATAAGCCCACCATACAGTGCTTTTTGCAGTCTGCTCTGCTCTCGTAGATTGACAAGATGTATCGATGCTGACTAAAATATGAGCTATTTCAGGTCCTGGGAATTATAGACTTCATTTTAACCTGATTGATAAACCTCCTGGTCTTTTTTATGTTATGTGACAATGAAGTATCTAAAGGTTTCCCACCTAATGTTTAGCATAATAGGGACCTGGATAAGTGAGCCAGGTATCTTTCTTTCTCTAAATACTTTGCAATAAATGCTATGCAAATTACAAATTTGGACTGCTTTGTTCCTAAAGATGTGCCACAAAAATGTACCAGTTGAGAAATTGTAGCAAGTCCACTAGTGTGCTTTTCAGTATTGAGGGTCTTATTCCTCAGCTTTGGAAATTATAAATTGGAAAAAGTGACCTTGAATGTCCTCGTGGTAATAGAACAAGAATTCAATACCACTATGCAAATTTTGGGAAGACCCCAGAACAGAAGTTAGCAGCTTAGTCTTTGTTGTGCTCCAACTCCTCAGGCCCTGGATACACTGACTGCCGGTAAGGAGAAGCCTGTGCAATCATCAGTGAAGAATGTTGCTTCTATATAAACTAAATAGGACATAGAGTATCTAACCTAAGTCTGTTAAAAGGGAGGATTAATATTTTCCACCAGATAAATAAAGCAAAGGCACTGTATTGGACTGACTTATTTCCAGAAATCAGAGACTGGTTTAATGGGGTATAGGAAAATGATCCTGTTCGTTCTCTTCTGTTTGTTTGTCCTCATTATAATTTTTTTCTCTCTCTTTGCAGATCTTTTATGACTCAGATTTTAATCCATTTTCTCTTTCTGAAGGCTCCTGACATACAAAGGATTGTAAAAATACTATGAACAATTCTATTCCAACAAACTGGACAATCTCGACAAAATGGACACATTCCTAGAAAAATACAAGCTTCCAAAACTCAATCAAGGACGAATCAAAAAAACTGTATAGGCCGACAACTACTGATGAAATTAAAACAGTAATCAAAGAAGAATTAAAACCAATATTTCTCAAACTATTCCAAAAATTCAAGAAGAAGGCACACTTCCAACCTTTCTCTGAAGCCAGCATTACTCTAGTCTCAAAACCACATAAAACACCACAAAGAAAGAGAATTACAAACCAATATCCCTCAGGAACTTAGAAGCTAAAATCCTCAACAAAGTTCTAGCAAATCGGATCCAGAATTACATTAGAAAGTTCATACACCATGACCAAGTAGGATTTATTCCAGGGATGCAAGGCTGCTACAATATTCGCAAATCAATAAATGTGGTGCATCACATAAACAAACTGAGAAACAAAAAACACATAATTATATTAATTGATGCAGAAAAAGCATTTGATAAAGTCCAACACCCTTTTCTGATAAAAATGCTCAGCAAAGTGGGAATAGAAGGATCATAGCTCAACATAATAAAAGCCTTATAGGACAGACCTACAGCCAACATCATACTCAATGGGCAAAAACTAAAACCATTTCCTTTAAGAACAGGAACAAGACAGGGATGCCTGCTTTCACACTCCTGTTCAACATAGTACTGGAAGTGCTAGCCAAAGAGTTCAGACAAGAAGAATAAATAAAAGGCATCCAAATTGAAAAAGAAAAAGTATAATTGTCATTACTCGCAGATGACATGGTAGTGTACATAGAAAACCCTAAAGACTCCATCAAAAAATTATTAGACTTAATAAATGAATTCAGCAATGTAGCTTGATACAAATTAATGCCAAAAAATCTATAGCATTTTTATACACCAGCCCATCTTTTAAAAGATGTAATTTCCAGGGAACTTTTGGAGTTCAAGATAAGGCCACCCCAAAATAACCCACAATGGTATATATTGATTATTTTGAATTAAAATTACTTGATATGCAGCCGGTGTCAGAAAGGCACCTGGACATATCTTGTATTCTTTAATGCAGGAAATAAATCTCCAATGTGAAAGATGTCCTCCCCACTCTTGGAACACACCGTATTATTAGAGTTAAACAACTCAGGGCTGAAAATTCATTTTAATCAAATCTTTTTTTAATGTTTTATTTTTCTTTAATTTCAGAGAGGAAGGAAAAGGGAGGAAGATAGAAACATCAATGATGAGAGAGAATCATTGATCGACTACCTTCTGCATGTGCCTTAATAGATATAGAGCCCAAAACCATGACCTTCTCATTCATATGATGATGCTCAAGCACTGAACCACACCAGCTGGACTTAATCAAGTCTTATTGCTTCTTTTTTGACTTGCTACATGTTTAAATTATTCATTAATGAAGACCTGATCTTGCTTAGATCCCTTTATAATGAGCATTAATTTTCTTTGTTCTCTAAATTTATCACAAATGTACTGTTTGTCAAAAAGAATAAAGGTGCCGAAACCGGTTTGGCTCAGTGGATAGAGCATCAGCCTGCGGACTGAAAGGTCCCAGGTTCGATTCTGGTCAAGGGCACGTACATTGGTTGCGGGTGCATCTCCAGTAGGGGGCGTGCAGGAGACGGCTGATTGATCTCTCATCGATGTTTCTAACTTTCTGTCCCTCTCCCTTCCTCTCTGTGAAAAATCAATAAAATATATTTAAAAAAAGAAGAAAGGTGCTGCGTTCTCTCACTTCCTTGAGCCTCATTTTGTGATTTGAACATCTTACTGTGATTCTTCCATCTACATGTATTAAATTGTTTTTTTCTCCTGTTAATTTAGATGAGTCAATTATATTCTTTTATTACTAATCCAACTATAAGAACTAAAGTAGGGGTGTGGAGGATTCTCCCCCTCCATAACAATGGGTATTGAGTCAAAGCACAACTGCATCCTATAAAATAGAACATTCTTAGAGGTCACACACTCTTAGCTGGCTTCGTAAAGTCTTCAGTATGCCATTCCATAGTCCTATTAGGCTATCTGCTTTTATGCAAAGGAGTCTGTAGTAAGAAGAATAAATTCAGAATGCATGAGCTCATTCCACACTTTTGCTGAGAAATTAGTGTGTTTTTTTGTCTTTTATTTCAATTCTACTTTGTACTAGTTTCAGGTGTACAGATTAGTGGTTAGATAATCATATACTTTGCATAGTATTCTCCTCAATATTTCCAGTACTCCAACTGGCACCATACATAGTTGGTTACTGGCATACTAGCACCATTGGAAATTGAGTTTCTTGATCAGAAAGATATGCTAGAACACCACTAGTAAATACATCCTGTAAGTCCATAGTTTGGAGCCACAGTAGAAGTATCATAGATAGAAAGGCAAATTCAGATACAGTGGTGTGTCAGTTCCAGTGC
Source organism: Lasiurus cinereus (assembly GCA_011751065.1). Taxonomy (NCBI): domain Eukaryota; kingdom Metazoa; phylum Chordata; class Mammalia; order Chiroptera; family Vespertilionidae; genus Lasiurus; species Lasiurus cinereus. The sequence goes on from JAAGEH010002528.1 coordinate 37,374,398, forward strand.
AGGCAATCTCTTCCTCCTCTCTTATGGATGGGGTACAGTCTAATCAACTTGATAGCAAATGTCCAGGAGAGGGTTTTTAAAAGGGTATTGGTTATTTGCAGACAGAATCAATTTTGTTCAAAACTCTAGATCTCACTGTAATTCTGCTCATATTATTTGACAGAGGATCCATACAGTATCCTCATTAGCCATGTAATTGGATCAACTGAGTCTTGAAAGGCCCAAGTTGAAGAGCAGCTGGCACTTCACACCGGACTTGCTATAGAGCTATCTGCTGCTTTGGTCCCCACTCAGAACTGGCAGTGTGATGTGATACTCAGTTAATTGAGACCACGCATAGCTCACTCACATGTGACTTGAAAAAGAACGTTCTTTTTAAAGAAAGCAAAAAGGAAAGGAAGAGGGAAAGAAATATTGATTGTTAACCATGGCATGTGCCTGGACCAGAAATCAAACCAGCAACCTCTTGATGCCCGGGATGATGCCCAACCAACTGAGCCACACTAGGCAGGGCACAAGCTGAAATTTTGACAAACATTTACTAATCACATGAGTCAGACTTTTATATGGCCATTTGCATTTAATCTTCTGAATAATTCTATTTAGTAGAATTAGTACTATTTTATTTTGTAAATGACAATGTTGACACATATCTGATTAACTAGTCATCCATACAAAATAAACACAGCTAAACACAGAATGGAAGTTGGGCTTCCAATTAGATTACTTTACTTCATCCTCTACACACCACAACCTATATAATAAAGCATAATATGCAAATTGACCGAATGATCAAACAGCAGAACAACAATTCGGATGACCATCCAGGACCACGCTATGACACCCACTGGCACCAGACCAGCCAAGATGGGTGCGATTGGTGGGGACCTGGTGATTGCCCCATGATCACCCTGCAGAGGGAATTCCAGACCACCGGCCAGCAGGGTGATCAATTGGGGGGCTCCATGATTGCCTCAAAAAAAGAGGTCCAGGCCACCTACCAGTAGGCTATGGCATGTGGGCAGAGCTTCCCTCTGTGAGGGAAGGCCAGGTCCCAGGTGCTGATGGCCAGAGGGAAGCCAGTACCAGCAGCCAGGGGAAGGAAGGTCTTCTCTTGCACAAATTTCATGCATTGGGCCTCTAGTACTACAATAAAAGGCTTTCACGTTTTCCAACTCAAAGACATAATTTATAAATGACTAAATATACCCACATGTATAGCCATAAAATATTTTTTGAAAAATACCTGAAAGCTGATATTTTCTTTCCTATTCTGCTTTATTTTTTTAATTAATCTTATTGTTGAGATTTTTACAGATGTCCCTCTTTTCCCCACATAGTTCCCCTCCACCTGGTTCCCACTCCATCCCAGGCCCTAGCCATCCTATTGTCTGTGTACATAGGTAATGTATAAATACACATAAGATCTTTGTCTAATCTCTTCCCTCACCTCCCATATCCTTTCCTTTTGGGAATCATCAGTCTGTTCAATTTCCATGCCCCTGATTCTATTCCATTCACCGGTTTATTCTGTTCATCAGATTTTTTATTCACTTGATTTTTAGATTCACTTGTTGATAGATGTGTATTTGTTCTCAATTTGTTGATCATAATTTTGTATCTTTACCTTTTTTTTCTTCTTCTTCTTAAAGAATACCTTACAGCATTTCATATAATACTGGTTTGGTGGTGATGAACTCCTTTAGCTTTTTCTTATCTGTGAAGCTCTTTATCTGACCTTCAATTCTGAATGATAGCTTTCCTGGGTAGAGTAATCTTGGTTGTAGGTTCTTGCTATTCATCACTTTGAATATTTTTTGCCATTCCCTTCTGGCTTGCATAGTATCTGTTGAGAAATCAGCTGACAGTCAGATGGGCACTCCCTTGTAGGTAATGAACTGTTTTTCTCTTGCTGCTTTTTTAGAGTCTCTCTTTATCTTTTGCTCTTGGCATTTTAATTATGATGTGCCGTGGTGTGGTCCTCTTTGGATTCCTTTTGTTTGGGGTTCTGTGCACTTCCTGGACTTGTAAGTCTATTTCTTTCACCAGGTAGGGGAAGTTTTCTGTCATTAGTTCTTCAAGTAGGTTTTCAATACCTTGCTTTCTCTCTTCTGACATCCCCATAATTCTGACGTTGGTATGCTTGAAGTTTTCCCAGAGGCTCCTTACACTATCTTCATATTTTTAGATTCTCTTTTCTTTTTGTTCTTCTTGTTGGGTGTATTTTGCTTCCTCATATTTCAAATCATTGATTTTATTCTTCTGATCCTCTAGTTTACTGTTGAATCCTTATATATTATTTTTTATTTCAGTCAGTGTATACTTAAGTTCTGACTGGCCCTTTTTTTTTCTTCTTCTTCTTCTTTTGGCATTCTCACTAAGCTCCTTGAAAGTCTCACTAGGTTTCTTGGGAATTTCTAGAAGATTCTTCAGTAACCTTACAACTGTGGATTTGAAGTCTACATCCAATAGTTTTCTTTCTTCCTTTTCTTTCATTTGTGACATTTCTTTATCTCCACATTTTGACTACTTCCCTGTGTTTGTTTCTAAGTATTGGGTAGCTGCTAACTTTCCTTGAATTGATAGAATGGCCTTGTGTATAGTTGTCCTATGGGGCCAAGTGGCTCGATGTACCTAATCACTTGAGATGGACACTGTAGGCGCACCCCTTTGCGGGCTGTGTGCACAATTTTGTTGTAGTTGAGCCTTGATTGCTCTTGGTGTCACTGGGAGGAATTGACCTCCAGACCAATTGGCTGTTTTGGACCAGCTGTGACTAAAGTGGGAGAGCTGCTGTGCAGGAGACACCCTTATGGAACAGGACTTGCTTCAGTGAGGCTTTGGTCACACTGAGTCTGCCCCTTGAGTGTGTGACTTATGGATATGAAGAGTTGTAATCTGAAATGTTCTCACATTGACCAGTGGATACACTGGTTCTTGGGTCTCCATGGAGGTGCAAAGTCAGCCACTGCATGGGGCCACTCAGCAGTAGCTATAGAGTGATCTGCATATTCATCCCCTTTGTTTGGGGTTTGGAAGTGCCCAGACTAGGCCCAGCTGTGAAGCAAGACAGGCTTATGCTGATGCTAGTTCTTGAACTTTTTATTGATAGGTTTGGGGCTCTCTGACCTAGCTGAAGTTTGTTTAACAGATCTTTAGCCTGAGCAAGGACAGGCCATTCATATGCAAAAGCCATTACTTGCAGCTTGGTTGGGCTGTAAATTGGGTGGGGCAGAGCCTCAGGAAATCACGATGGTGGAATAAACAGAAATGGCTGCCAGTGAGCCTTGCACCAGGGAGGTCCCAGAACAGGAACAATGACTGTTGACACCTCTGTCTGGAAGAAAGTTGTCCCCAAGTTCCTGACCTGATGCCAGACAGTCTAGTTCCTCCCCATATGTATCTGGGTCCTCCAGAGTCTTGCCCAGCACTGGAGCTGAGAGCAAGGGGGAGCTTGTAAATTTAGTTCATGGCCAGCCTTTTAAGAGAAGCAACTGGGTCTCCAGGAGCCTATGTATCACTCAGCCCCAATCCACACTGGATTTTACAGCCGGAAGTTCTTACTGCCCATAGGGACTTCTTTCTCCAGTTCTAGGACCCTAGGTGTGGGACCCTAGTGTGAGGCTGGGACTCCTCACTCCTCTAGGCAGCCTCCTCAAAGGCAATCTCTCTCCTAATTAAGAAAGGGATTGGTGCCAGACCAATCCCTTCTGCGCCACTGCACCTCCTACCAGTCTCAACATCCTTTCTTCTTTATCTCTCTAGCTGTAGTACTTCCACTCAACCAGCTTTCCTGCAGTTCTGGATAATAATTGTTCTGTATTTTAATTGTAATTTTGATGTGGTTTTGGGAAGCAGCAAGTACAGGTGTTTACTTATGCCACCATCTTGATTCTCCTCTGCTCTATTTTATAAATTCCCTTATCAACTCTCTAAAGTGATATGACATTACTAATGAGTGGTGTTAAAGTATGCTAATTGGTTAAGCTATTGGAAAACCATCAGATAGCACAGTGAAAAAATATTCAAGCTCTGAATTGTGTTGAATTTAAGGTCAGTTCCTATCGTAAATATTTGTGCATACTTAAGTAAACAGACATTTTACAGTTCATTTTCTAATCAATAATCTGGTGGTAACATAGATTTCAAAGGTTATTGTGAGGATTAATTCATCTATATAAAGTGATTATCACACAGTCTGGGACATGATAAGGACTCAACAAGTTATAGCTATTGGAGAAAAGAGTAACATCAAATATAGAATATTATTTTCACAATTGAAAAAAATAATCTCATGAATAAATTTCTCAGTACCTGAGTTAACTTAAAACATAAAATTACCTGATTTACTATATATATTTGCCACAAATTAAAAATAGATTTTGTAGTTTTATATACTTAGCATCTTTGATAGGCTAGTACTTACTGTATACATTCAATTGTTCAGATAATGGGGATAATATATACTTACAGAATCCAATATATGTTGGAGTATTTTCTTAGCCTTTGAGTAGCTATCCACTAGCTATAGGAAAATTTCATAAGCAACTGCCCATTTGATGTTTTAATTAGTTCAAAAGCCTATTTACAGTACCTTTCAATAAAATTACATATAATGTTAAATAATATTCTATCCAGGAAAGAAATATCAAGTTAAGATTAAGAAACTATAAAGACTGTGTTTCCTAAGTGACCCCCTATCAGAGATTTTTCTTTTTACTTCCAAAATTAAGACAAGATATTTATTGTAGATACTTCCTTCTTCCCAAATAAGCCAACTCTTAACTATATATATGTCAGTTCTAATACATATGCCTAGACATGTGGAAACTACAGAATTCATACTATTTTTTAGCAGTGGTTCTCAAATAAGATTTCATCTTGTGATCAGTGCAAGGAAGTTTTCAAACTACTTTTGCTTGTCTTTCTACCCCATAGATTCTACTAAAATGATCTCCAATAAGGTCTAAAAATTGAGAATTTTATAAAAGCTACCCAGGTAATTTTAATGTGCAGTCATGTTTGAAAACCACTATATTAGAATATTCTGTATGCTTTCTCAAGTCCTGATAGGTAGTAACTGGATCACAGTTCTATGGATGAAGTTGCCAAATTGGCAACTATAGCTGTTATTTCTTTGTTTAAGTAAAGATAATCAACCCAGAAGATTATGTTCCCTCGATCATTCTCTTAACTCCAATAAAAATCCAGACACTGGTATTTAAGAAGTGATTTTCTATGGAAGTTCCTGAATTTTCAGACTGTGTCTGTATAATCTTACTATCTGGCAAAAGCAAGATTGAACAACAGTGTGTTCCAAGGAAGAATCACCTGCCTAGGTACGTACTTAGAATATAATGTAAAATTTTTTACTTTGAAATCCGAACTTTTACCCATATTCTCAAGCTTATCATTTTCACAGAGTGATACAATAGATTATTAATCAACGCTTAAAAGAAGATCCTGCCATATGCAACAACATCCATGAATCTGAAGAGCGTTATGCTAAGTAAAATAAATGAGACAAATATGGCATGGTATTACTTATATGTAGAATTTTTTTTTTAAGTCAAACACAGAGAAAGAGAGGATAGAGAAATAGTTTCCAGGAGCTGGGGGATTAGGAAACCGGGAGATATTAATAGGGTACAAATTTTCAGTTTTAATATGAATAAGGTTTCAGGATCTAATGTATAACAATGCTATATTTGACAACACTGTATTATATAATTAAAATTTGCTAAGAGAGTGGAACTTAAATGTTCTAACCAAAAAAAAAAGAGAGAGAGAGAGCAATTACATGAGGTAATGTATGTTTTAATTAACTCAATTAGGGGAATTTTCTTACAAAGTATACATATATTATATTGGACCCTTTAAATAATGTTACAAGTTTATTTGACAATTATACCTCAATAAAGCTGAAAAAAATAGTTATTATACCTAGAACACTGCAATGTTTTTTGTTTTTGTTTTTGCTTTTAAATATATTTTATTGATTTTTTACAGAGAGGAAGGGAGAGGTATAGAGAGTTAGAAACACCCATGAGAGAGAGACATCAATCAGCCGCCTCCTGCATGCCCCCCACTGGGGATGTGCCCGCAACCAGGATACGTGCCCTTGACCGGAATTGAACCTGGGACCTTTCAGTCCGCAGGCCGATGCTCTATCCATGAAGCCAAACGGGTTTCATCTGCAGTGTTTTTTAAGAAAAAAATATTGTCAGTGGTAAAGCTCACCACATCTATTATATATCTGAAAGAGTGTATCATGAAGAACATTTGTGAAAATTGGTTGCACAATTTATATCTCCTGATGATATATTTCTATGATCTCTAAAGTAATTAAGAGTAGAAAAGTCTTAAAGATATATAGATTTGCATTTATGTTGTTTGGATCAGAGTTGGGTGTTTTTTATATTATGTGTTTTTAAATGATCTTCAAAGAGAGCATATTAAAAGACCACTTTTAAGATGGTGGCCTTCTGTGCATGTCACTGTGGACTCTGTGGACTTCTCTCTTTCTATGTCATTTTCAAAGCTGGTACAGATGATAGACACCACTTTGACTTCAAGGCCATCTGTCAGCATGATGGTGTTTAAACTTGTCTCTCTTTTTTTAAATTATCCATATTGTTGACAGTATTATAGATGCCCCCTTTCTTTCCCCATTGACCCCTTCTAGCCCACACCCATCCCACCACCAATGAACGCAGTATATTCTTCCACTTGTTTACAGCTACCATATTTTCCAGTGTATAAGACCACTTTTTAACCTAGGAAAATGTTTTCAAAAGCAGGGGTAGTCTTATATGCCAGGTGTCATCATTAGGGCAAGTATCCAAACTCTATATTTTAACTGAAAAAGTTGGGTGTCATCTTATATGTCCAGTCATCTTGTACGCTAGAAAATACGGTACCTTTTTCTCTTTTCCCACATACGTTTATTCCTAAGTATCTTTCTTTTTTGTTGCAATTGTAAATGAGATTGTTTTTATAATTTCTATTAATGAGAATTCATTATCCTATATAATAAAAGCCTAATATGCTAAGTGTCCAGTCATCTGGTGACTGGTCAACTTTTCAACCAATCAAAGTGTAATATGCTAATGATATGCTAAGGCTGCTCAAATGCTCACTATATGATGTGCACTGAACACCAGGGGCAGATGCTCTAACTGGTAGGTTAGCTTGCTGGTGGGGTCCTTCAGCCTGGCCTGCGCCCTCTCATAATCCAGAATCTCTCAGGGGATATTGGAGAACAGGTTTCAGCCCAATCCCACAGGCCACTTCTCTTAGGAGGGAGCCAGACACAAGGTTCAAGGCTGGTAAGTACTGCTGCAACAGTGTGAGCTTCTCCCAGTTAGGACTGATTGGGTGTGAGCCTGTGGCAGGCTCAGTGGGGCCAAGATGAGTAGGAGGGGCAGTAGAAGTTGCTGGCAGCATTGGACTGTGGGTTTCAGCCCAATCCCTGCAGGCCACCCAGAGGGGTCGCACCCATGCATGAATTTGTGCACTGGGTTTCTAGTTGTTGTATAAAAATGCCATTGATTTTTTGGTGTTGATTTTGTATCCTGCTACATTGCCCAATTCATTTATTAAAATTAGTAGTTTCTTTGTGGGGACTTTAGGGTTTTCTATGTATAATATCATGTCATCTGCAAATAATAACAGTTTTACTGTCTCCTTTCCAATTTGGATGCCTTTTGTGTATTCTTCTTGTCTGATTGCTGTGCCTAACATTTCCAGTATAATGTTGAATAAGAGTGGTGAAAGCAGAGATCCCTGACTTGTTTCTGTTCTTAGCAGAAATGGTTTGAGTTTTTGCCCATTAAGTGTTATGTTGGCTATAGGTTTGTCATATATGGCCTTTATTATGTTGAGTTATGACCCCTCTATGCCCATTTTGCTAAGAATTTTTATCAAAAATAGGTGTTGGATTTTGTTAAATGCTTTTTCTGCATCTATTGATATGATAATGTGATTTAGTCTTTAAATTTGTTTATGTGATATCTCAGGTGTATTGATTTGCAAATATTGTATCAGCCTTTCATCCCTGGAATAAATCCCACTTCGTCATGGTGTGTATGTATTGCTAGATCCAATTTGCTAATATTTTGTTGAGGATTTAGCATCTATGTTCATAAAGGATTTTGGCTTGTAATTTTCTTTCTTTGTAGTATCTTTGTCTAGTTTTGCAATTAGGATATTGCTGACCTCGTAAAAAGAGGTTAAAATTGTTCCTTCCTCTTGAAATTTTTTGGAATAGTTTGAGGAGAGTAGGTATTACTCTTCTTTGAATGTTTGGTAAAACTCCCCTGTGAAGCTGTCTGGATCAGAGCTTTTGTTTGCTGGGAATTTTCTGATTGTGCTTCTTTTTTTATCAGTTATTTTGGCCTATTCAGGTTTTCTCCTTATTCCTGATTCAGTTTTGGAAGATTGCATTATTTTAGGAATTTTCCCATTTTGTCCAGTTTTTCCAGTTTGCTGACATATATTGTTCATAGTATTTTCTTATAACCCTTAGTATTTCTGTGATTCAGTTGTTATTTCACCTGTTTTGTTTCTGATTTTATTAATTTATTTATTTAGATCATCCTTTTTTTTTTCTTTATTGATTACGGTATTACATATGTGTCCCTATCCCTCCATTGCTCCCACAACCCAACCCCTATTTCTGCCTTCATCCCCCTGGTGATGTCCATTGGTTAGGCTTATAAGCAGGCATACAAGTCCTTTGGGTGATCTCTCCCTTACCCCCCACCTTCTCCACCTTCCATCTGAGGTTTGACAGTCTAATGGATGCTTCACTATCTCTGGATCTACTTTTGTTCATCAGTTTATGTTGTTCATTATATTCCACAAATGAGTGAGATCATGTGATATTTATCTTTCTCTAACTGAATTATTTCATTTAACATAATGCTCTCCAGTTCCATCCATGCTCTCACAAATGGTAGGAGTTTCTTCCTTTTTACAGCATTGTAGTATTCCATTGTGTAGATGTACCATGGTTTTTTAATCCACTGATCTGCTGATGGGCACTTAGGCTGTTTCTAAATCTTAGCTATTGTAAATTGTGCTGCTAGACAGAGGGGCTTTTATGTTTCTTATTAAAGGTTCATCAATCTTCATCTTTTCAAAGAGACAGCCTTGGTTTAATTGGACTTTTGTATTTATTTTAGATTCTATGTCATTTATTTATTTTTAATTTAATAAATCTTTATTGTTCAGATTATTACAATTGTTCCTCTTTTTTCTGCCCATAGCTTCCCTCCACCTGGCTCCCAACCCTCCCACTGCCTTTACCTTCCCCCGCTTCATTGTTCTCATCCATAGGTGTACAATTTTTATCCAGAATTTCCCTGCACTCCCTCACGCCTTTCCCTCCAAGTATTGTCAGTCCACTTCCTTTCTATGCCCCTGATTCTATTATATTCACCGGTTTATTCTGTTCATCAGATTTTTTATTCACTTGGTTTTTAGATTCACTTGTTGATAAAGTATTTGTTTTTCATAATTTTTATCTTTACCTTCTTTCTTCTTCCTCCTCTTCTTAAAGAATACCTTTCAGCATTTCATATAATACTGGTTTGGAGTTGATGAACTCCTTTAGCTTTTTCTTCTCTGTGAAGCTCTTTATCTGACCTTCCATTCTGAATGATAGCTTTGCTGGATAGATTATTCTTGGTTGTAGGTTCTTGCTATTCATTACATTGAATATTTCTTGTCACTCCCATCTGGCCTGCATCGTGTCTGTTGAAAAATCAGCTGACAGTCGTATGGGTGCTCCCTTGTAGGTAATGAACTGTTTTTCTCTTGCTGCTTTTAATATGCTCTCTTTGTATTTTGCTCTTGGTATTTTAATTATGATGTGTCTTGGTGTAGTCCTCTTTGGATTCCTTTTATATGGGGTTCTGTGTGCTTGCTGGACTTGTAAGTCTATTTCTTTTACCAGATGTGGAAAGTTTTCAGTCATTATTTCTTTAAATAGGTTTTCAGTATCTTGCTCTCTCTCTTCTTTTGGCACCCCCACAATTCTGATGTTGGTACACTTGAAGCAGTCCCAGAGGCTCCTTACATTATCTTCACATTTTTTAATTCTTTTCTCTTCTTCCTTTTCCAGTTGAGTATTTTCTGATTCTTTATATTTCAAATTTTTGACTTGATTCTTGCCTTTCTCTAGTCTGCTGGTAGGACTCTGTATAATATTTTTTATTTCAGTCAGTGTATGTTTAATTTCTAGTTGGTCCTTTTTCATCTCTAGTTGGATCTTTTGCATCTCTAGTTGGTCCTTTTTCATCTCCTCTTGGCTCTCGCTAACTTTATCCAACTTTTCTAGGATATTCTTGAAAAACCTTATAAGCATGGTTTTGAACTCTATATCCAGTCTTTGTTTTCCTCCATTTCTTTTGTTTGTGATCCCTTCCTTTGTCTCAGCATTTTCACTATGCCAGGAGAACTTCTGTGTTGGATTTAGCTTATGATAGCAGACTTGCAAAACCACAGAAGCCTTTTGTTGAGCTTGGGATGGGTGGAGTCTTAGGTCTTAAGGGACTGCCTTGCCTTCCAGTTGTCGCGTCTCCGTACCTTAGCTTTTTGCAGCTCCTCTGGGTCTTCGTGCACCCCTCTCTTTCCCTCTAGTTGTAGAATTTCCACTCAGCCAGCTTTCCTGTGGTTCTGGATGATGTACGTTGTGTCTTTTAGTTGTAGTTTTGAAATGGTTGTGCAATGCAGCAGTGTAGGTGTTTACCTATGCTGCCATCTTGGATTCCTCCCCAACACTCTTTCTTGATAAAAACTCTCAGCAAGGTGGGAATAGAAGGATCATAAAAACCATATATGATAAACCCACAGCTAACATTATACTAAATCAGCAAAAACTAAAACCATTTTATGTAAGCACAGGAACAAGACAAGGATGCCCACTCTCACCACTCCTGTTCAACATACTACTAGAATTATTAGCCATTGCAATTATACAAGAAGAAGAAATAAAAGGCATCCATATTGGAAAAGAAGAAGTAAAGCTGTCCTTATTTGCAAGTGACATGATACTGTACATAAATAACCTGAAAAACTCCACCAAAAAACTAATAGATTTAATAAATGAATTTGGCAATATAACAATATACAAAATTAATGCCAAAAAATCTATGGCATTTCTAGATACTAATAGTGAACTTACAGAATGGAGTGGGGGGGTGCAATGGGAAGATATATACACATGTAATACATTAATAAAAAATTTTGAAAAGCAAAATATAATAAAATTAAGGTAAACACTAATAAGTCATGTCTCTGCAATGTAATCACCACTGGAAGCCAAAGATTTTTCATAAATATTTTTATTTTCAAAATTTATTTTAAAATTATCTGGAATTACCTTTCATAAAATATAACAAATCCATTTTATTATAAAATATCAAAAACATAATAGTATTGCCTTGCATGTACACTTCTTCCTTTCTCTAAAATTTTAAGCATATCTTTAAAAGGCAGTTGTTCTTTTTCTTTTCACATTACATAACATGTACTGAAATCATTTCTAAACTTTTATTTTAAATTAGGAAAAATATTGTAATAAATTTTACTAACCACTGGTAATCTTATCCTGCTTTCAGGGGCAACATTAAAAAATGAAAATGCCAACTTTCACCTTTAGCCTTTTGGCTCTTACTGCATGTTTTATGGTAAGTCCTCACCCCTACCCCAGTCCTAAATACTCTTGATATACTTTGTATTATAACTTCAAACAAAACTTGATACCAATTATGTCCTCCTTTATATAACAATATAATGTCAAGATGATCATTATAGACTTATTTCTATTTTGCTTTTTCTTTCTCTTCTACATATGACTTTCTGGTTAGCAGTTGTGAGCATAAAGGTATGGAGGGCAGGTATAATCTGGGGGGTTATCCCTTACTAGGAGCATCTTTTCCCTTTTTTCCTCAAAATCAAACTGTCAAAAAAAAGATAATTGAAGCTTACTAAATATTTTAATGGTACAGGAAATGGGAAAATAGAAAGTTTGAGATAAATTTTCTAAAAAGACAACATGATAAATTGAACTGAAAGCAATACATCAAATGAAAAATTCTTAGGTCAATGATTATAACTATCAAATGTATCATGCTAGAATAAACCACTTTTTTGGAAGCATTCTCCCATACAATGTGGCAAATATGACTCCTCTGGCCACATTCATGAATTTCATTTCAGACTTTCTAAAAATGTTAATAGATTAAAAGATAAGGAATTTCCACCAAAAGTAAACTTGACAACGTTAGCTAAAATGTTATCTAATGTTGTTGACTAGAGCAATTTTCAGAGACAATAACAGAGAAAATGCTATTTTTTTTCTCTTTTCTACAATCACCTGTTTCATACTCACAATAGGCAACTTCTAAGGAGCTGTGTGCAAAATATCATTCTTTTGAAGAGTCTTAAAGATTCTTACAAGCTAATGGCACATTTCTATTCCAGAAGCTTTAATTGCAAGACTAATATGATTTAAGACAAATTATTTTCTAGTTTATAAGATTACTAGAGGCCCAGTGCACAAAACTTCGTGTTTTGGGGGGGATCCCTCATCCAAGGCTGCACTCTCTCACAGTCTTGAACCCCTTGGGGGATGTCCACCTGCTGGTTTAAGCCCACTCCCCAGAGTATTGGGCCTATGCTGGCAGTCAAGCATCCATCCCTCCGGCAGCCTGGGAACCCTCAGGAGATGTCCAACTGTCGGGGAATGGGCCTAAGTCACAGTCAGACATCCTTAGTACTGCCAAGAGACAGGCTTGTGGCTGAGCAGAGCTTCTCCTGTGGAAACACACTGAACTCTAGGGAGCAACTCCTGTGTTGAACATCTATCCCCTGGTGGTCAATGTTTGTCATAACAACTGGTCATTCTCGGTCGTTCCTCCATTAGGGTCAATTTGCATATTACCCTTTTATTATATAAAATAGAATCCAATTTATATAAGAAGCAGGAGATGTCCTAAAAAAATAATAATTTAGTACATGGGTTTTTCTCACATAAGAGTTAAACTTTGAAAAAATCCTAGAAGGCCAAACAGGTACTTGGGATGCACAAATACATAGCATGGCATAGCAAATGAGGTAAGCCCTCAATAATGAAACAACTGAGTGAATTAGCTTCTATGTTGTTGACTCCATAAAAAAATAAATAGGTTTCTAACTCTTACTTGTTATTTTCTAATTTATAAGATTACTGGAGGCCCAGTGCACATCATGCCATTTCACAGAATGAGTGCAATAGACCTGGGAATGGATTATTGGTAAAGTTTAAAGCTCAAGACAAAGGGTCTATAATTTATGAGGATGTCTGCCATAAGCACAGCATCGCTAGGGGCAGCACATCTATCAACAACTGTCCACTAAGCTGCTCTGGTTAAACTGTCAATCTGGCAGTTTCTAATCCCTAAGAAAAAAAATAGGGGAAAAAAAGATAATAAATTATTTAAAATGTAATAACATCCTTAGTATGAATTAAACTGACTATAAGCAGTTTTCAAAGAGCCTAGTCCAGTCAGTATTTCTCAAAACTTTACAAACATAATAGGAATTTGTTGAAATGCAGGTTCTGACACAATAAGTCTGAATGGAACCCAGAAATCTACATTTTTACAAGTTTTCAGGTGATAGTGATGATGCTGGTCAGCAAATATTTTAAATAGTACGGTCTGGTCAGTGGAGTCCATAAAATAAAATTGAGAAAAACAAGGACTTTTAGGGTTTTCTTCCTCTTAGCTATCTTCATGTGAAGAGCCTTATGCTGCTTGCCTTGCGCAAGAAAGGAATTAACAGACAATTCAAGTCAGGGAAATGTCTGCTTATCACTAACTCATGTAATTCATATGCCTTAAAATATTTATTGAACATCTGCTGTCTACCATGCACTATTCTAGATGTTGAGTAAATTGCAATGAGCAAAACAGACAAAACTTCATTAATGTCATAGAGCATATATATAATGCAAGAATGGGAGGAAAAAATGTTGAATGTTAGGAGGGATGAGAGAGGAATAAAACAAGGTTGCAATTGTAGATAGGACAACTGGGTAGAAAATAACATTTGATGAAAGACTTTTATTGCTTGGATGAACAGAAATCATCTATATTATAAAAGAAATTAGTACACTAGATACCACCCTGTCGCCTATGCAAAGAGGGTCCTCCTGCAATTAGTTAATCTAAAAAGCCACATTATCAATTTTTCTCTCTATCAGTTATTCCAATAACACAAAAACATATAGTAACATCACCTACATGTTTTGTTTTGTTTTTTTTTTAATTCTGTATCAATCTGACATCTCCCAGAAATTACTATGGAACATTTTGACATTCTATACATCCCATTTCTTCAGTTCTCTCTCAACCTGTTTCAAGTCAACTTTGCCCAAATCTTTTAAATGAAAGTATTCTTGACAATTTATACTCCAAATAGCCATGCACAATGGTCAATTTTCAGTGTTCATCATAGTAATGTTTAAATGCCATTTAACATGATCACTATCCTAGTTCAAAATGATTTTGTTATTTTTACCTGTTTTCTTCTGATGTTTCTCCTACTTCACTGGCCACTCCTTGTTGTTTTCTGGACAGACCATTTCTTCCTGACCTCTGAATGTCAGAGTACCCTGAAGACAGTCCTCATAACCTACCTGTTTTTCCTCTATAATCACAAACACAGTTGTTCTAGCCAAAACTTCAAATCCTTCTTGATTCTATCACTTCTCAGATCCACTGCTTCAGCAAATTTTAGCAGCTCTGCTTTTGAACTGTAATCTGACCTTGACCATTTCTCACCATCCTGCTGTTACCACTCCAGGCAAGGCCACCATCATTTCTTGCCTGATCTACAGCAATAACTGTTTTCCCTGCTTTACTCTTGCCTCGTAGCTTCTTCACAACCCAACAAGCAAAATGGTTCTACAAAGTAAATATAACCATATCACTTGCATTTTTTAAAAACTTATGATGGTTTTCCATGAATTTAGGATAGAGTACAAAGACTTTATCTTTGCTTGAAGGACCTTCCATTGTCCTTTCCTCCACCCTTAAATCTCTGATTTCATATCTCACCACTATCTGCCAAATTCAAGTTTCACACATAGTGCACACCTCTGTCTCTTGAACTGACCAAGGTCACTCTTACTTTATTTTTTTAATTTAAAAAAATTTATTTGTATTAATTTTTTTATTAATTTTTATACATATCTCCCCATTGCCCCCCCTCCCAGGCATAACCCAACCCCCCAGTGTCTATGTTCATTGGTTATGCTTTTATGCATGCATACAAGTCCTTTAATTGATCTCTTATCTACCTCACCGAACTTTAATCTTCCTGCTGTAATTTCACAGTCTGTTTGAAGGTTTACTGCCTCTGTATCTATCCTTTTGTTCATCAGTTTATAATATTCTTTATTATCCACAAATGAGTGAGATCATGTGATGCTTCTCCTTCATTGACTGGCTTATTTCACTAAGCATAAGGCTCTCCAGTTCCAACCAGGTTGCTGCAAATGGTAAGAATTTCTTCTTTTTAATGGCAGCATAGAATTCCATTGTGTAGATGTACCACAGTTTTCTGATCCACTCATCTGCTGACGGGCACCTAGGCTGTTTCCAAATTGTAGCTATTGTAAATTGTGCTGCTATGAACATAGGGGTGCATAAGTCCTCTCTGATTGGTTTTTGTTATTTCTTAGGATAAATTCTTAAGAGTGGGATTGCAGGGTCAAATGGGAGATCAATTTTTAGTTTTTTGAGGAAACTCCATACTGCTCTCCACAGTGGCTGCACCAGTCTGTATTCCAACCAACAGTGCATAAGGGTTCCTTTTTCTCCACATCCTTGCCAACACTTGTCCTTTGTTAATTTGTTGATGATTGCCATTCTGACAGGTGTAAGATGGTATTGCATTGTCGTTTTGATTTGCATCTCGCAGATGATTAGTGACTTTGAACATGTTTTCATGTATCTCTTGGCCTTCCTTCTGTCGTCTTTAGAAAAGGTTCTATTTAGGTCCATTGCCCATTTTTTTATTGGATCGTTTATCTTCCTTTTTAAGTTGTATAAGTTGGCTGTAGATTTTGGAGATTAAACCATTATCAGTGATAACATTTGCAAATGTTCTCCCATACAGTAATCTTTCTTGTTGTTTTGTTGATGGTTTCTTTTGCTGTGCAAAAGCTTTTTATTTTGATGTAGTCCCATTTGTTTATTTTTTCTTTAGCTTCAATTGCCTTTGGAGCAGTATCATTGAAGAAGTTCTTTCAGCATATATCTGAGATTGAGCTGCCTGTGGATTCCTCTAGTATTTTTATGGTTTCCCTTCTAATGTTTAAGTCCTGTATCCAATTTGAGTTTATTTTTGTATTTGGTGTAAGTTAGTGGTCCAGTTTCATTTTTTTGCATGTATCTGTCAATTTTCCCAACACCATTTATTGAAGAGGCTATCTTGGCTCCATTGAATGTTCATGCCTCTTTTGTCAAATATTAGTTGAGCATAATGTTTTGGGTGGATATCTGGGTTCTCTATTCTATTCCATTGGTCTATATGTCTCTTCTTGTGCCAGTACCAGGCTGTATTGAAAAGAGTTGCTTTGTAGTATAGCTTGAAATCTGGTATTGAGATCCCACCTACTTTATTCTTCTTTCTTAGAATTGCTGTGGCTATTCTTGGTCTTTTTTTGTTCCAGATGAATCTATGAAGAATTCTTTCTAGGTCTGTGAAATATGTCATTGGTATTTTAATGGGTAGTGCATTGAATCTATAGATTGCTTTGGGTAGTATGGACATTTTAATGATGTTGATTCTCCCAATCCATGAGCATGGTATGCTCTTCCATCTGTTAACATCTTCCTCTATCTCTTTTTTCAGTGTCCTGTAGTTTTCTACATATAGGTCTTTTACCTCTTTAGTTAGGTTTATAAAAGCCATATATGATAAACCCACAGCTAACATGATACTCAATGGGCAAAAACTAACACCATTTCATGTAAGCACAGGAACAAGACAGTGATGCCCACTCTTACCTCTCCTGTTCGACATAGTACTGGAAGTATTAGCCATTGCAATTAGAGAATAAGAAGAAATAAAAAGGCATCCAAATTGGAAAAGAAGAAGTAAAGCTGTTAGGTTTATTCCTAGGTATCTTAATTTTTTTGGTGCAATGGTAAATGGGATTGCTTTTTTAGTCTCTCTTTCTGTAATTTCACTATTAGTGTATAGAAATGTCACAGACTTCTTAGCATTAATTTTGTATACTGCTACATTGCCAAATTCATTAATTAAGTCAATTAGTTTTGGAATGGAGTCCTTTGGGTTTTTTATGTGCAATATCATGTCATCTGCAAATAAAGACAGCTTTACTTCTTCTTTTGCAATTTGGATGCCTTTTATTTCTTCTTCTTGTCTAATTGCAATGGCTAATACTTCCAGTACTATGTAGAACAGGAGAGGCAAGAGTGGGCATCCCTGTCTTGTTCCTGTGCTTAGGAGAAATGGTTTTAGTTTTTGCCCATTGAGTATGATGTTAGCTGTGGGTTTATCATATATGGCTTTTATGATGTTGAAGTATGCTCCTTCTATTCCCACTTTGCTGAGAGTTTTATCAAGAAAGGGTGTTGGATTTTGTCAAATGCTTTTTCTGCATCATTTGATATGATTATGTGATTTTTATCTCTCAATTTGTTTATGTGATGATTTGTTTATTGATTTGCGGATATTGTACTATTCCTGCATTCCTGGGATGAATCCTACATGGTCATGGTGTATGATCTTTCTGATGTACTGCTGGATCTGATTTGCTAGAATTTTGTTGAGGATTTTGGCATCTATGTTCATGAGAGATATTGGCCTATAATTCTCTTTCATTGTGTTGTTTATTTGGTTTTGGTATTAGGGTGATACTGGCTTCATAGAAGGTGTTTGGAAGTGTTCCCTCTTCTTGAATGTTTTTGAATAGTCTGAGGAGGATAGGTTTTAATTCTTCCTTGAATTTTGGTAAAACTCTCCTGTGTAGCCATCTGGTCCCGGGCTTTTATTTGCTGGAAGCTTTTTGATGACTGCTTCAGTTTCTTCCATAGCTATTGGACTATTGAGCTGTTTAGATCCCTCCTCATTGAGTTTTAGAAGGTTTTGTTTTTCTAGGAAAATGTCCATTTCTTGCAGGTTATCCAATTTGTTGGAATAGAGTTGTTCATAGTATTTTTTTTAACAATCCTTTGTATTTTCACAGGGTCTGTTGTTATTTCTCCTCTTTCATTTCTGATTTTGTTTATTTGGGTCTTCTCTCTTTGCTTCTTGGTGAGCCCAGCTAGAAGTCCATCAATCTTGTTTATTCTTTCAAAGAACCAGCTCTTGGATTTGTTGATCTTTTAAATTGTTTCTTTGGTCTCCAAGTTGTTTATCTCCACTCTGATCTTCACTATTTCCTTCCTTCTGCATACTCTGGCTATTCTTGTTGCTCTCATTCTAGCTCTTTGAGTTGTAGGGTTAGGTAATTTATTACCATTGTTTTCTGTTTTTTGCAGTAGGCTTGTAGGGCTATGAACTTCCCTATCAAGACTGCTTTCACTGTGACCCATAAATTTTGTATTGTTGTGTTGTCATTGTCATTTGTTGCCATCATGTTTTTGATTTCTTCCTTGATCTCTCTGGTTACCCAGTCGTTGCTTAATAGCATGCTGTTTAGTCTCCATGTGTTTGATTTCTTTCTATTGTTTTTATTATAGTTGATTTCCAGTTTTATGCCACTGTGGTCTGAGAAATGCTTGATATAATTTCTATCTTCTTGAATTTGAAGAGACTTTTCTTATGACCCAACATATGATCTATCTTTGAAATGACCCATGTGCACTGGAGAAGAATGTATATTCTGTGGCTTTGGGGTGAAATGCTCTGAAGATGTCAATTAATTCCATCTGGTTTAGTGAGTCATTTAGGATTGATGTTTCTTTGCTGATTTTTTGTTTAGAGGATTTGTCCAATGGTGACAGTGGGGTATTAAAGTCTCCTACTATGATTGTATTGCTTTCAATCTCTCCCTTAATATCCTCCAAGAGTTTTTTTATGTATTTAGGTGCTCCTATATTGGGTGCGTATATGTTTACCAGAGTTATTTCTTCTTGTTGGATTGTTCTCTTTAGTATTATTAAGTGGCCTTCTTTATCTCTTGTTATGTCCTTTACTTTGAGATCTAATTTGTCAGATATAAGTATTGCAACCCCAGCTTTTTTTTTTCATTTCCATTTGCCTGAAATACCATCTTCCATCCCTTCACCCTCAATCTGTGTGCATCTCTTTTCCTGAGGTGGGTTTCTTGCAGACAGCAGATATATGGATCATGTTTTCTTATCCAATCGGTTACCCTATGTCTTTTGATTGGAGCATTTAATCCATTTACATTTAAAGTTATTATTCATAAGTATTTATGTGTTGCCATTTTTAGTCCTTACCCCTGAGTTCCTTCTTCGCTTCCTCTTTCTTTTTATTGCAGCAGACCCTTTAACATTTCTTGCATTGCTGGTTTGGTGGTAATATATTCCCATAGTCCATTTTTGTCTGTGAAGCTTCTGATTTCACCTTCAGTTTTGATTGAGAGTCTTGCAGGGTACAGTATTCTTGGATTCAGACCCTTCCTTTGCATGACTTTGTATATTTCATTCCATTCCCTTCTGGCCTGACGAGTTTCTGTTGAGAAATCAGTAGCTAGTCTTATGGGGGTTCCTTTGTAGGTAACTTTCTGTTTCTCTCTGGCTGCTTTTAAGATTCTTACTTTGTCTTTGGTGTTTGCCAATTTAATTATAATGTGCCTTGGTGTCAGTTTGTTTGGGTTAATTTTGCTTGGGACTCTGTGAGCTTCTTGGATTTGTGTGGGTTTTTTCTTTCCTATATTGGGGAAATTTTCTGTCATTATGTCTTCAAACAGGTTCTCTAATCCTTGTTCAGTTTCCAGTCTTTCTGGAACCCCAATGATGCGGATGTTATTTTGTTTCATGTTATCCCAAAGTTCCCTTAGGCTCTCCTCTTGCTTTTTAACTTTTTTTTCTAGAAGCTGCTGTACTTCGGTATTTTTTCCTGCCGTGTCTTCTAGCTCACTGATGCGGTCCTCTGCTTCTTCTAGTCTACTTTTGATGCTTTCTATTGAGTTCTTTATAGCAGTGATGTCATTTTTCATTTCTTCTTGATTATTCTGCATTTCTTTTAGGTTCTTCTGCATTTCTTCTTGCTTCTTCTTCATTTCCTCTTGGGTCTTACTCACAATGTCGAATTTGTCCTCCATTCTTTTCATCCACCTTATGATCATTTATCTGAACTCTTTCTCTGGCAGGCTTATTTCTGCTTCTATTTCGTTTACTTTCTTTTCTGGTAATACCTGCCTAACTGTCGTAGGCAGGCTGTTTCTTCTTCTGCCCATGGTTTTTCTTCTCCGGGTGTCTGGTTATGTAGTTCTCTCTCCTTCATTGATTCAAAGGCACAAACTACAACACGACCCGGTACAGCACACAAGGCACTGAACAGAAATGTATTCACGATGTTAATAATCACCAATAAGGTGACCACCAATGAAATACAAATTAGGGGTAAGTAGAGAAAGAGGAAGAGGAAATTGAGGGGAAAAGAAAGGAATGAAGTGCCAAAATCAAATTGGGAGAGGGAGAAAATAAATAAATAAATAAATGAACTAAAAATAAAATTAAATTAAATTTTAAAAAAAGAGAAGAAGAAAAAGAAAAGAGAAAGAGAAACAAAGTAAGAGAGAAAAGAAAGCAGATAAGAGAGAAAAGGGGAACAAAATATAGATGTCAGGAGAAAACTCCAATAGAACAGTCACTAATCACAATAAAGGCTAGCAATCAGTACCTAGAGATTAATACAAACTGCAAATAACAACTGGTATCGAGGGAGGTGAGGGAAAAAAGAGGTAAAAAACAAAGCAAGCAAAAAGCAAAATAAAACAAGTAGAATAAGCTAAAACAATCTCACAAAAAAAGTTCAAAAAATCGATATAATCACTGTTCAGGCAAATAGTAACAAAAGGACAAAGAGAAAAAACAACTTTTGGCTAGTGAAGACAAGAGGAGAGAGATTTGTATGGGCTTGTACTAGGGGATTTGAAATTAGATATGTAAGTGGGGTAAAATTTTAACCAGGTAAAGAGAAAGAATAGGGGGAATCTAAAGTTAGAAAAGGGAAAGAAAAACAAGACAACAAAATGGGGAAAGTTAGGAGGAAAGTGTTGGCATAAAGGTAGAGTTGAGCTGGAGTAAAATTATGCCAAAGGAAAGATGAAAATAGAATGTAGAACTCTAATCCCGAAGTAAAATAAAGAGAAAACAAAATTACACTTGTTTTTTTCCAAAAAGGTAAAATAATAAAGAGAAAACAAAATGACACTTGTTTTTTTTCCAAAAAGGTAATTAATAATACTAGTTGAAAACAAAAATGTAATAATTATAAAGGTAAAATCAATTGAGGTGGAAAGAAAAAAAATAGTCTTTTAATTAAAATATGTAAAAATGAAAAATAAAAAAAATGTATAAAAAGAAAAAGAAAAAAAATAGAATGGTCATTCACTTCCACTATTATTCTGCTTGGCACTCCTGTTTCCCAGTAGGGAAGGTATTGCAGTTCCCTGTTGGTGTTTTAATCTCTTTATTCTTTTGTGGTTATGCGAGAGTCAATTTGTGTGTCATCCATTGGGTGGCAGTGTTTTGGAATTGATCTCTGAGACAAAGCACAGGACCTCTCTAGGCTGTGCTTAGGTCCTGCTACTCTGTGGTTCTCAAAGCCCAGTTGTGGGGATTTTTCAGCCAGGACAGTGTAATAACTTCCAGGCTGTCCCTCTGCCTCAGATAAAAAATGAGTCATTTTCCAGAGCTCCCCTCTGTCAACAGCTCGGAGAGTTTGCCTCCACACTTAGGGATCACGCCCTGCCCACCTCCACGGACCTCTCCAGAGGCAGCTTTCCTGCAGCCCGACTCCCACAGTGTGCGTGTCTCTGTTCTGAGGGGCAGGAGACCTCACCTTATCCCAGGCAAAATCTGACCTTTCCATGTGCCATGTGGATCTCTGAATCCGCCACTTGTCTGTGCTGATTGGAGAGTGGTATTCTGGGTCCCTGGTTGTTCAGTGGGTGTTTCAGCCAGCCGCAGCTTTCAGACTGCTGCAGACATCCACCTCCCTCTACAAGATGGCACGGTCTCCACGTTCGCGCTGGTGGCTTCAGCTGACAAAACCCGGTGGCAGTGGGGCTGCCTGGCCAGGAGAGACCCATCCAGCAGTTTCCCGCCTTCTCCTGGAGGATAACTGACTCTTAACTTGCCAACAAACACTCCCCGTGCAACTCTCAGCTGCTCTCTCTCCCTCTGCCCAGCGACAAAGCTCCAGATGCGTCCGTCTATTCCGCTGCCATTTTTTCCTCCTTCACTCTTACTTTAGATTATTTGCTGTTTCCACTCCTTATAGTTCTCTCCTCTGCAATATCCACATAATTTGTTCCTAGATTTCAATTAATTTCTTGTAAGTCATTTCCTCCTTAGAGATCTGGTCTTGACCACCTTATCACTATTTATTTTCTACCCCTCATAACAATTCATTTTTCTCTTGTGGCATTTACCACTGCTTGATCTCATACACCAATTTCTATACATACTATACATCAGTTAGGTTACTTGTTTCTTATCTGCTTTTTTTCAAGAATAAAATTGCCATGAAGACAATGATTTTGTTTAGTTGATAGATCTATGTGCAGTAATAGTCATTATCACTGTGAAAAGAAAGTGATGAAGTTTGCTTTGGACACCATTAAAAGCTTTGCAAAAATAAATCTTTGGTTGGTTTTATATTATACTAGAGGCCTGGTACATAGCTTCATGCACCGGTGGGGTTCCTCAGCCTAGCTTGTGCCCTCTCACAGTCTGGGAACACTTGGGGAATGTCAGACTACCAGTTTTGGCCCAATACCCACAGGCTGTTTTGGCCTGCTTGTGGGGACCAGGCAGAAACTGGCAGTCCAACATCCCCTGAGGGATGAAGTAGTGTGTGAAGTGGCACACAGCTGAGGAGGAGCCCAAGCCATTCCGCTCATCCCCTCCTCCCTGTTGTGCCTGCTGCCATTGCCACTTGGTAAGCTCGCTGAGTGGTGCTCCTGCTGTGAGAGTGTACTGACCATGAGGGGACAGCTCCTGCATTGAGTGTCTGCCCTTTGGTGGTCAATGAGCATAATAGCCACCTGTTGACCAGTCATTCAGTCATTCAGTAGTTTAGGCTTTTCTATACATAGATAAATATATTTGCTATATAATGTTTTAATGTCCAAATTAAAGTATGGAGGAGGGGCAATGAAGCTACTTAAACAAGACAACATTGAGTTTCCCAGTTAAATGAAAATTTGGAAATTTGTGAAGCTTTCTAAGCTAAAAATATCTGTCCAAAGGTACCGGGACAAGATACAGCTTCCTATGTAGAAAGAACTAGTAATAGTTCTATGTGGTCAAAACAAGGACACATGAGGGAATGGCAAGCAATGACATTGGATAGTGAATATGATTTTTTGTTTGGTTGCAAAGGACAGGAATCAATTTAAGGAAAGTCAATGATAGAATAATATTAATTATAACTAGAAAAGCAAACCCAAGTAGTTTTAAGAAGCAGTCTACTTCTCATAGAAACCTGCTTCTCTCTGCACTATTGTTCTCTCTCTGAACACACATGCTCTCCTTATTCATAGTTTCTGTGTTCTCATAGATTCGTTTACATGAGGCTCTTATTAACACCTCAGCCTCTATCTGGTTCCTCTTATATTTTCAATATAGACATTTTGGTTTCCACTTCTAAAGAGGAAATTTCAATATTTCATAGTTCCAAGTTACAAAAAAAAATAGGAATATTGTATAAGCGTGCTGTATTTTTCTACATCTGGCCAATGTTGTAGGATACTGGATAGTAAGTAAAATAAAAGTTCTTAGTGAATTATCTAGAGATAACCCAATTAAATGAGCTAAACAGAAAACCATTTCTGTGACAAAAGCATGGCTACAACTTTTCTGAAATGTCTTCAAATTTTTGAGACATCACTGGTCTTTGTAAAAGAGACTAAGGCTAGGTTGTGTAGTGGAGATTGAAACTAGGATAAAAGTAAATTGGATATTAGAAACAGAAAATCTAGACTGGCCTATCTGGCTAGGAATGGAAAGGGATAGCCTAGTAATGATAGTGCAGGGACAAGTAACAAACTGTTATTCTGACTGCTTCTAGAATAGGATTTCTATCTTCCTGACACTATTCACTGGCTTACAACATTCATTTAATTGTATCCTTCCCCATCCCTATTTCTACTCTATTATTTAAGACACATTTTAAATTCTCTCTTTTTTACTAGGAAATTCTTAATCCTCTCTCTTTTGTCAAAAAATAAACTTTCCAGCCTTGGCCAGTGGAGCTCCATGGTTAGAGTGTTAGCCTGAGAACTAAAGGGTCACTGGTTCAATTCCCAGTCAAAAGGATGTGCCTGAATTGCAGGTTCTATCCTCGCCCCAGTCAGGGTGCATGCAAGAGGCAACCAATTGATGTGTCTCTCTCACATCAATCTCTCTCTCTCTCTCTCTTCTCCTCCTCCTCCTCCTCCTCCTCCTTCTTCTTCTTCTTTTCTCCTTCTCTTCCTCCTTTCCATTCTCTCTAGAAATTAATTTAAAACATATCCTTGGGTGAGAATTAACACTAAAACAATAAAAAATAAACTCCCTCCAAATTGCCATTGCATCTAAATTTTTTGTATATTTATCAATTATTATTATAACTGCTGTCAGATATATAAGCTGGCAATTCCAAACCTAAAAATCAAAAAGTATGATATAGCTCAAATTTATATTGATCCCTTACCTTATTTACTATGTCCAATCAATTTATATAGAGTAGATGTAATCCTATCAACCACTATATAAGAGCTATTTCTAGAACCATTTTAAAGTGAGACAGAGACAGAAGAGTGTAAGCACTTCAGCTAACTGACATATTTAGCAGAAGGACTGGGTCTTGCAGCCTAGCAATCTAATGTCTTTGTCTTAAACAATACACTACACTGCTTCCCACTGACTTTTATTGTATTGCTTTGGATTGCAATATGGGGTAATCCTTTGTATTAGATTTTGGACTCTTATAAAGAAGGTGTCATGTCTGAAAGGTGTTACATATAATAATGTATCAATAAATAGTTACACAACTAATAATCTGACCCTGCAATCTCACTGAATTCTGGAAAGAGGAAGAAAGAACATCCCAAGCAATTCCCACTACCTTACAGGACATTTGGTCCTGTGCAAAACATCCATACTAAAGGTCCTTAGAAATTAGTCTTGCCCAGACTCCATGGTTTCAAACACCCTTAATCTTTAAAAACTTTATCATGTTTTATTGGTTCAATAATTCTGTTATGACTCTATTGTCAATAATATCATTCGCACCTCAGGAGCCTAGCTGGTCAAAGCACATGGGGTGAGGTACATGGGTCAGTGTGACCCAAACGTTGACTTTTTAGACAGAACCAAATGAATGCTAGTCATTCTAAGGGAGTATTTACTTCCATTTGAAATTACTTCCAAAGGTGGCCTCTCTCATTAGGCAACAAGATCATCTGATCTCCTCTAAAACCTGTAGATCAGAGAGTAAAATTGTCTTTCTTTTGTTTCTTGATATTTCATATTATCCTACTTTTTTCAGTGCCAGCACTTCCAGAAGGGAATGGAAACATTCTATTTAAAAAAAAAAACACTATATAATCAGTGAAATATGTGACTATATAACTTCTTAAAGTACATATACTGATGGTTTAACTTTAAATGATCAAATATAGAAATGTTTTTGTTTTGTTTTGTTTATCTTCACAGTGCAGTGCAAGCCAAAATGCTTTTTGGGGACCTGACCAGATGCCAGTAAACCCTCTACTAAAATATGAAAAGTGGGTTCTACCACGCCATCTTACTACCAAACCCCACATAAAAGTTTCACAAGTTACTCTTCCTCCTACTACCACCACTACCACTACTCCTACTACTACTACTACCACTACTCCTACTACTAC
>JAAGEH010002528.1:37405098-37437240 GCA_011751065.1 Lasiurus cinereus
AAGAACCCTCTAAAATATCAACCAAATTTACATCCAGAAAATCCACATCTATGGCATCAAAGACCACCTCCAAATCACACACCAGAACTGTCAGCACTCCCAAACAACGCACTATAGTATTCACCACCAAATCTTTCAAAAAACCCTCTACACTAGCAACCAAAATTACTTCCAGAATATCCACATCATTGGCTCCTAAGACCGCCTCCAAGCAACATTCTACAAGTATCCCCACTTCCAAAGAACCCACCACAGTATCCACCACCAAAATTTCCAAGGAACCCTCTACAATAACAACCAAAGTCACTTTCAGAGAATCCACAGCAATGGCAACCAAGAGCACAACCACACAACACTCTATAATTATCTACAATTGAGAATAAACAATTATTTTCTCCACCACCAAAATTTCCAAAGAATTCTATACAACACCAACCAAAATTACTTCCAGAGAATCTACATCAGTGGTTCCTAAGACCACCTCCAAACAACTGACTACAACTATCACAACTTCAGTGAAACCAATGACAGTATCCACCACCAAAATTTCCAAAGAACCCTCTACAATAGCAACCAAAATTACTTCCAGAGTATCTATATCAATGGCCCCTAAGGCTATGTCCAAGCAACACAGTGCAATTATCCCCACTTCCAAAGAACCCACAACAGTATCCACCACCAAAATTTCCAAGGAACCCTCTATAATAGCAACAAAAGGCACTTTCAGAGAATTCACACCACAGCACCAAAGGCCACATTAACACAACCTACCACATCTGTTAGAACTTCGGTGAAACCAATGACTGTACCCACCAGGAAAATTTTCAAAAATCCCTCAACAATAGCATCCAAAATCACTTTAAGAGTGTTCACATCAATGGCATCCAAGAGCACATCCACACAGTACTCCATAATAGCACATCAGTGTCTCTTAAAACCACTTCTGTGTCTCTTAAGGCCACCTTCACACAACACACTATAACTATCAGAACTTCAGTGAAACCAATAACAGTATCCACCACAAAAATTTACAAACAGACTTTTATAATAGCAACCAAAATGGCCTCGAGGGCATCCATATCAACGGCACCCAAGGCCACCTCCAGAGTATCCACCACAATTATAACCATCTCATTAAAACCAATGTCAGTATCCACCAAAGAGTGCTCTACAATACCAAAATCAAGAGCATTTATATCAATAGCACCCAAGACCACTTCCAAACAACACATCACAACTATCACAACCTCCAAAGAATCTACTACAGTATTCACCATAAAATTTTCAAAATGTCCTTCTACAATAGAAACCAAAATTGCTTCAAGAGAAGCCACATCAACAGTACCCCAAACTGTAGTATCCACTACAACTATTCCCACTTTAGTAGAATCCACGACAGTATTCACCACCAAACTTTTTAACAAACCTTCTACAATAGCAATCAAAATCACTTCAAGGGGAAGCACATAAAAGACACCCACCACATCCACACAATACAGAGCAATTATCTCCATTTCTAAAGAATCCCCTACATTAATCACCACCAAAATTTCTAAAGAATCCTCTACAATAGCAATCAAATCCCTTCCAGAGAATCCACATCAATGGCACCAAGACCACATCCCCACAATATACCACAACTATCAGAACTTCAATAGAACCCACAACAATATCCGCCACCAAAATTTCCAAAGAACCCCATACAATAACAACCAAAATTACTTCCAGGGAATCAACATCAATGGTTACTATGGCCACATTCACAAAATCACCAAAACTATCACCACTTACATAGAACTCACTATTGTATCCACCACTGAAATATATAATTTTCCTCTACAATAGAAAGTAGAATAACTTCAAGAAAATCCAAATCAAAGGCATCTGCCACCATTTACACAGAACTCCCTGTAACTTTCATCACTTCCATAGAGTCCACCACAGTATGTATCAAAAAATTTACAAAGAATCCTGTACAATAGCAGCCAAAATCATTTTAAAGAATTCACCACAACAGCACCCATTAATACTTCCACAGAACCCTCAACTACCACCACTTTCATAGAACCAATTACAGTAACCAACATCAACACTTCCTTAGAACCCAATAGAAATCAACCAAAATCACTTCTATAAAAACCAGTGCTATAACATCTGTCATCACTTCCTTAAAACCAACTACTATGACAATTATCAAGAGGTTTTCAATAATGCCAACCATCAGGATAACAAACAGCTCCACCCTCCTCAAAGAACTGACCTCTTCATGAAGAGACATCAACACCACAAGATCAGCTGCTACCAACATAGTATCAACCAGAGCAACTATTCTTGACCACATTCCCCTCTCATATTTCCCAGTTTTAATATCCAGGTGAAAGCTTTTAGTCAAAGGACATCAAGCAAAAAAATTCTTGCGTTTTGGTGATAATTTCTTTTCCACCTTTGGTCAATATTGTGAGAAATTATATTTTTAAATATGCTTTAAGCTCTTAAGAAAATTATCTTGAATTATATCAGTAAATCCAACCCTCAGCTGACTAGCTTATCAAAGTAATAAAATAAAGTACTATTTGAGCAACATTAAGCACCTATTGTCATGATAATTAACATACTTTCCTATAATTTATTATCTACCAACAGTTGATCAATCCTTTTTCCAGAATAAAACAGACTCTTATTTTTTCTTTAAAAAAAAAAGACATTTAATAAAGGATATACTTAGAGTGGACAAGATTAGTAAAGAAGGTATTGTTGAGGCATTCCAGGTCTAGCCACAGTGGAGCTGGTATTGTACCAAGGCCTGATAAAGCAAAAGGATCAAATGCCAACACCAGAGCCAGAATGAGAGTTGAGACAATGAACAAAAAGCCACCAGTGGTACCTGTTGTTGTGAAGGGACATAACTACTGCACCATAATGCAGCCCCCACCATAGAGAGAGAAGAATAGTGCCTTTCTCCTTCTCCTATTGCTTTTATCACTGAGATCCATTCAAAATCTCATAGGCAAGGGAATCTATGTAATAAAGTTTTATGGTCATCTTCCCAGGGCAGACAGCTAAGCAGAGAAGGCTGAATTGCTAGTAAGGAACTGGCTCAGCATCTTGAAACCAAGTAAGTAAGCAAGGAAGCAATGAGAGCTCCTGGATTCCTGCACAAAAAGGGGGAGAGATGGCAGCAAGATAAATGATAGAGTTATATCAATTTTTATTGTCTTTACTTGGAAATGCAAATATCTATGGGGAAACAAGGTATGAAAATGTAAGTAAACTAAAGGCCCAGTGCACAGATCCATGCACCAGTGGGGTTCCTCAGCCTGGCCTGCTCTCTCTCACAATCTGGGATCCCTTGTGGGATATTGGAGGCCCAATGATTGGATTTGGCCTGATCCCCACCAGCCAGGCCAAGGGACTCCAGTCTCTAGTATAAATATAAGATCTTTGATTAATCTCTTCCTGCCCTCCCCCCTGCTCCTTTCCTCTGAGATTCATCAGTCTGTTCCATTTTTCTATGCCTGTGTGTTGAGCACATGCTCCCCTGCTGGTCAGTGCATGTCATAGCTACCTGTCAATGGTCACGTAAGCTTTTATAAATATAGATACTCTAATATATTATCTAAGAAGTATAAAATAACATTAAAATAGAAATAACGTATATATAAATATATCAATACTATAGGCCCGGTGCATGAAATTTGTGCACAAGGTAGGGTTGTCCCTCAGCCCAGGCTGCACCCTCTCCAATCTGGGACCCTTCTGGGATTGGGACTAAACAGGCAGTTGGACATCCCTCTCACAATTCAGGACTGCTGGCTCCCAAGTGCTTGCCTGCATGCCTGATTGCCCCTAACCATTTCTGCCTGCCAGCCTGATCACCCCCTAATGTCTCTCCTGACAGCCTGATTGATATCTAACTGCTCCCTTGCCAGCCCAATTGCCCCTAACTGCCTTCCCCTGCTGGCCTGGTCACTCCTAACTGCCCTCCCCTGCAGGCCTGGTTCCCCTCAACTGCCCTCCCTTGCAGGCCTAGTACTTCCCAACTACCCTTACCTGCTGGCTTGATGGTCCACAAATGCCTTTCCCTGCTGGTCATCTTGTGGCAGCCATCTTGTGTCCACATGGGGGTGGCCATCTTTGACCACATGGGGGAACCATCTTATGTGTTGGAGTGACGGTCAATTTGCATAATACCTCTTTATTATATAGGATAAACACAATGAATATGTATATGAAAAATGTTAAAGGTATTCTCTTAAGTATAGCAGAACAGCCTACAAATAGAAAACATGAGGTAATCATAATATACAAGGCCAAGAGGCATCATGACCAAAACAACCAAATGACCAGTTGCCATGGGATGGCATTGACCACTTCAGCCTGGGTCCAGTGGGTGGCGGTGGCAGCTGGAGCAAAGCAGCCTGGGTCCCGGGTTCCTGGTGGCAACCAGAGCAAAATAACCCGGTGCCTGGAAGCAGCAGGAGCAAAGCAGCTTGGGTCCCAGTGGGTGGTGGCAGTAGCCAAAGCAAAGCAGCCCTGGTCGTAGATGTCTGGTGGTGGCTGGAGCAAAGCAGCCCAGGTCCTCAGTGCCAGAGGGAAGCCGGTGCTGGCAATTGGGGGAAGGAAGGCACAAATTTTCATGCATCAGGCCTCAAGTGTTTTAGTAAATTGATCATTTTATATCCCCTCAAAATATCTCTCAAATTATGCAATCACTTTTTATAATGATGGCATCATTGACCCATTAATTTGTATAGTGAAAAGTTTATTCTATCTATTTTAGTAAATATAAACATCTAAATGAGCCATGAGGCAGTATTTTATTTATTTAATAAAAGTAGAAGTAAAATAAATTTTGATTATAGCAGAAAATTATTTTTCAGAATGCAACCAGTAAAAAAAAAAAGTAGAAAAATAAATAAAAAAAACAAAGAGTTAAAAAAAAAAAAAAGGAGTGCTACCAATAACTGAAATAACTGAATATGGTTACAGACTTATTTGTGCTCAATCAACATAATAATATCATTTAGGTATGTTTCTGTCACTTTAAAATTTAATTTGTCTCTGCTGTTCTTTTATTCTTTCAAACAAAAGATTATGTCAACTCTTTATGGTATTTATGAAAAGCCAGTTATATGTATTTGTGTCTTTTATAACAGCGCTGAACTACTCTAGGACACCACATGCCAGATTTCACCAATCTCCTTGTCAAGTATCATTATCATAACCTCATTTCTAAACCTCTGTTCTGCTTAAGCATCGCCAATAAACCCACACCCTACTCATTTTCCAGCATCTTCTGCACTCTCAGCATCTTCTGCACCCTCAGCTCGCTGCTGCCTCTCCTGTTCTTGCTAGCAAGGACTAGACAGACTTGTAACAACTCCAGTTTAATCCTCAATTTACTTCCATTTAGGCACTTTACTTTGACCTACATACATGTAGTCAGAACATATTTTCTGTCATCAAGAGTTCATCAAGAGTTCTTTATCTCTTTGACTTTTGGTAGCCATCATCTTATCACTCACAGAGCTTTTAATCCAGACAATTCTTGTCATTTCTGGTATATGCCATCTTAATCCCTTCTTCCCATGCAACAGAAACATTTATAGGTTTACTAGAGGCCCAGTGCATGATATCCATGCACTCAGTGGTGGGGAGAGGGCTCTCAGCCCAGCCTGCGCCCTCTCATAGTCTGGGATCTCTCAAGGGTCCTTAGTGCTGTCATAGAAGCGAGAGAGGCTCCTGACACCATGAGCCCAGCTTCTGCCTGAATGGCACTCCCTCTGTGGGATCACACTGACCACCAAGAGGCAACTTCTGCATTGAGCATCTGCCCCCTGGTGTTCAGTGCATGTCCTGGCAACCAGTTGTTCTGACATTTGGTCGATTTACATATTATCCTTTCATTATATAGGATGGGATTAGGGCATGGACATGTTGGGAAGTAGGAAAGAAGTATTATTCTGCCTATACAAATGGATCAAGGACAGGGATGCTGCTAAGCATCCTACAGTGCACAGGATAGGCCCCTATAAGTATCAGAAGTGCTGAGGTTGAGGAATCCTGGTGAAGAAAAGTTTATGCTGGGAGGGCTGGCTAGGAAAGACAAAGGGAGTCCCTAGGGAGCCAGAAATCTTCCCTATCTTGACCTGGGCACTGGGCACACAGGTGTATACCTATGTAACATTTGTAAACATTCGAGATGTAACATGTGAAGGTGAAAATAAGGATACTTTACTGGAGGTATGATATATCACCTTTAAAAGACCATAATTTTTTTAAATATATTTTTATTTATTTTTAGAGAGAACTAGAAACAGCAATAATGAGAGAGAATCATTGATTGGCTGCCTCCTGCATGCCCCATATTGGGGACCAAGCCTTAAACCCGGGCACGCCCTGACTGGGAATAAAACTGTGACCTTCTGGTTCATAGATCAATGCTCAACTACTAAGCCATGCCAGCTGGGCTCAAAGAACACAATTTTTAACATCACTGTTACCCTTACGATTTTAAAATATGGAAACAATAATCTTCAAAATTTACAGGGAACTCATACATCTTAACAAATGGAAGATAAACAATCCAATCAAAAATGGGCAAAGGACTTAAATAGACACTTTTCTAAAGTGGACATACAGAAATCCAAGAGAAATATGAAAACTTGCCCAAAGTCACTAATCATCCAAGAGATGCAAGTCAAAATGACAATCAGATACCATTCACACCTATCAGAATGGCTATCATCATCAAATCGACAAATAACAAGTGCTGGAGAGGATGCAGAGAAAAAGGAGCCCTCCTTCACTATTGGTGGGAATGCAGACTGGTTCAACCACTGTGGAAAACAGTGTGGAGTTTCCTCAAAAAAATAAAAATGGAACTCCCATTTGACCCAGTAAACCCACCTCTAGGAATATTTCCAAAGAAGTCAGAAGTACCAATCAGAAAAGATATTTGCACCCCTATGTTCATAGCAGCACAATTTATAATAGCTAAGATTTGGAAATAGGCTAGGTGCCCATCAGCAGATGAGTAGATTAAAAAGTGTGGTACATCTATACAATGGAATACTATGCTGCTATAAAAAATAAAGAACTTTTAAAATTCTCAACAGCATGGATGGACATGGAGATCATTCTGCTAAGTGAAATAAGCCAGTCGGAGAAAGATAAATATCACATGATCTCACTCATTTGTAGAATATAATAAACAATATGAATGGATGAACATAAATAGATCCAGATACAGAGAAGCATCGAATAGATCATCAAGCTTCAGGAGTAGATTGGAGAAGGAGGGTAAGAGATCAATCAAAGGACTTGTATGCATGTATATAAGCATAATGAATGGCCACGGAAACTAGGGCAGTGAGGGTATGTGTGCAGGGGCAGAGGAGGAACAGGCTGGGAGAGTGACCAGAGAGAGGTCAATAGGGGAAAAAGAAAACATATACTATATGTAATACTTTAAATAGTAAAGAATTAAATAAATAAATAAATAAATAAATAAATAAATAAATAAATAAATAAATAAATAGATAAATAAATAAATAAATAAAATAGAGGCAAACTGAAGAAATAGCTGAAAGAGTGGAAAGAATTGCCTCTGAGCAGCAGGCTGGAATGTGCAAGGGTGGAGTGGGAAAGCTACTTTTCGCCTTACAGTAGCATTTGATTCAGGAAAAAATATTTCCTTGTTTAAAATTAATAATTAAAAAACCACAAAATGGAAGAAAAAATGCTATGTCTGAAAAACTTGAGCATCTCATTTAACAGACAACTCAGTACCACTGTGTAGACAGACAGGACAGAGAAAATCTACATATGCCATCACTGGCCCAATTTTTTATTTTTTGTTAATCCTCACCTGAGTATATTTTTTCCATTGAATTTTAGAGAGAGTGTAAGAGATGTGAGAGAGACACATTGATTAGCTGCCTCCTGCATGCATACTGGGCCAGGCTGAGAATTAAGCCTACAATCAAGATACATGCGCATGACCAGAATCAAGCCCAGGACCCTGAGAAAAAGAGGCTAAAGAACAATTTTTTTATTTAACATTTGTACAGTATTGCTAATTACTAAGAGCTTTATAAATATTAACTCACTTAATCCTCAAAACTATTATTATCTCCCATTTTACAGACTAAAAGTGTCAAAGCTGAGATTTAAACTCAGGCCATCACATGTTTTATCTAAACATTTGCTAGCCCATAAACCTATGAATATTAAACTATGAAATGCCCACTTTGATATTATTAATCCATTTTGACTAGGCATCAGTGAAAACTAAAGCTTAGGTTTATAATTTTACATATTTAATTAGTGAAGAACTTTGCACAGACTCACTTGTGACTCTCTATCTTTCAAACAGTATTTATCTTCCTCTACCCAAATTTCTTTGGTGTGAGGTACCTTAAGATAGGTTCTTACCTTTATCCCTGCACATTTGCATCACAATGCCAGGTAGGTTAACACAGAGAACAATAGAATTATTTCTAGGAGCTTCTTTTACACTGGGAAAGCTAACAATAATTTAATGATACATAAAAATGATTATGACTCACATAAATATATTCTACTATATCCTAACTAAACATATTCCCATCTCAAATTCTCATAATCTTTTCTCTAAAATGCCTGCAGCATCATTTACAATGCCACTAAATATAAGGGGAAATAAGACAGAAGGAAATTTGAAGAGGAAAAGGCAGTGGTCTTAGCCAATCATTGTTAAATATATTATTTCAGCAAATATTGCCAAGCCATATGATCACATTGGTAGGTGTTCTTCTGTAATAAAGAGGCTGACTTCATTTTTAATGTTTGATTATTGACATCATTTAAATCACTCTTTCCTACCTATACCATATCTGGGCAACCAAGATAAGAAGACCAGTGCATGTCATGTCTTTTGGTGCTTGAGGTCAATCCAAACTTCACAAACCCCAAGCCTATTGAGAACTCTCCCCAAGACCCACCCCTAAGCCAACTGAACCAGCTTTCACTGACCCCAATATCCCTAGAAATTATCACTATTATGAGTAATACTAGAGGCCTGGTGCACAAAATTTGTGCATAGGGAGGGGAGATATCCCTCAGCCCAGCCTGCACCCTCTCCAATATGGAACCCCTACCAGGATCAGGCCTAAATGGGCAGTCGGACATCCCTCTCACAATCCAGGACTGATGGCTCCCAACTGCTCGCCAGCCTGCCTTCCTGTTTGCCCCTAACCACTTCTGCCTGCCAGCCTGATCACCCCCTAACCACTCACCTGCCAGCCTGATTGATGCCTAACTGCTCCCCTGCCAGTCTGTTTGCCCCTAACTTCCCTCCTCTGCAGGCCTGCCCGCCCCCCAACTGCCCTTCCCTGCAGGCCTGGTAACCCCTAACTTCTCACCTCTGCAGGCCTGGTCGCCCCTAACTTCTCACCTCTGCTGGTCTGGTCATCCCTAACTGCCCTCCCCTAAAGGCTTGATTGCCCCCAACTGCCCTCCCTAGAAGGCCTAGTCCCTCCCAACTGCCCTCCCCTGCTGGCCTGATCACCCACAACTGCCCTTCCCTGCTGGCCATCTTATGGTGGCCATCTTGTGTCCCCATGGAGGCAGGATCTTTGACCACATGAGGGCAGCCATCCTGTTTGTTGGAATGATGGTCAATCTGCATATTACTCTTTTATTAGATAAAATAGAGGCCTGGTACATGAGTAGGGGCCAGCTGGTTTGCCCTGAAGGTGTCCCAGATCAGAGTTGGGGTTTCCTTGGGGCGTGGGGCGACCTGAGTGAGGAGCCTTTGGTGGTTTGCAGGCCAGCCATGCCTCCCAGTGACCCAAGCAGAGGCTCTGGTATCTGGGACTTATTACTCATAACAGTGATAATTTCTAGGGATATTGGGATCAGTGAAAGCTGGTTCAATTGAAACTTTGTAGCCTTGAGTGGAGCCAAGCCTCCTGCTTGCTCTGTGGCTGCATCTATTTCTGTTGGGATTTATTTACCTTCTATAATTGGAACTTTGTAGCACTGAGTAGAGGCCTGGCCCGGCCAATGTATGGGGAAAGCTTGGCTTCCTCCATCTCTAAGGAAACTCAAGCCTCCCTCCTGCTCTCTCTATGGCCACAGCCATCTTGGTTGGGGTTAATTTGCATACTCACTCTTGAGCTGCCTCCATGTCTTCTAGCAGCTCTCCAGCTTCCAACACCTCTCTTGCCCTCAGATCACCAATATACACTGCAACCCCCATTGAAATCACCAGGAGTCCTATTTCCACTACTTCATCTGATTCCTCTGCTCTTTACTGTCACAGAAGGCACTACAATTTTGACTGACCCTGTACCAAGTACACTAGCAATATCTATGAAATATTGCTAATTTTGCTTTATTCTATCTGAAAAGAGATTTTTCTTTCTTTTTTTGTTGCTGTGGTTTTACATGTTTATCTACTCTGTGCCAAGTCAGTAGGCAGCTGCACGTGTTGTCTGCACATCCGTGACACTGTTGTGAGTTAATTTCCACAACCTTGAGTGGAAAGGCAAAATTTTTAATGAGTTTCCAAATTTCCCATTGGGCAGAAACTCGGATGCCATGAAAAACTCTACTGCATAGCATGGTAAACCTGCTTCCTTGTTGCCATAATTCTGAAATGTTTGCACCTAACAATTTTACAGATATAAATTGCTAACATTTATTAGGCATTTATTTTGTGTCAGATCCTGCTACATATGCAATACTCATTAACACATTTAATCTTCACAAAAAAACCATGAGTTATACCCCATAATCTTGTATTCATGTATGTGTGTGTGTGTGTGTCTGTGTGTGTGTGTGTGTGTGTATATATATATATATATATATATATATATATATATATATATAACTATGAGGACAATCAGACACATTATTAAATCTTGAAAGAGTTAAATAACTTACATAAAGTCATACAGCTAGTAAGTCAAAGAGCAGAGCCCATATAGTTGAATACAGAGGCCAATAGAACAAAAATTGCTATAGAAACACACCAAAATTTTCCAGAAAATAGTTTTTTTGTATTTTGAGAAGACTTTTAAAAATGGACAAGCCCAAACATCATAAAAAGTTCTACTAGTTAAAAAGTTCTTCTAGTTAAACACGGAATCAGCAAACTTTTTCTATAAAGGACCAGATAGTAAATATTTTAGGCCTTTGTGGGTACTTTCTGTTGTTTGTTTTTATAGTCTTTTAAAAAATGTAAATACCATTATTCATTTACTTGGTACAAAGCCAAGCAACGGGCCAAATTAGGTCCATATGTTATGGTTTATCACACTGTGCTCTAGTAATAAATTGGTTACTATTTTCACGAAACTTAAATTATAATACACATTTCATTTTGTAATTTTTTGATAATCTTAATTAGACTTCTCTTTATTATTTGTTTTCTTTACTCAGAGAATAAATTTCTTGCTGAGACATACCAAAGTTCATTTTTCTATGACTACAGGGAAACAGCATTAAAATCATTGCAAGATGATTTTACCTTTTCGAGTAGCTTTCCTTTGCTTTTTTAACTGTGTTCAGCTAATCAAAGAAAAGATTTCTGCACATTCAGAACTCTTTTCTTGCTTCTTTTCCTATATGTGGCACAAAATAAATTTTAAAAATTATAGATTTCTAGAATTTCCATGAAATAAGAACTGTATCTCTTCAATAAGATGTCACCACTTCGTTTTGTTTTAATTGACAATAAATTATAAGTCTCTTCTTCTTTTGTCATATTCACCTAATCTATCTCTTAGATCAGATAGAATTTAAACACAATCTTTTTCTCAGCAATTGTTTAGACAAAGAATCATATTTCTTTTAAAAATGTGTTATTACATAGGATTTGGAACTGCAAACATCTTACTATATTTCCTAACATTTCTTTTAGTGTTTTTATCTTTTCCTGGAAAAAAAATAATAAAAATCTAAAGAGAAAAATATTTTCAAGCAGTCTTAAGAAGACTATCCACCACATTTTAAAACCATTTTCTTTTTTTGATTTTGTCATTTTTATTGTTTTTATTTAGTGTATTTTATTTTATTTTATTTTATTGTTTAAAGTATTACAAACAGTAATACATATGACTCATTTTTTCCCTGTTGACCTTTTCCTGCCTTCCCTATCTCTCAGCACATTTTCATCACAGACATGAATCAACCCTTCTCTTGTGCTTGGGAAGTTAAGAGTCTATCTTTTATAAAACTTAACAGGATTCTAGAATATGCCAGAAAAATCATTTCCTTTTCATCTACTGTTCTGTTTATTAAAATATACATTAAAAATAATAAGTAGACAAGACTGGTTTGGCTCAGTGGATAGAGCATCGGCCTGCGGACTGAAAGGTCCCGGGTTTGATTCCAGTCAGGGGCATGTACCTTGCTTGCGGGCACATCTCTAGTAGGGGGCAAGCAGGAAGCGCTCTCTCTCATCAATGTTTCTGACTTCCTATCCCTCTCCCTTCCTCTCTGTGAAAAATCAATAAAATATATTTTTTAAAAAACACAAAAAAAAAACTGTGAAAAAATAATAATAATAAGTAAATGCATACAAATGCTGTTAATCCACTTCATAACTCAACCTTAGCAATTCCTTTATGGACAGGATTAACTATGAATAGAGAATCACTTCCCAAATCTTCCTGTGAATGCCCACTAGTCTTTCTATATCCCCTATAGAATGATATGTTTCTTTCTTTGCTCTTTCAGTCCAAGACCTTTTCATTCTGTGTCTTTGTCTTCTATTTCAGTACAAAATGCCATCTTTACAGTAGGCCTAAAACTCCAGAGCCAGACATGGCAATTACAAAAATAATTGTAATTTCTTTCAATGAAGAAGAGCCTTACTCAAAGGAATGATTTAGCTGAGGTTTTGCTGAACCCAAACCAGAAAGAAATAAAATCTCAAAATGATGATGAAGAAGAAGAAGAAGGAGGAGGAGGAGGAGGAGGAGGAGGAGGAGGAGGAGGAGGAGGAGGAGGAGGAGGAGGAGAAGGAGAAGAAGAAAGTGATCTCTAGCTAAAAAGGGTTAGTTTTATAAAACTGAAGCCAGTTACATAGCTGACACAAAAGGTATAGTCATGACAAAGGAAGATTGATGAGCTAACTTATGTGAGAGAAATGGAAAATATCAAATGAGGCATTTTACTGGGAAGTACAAACTATTTATCTAACCTTCCCCTAATAAACATACTTAGAGAAAGAAGTATTGAGAGAATTTCAATGTCACCATTATCTATTGTTAGTCCACTGGCTTTGTTACATTAAGAAAAATGAATGTTCCCAACAGATTCCCAGAACACTATATTTGCTTCTAATGATTGTTCTAGATCATTGATAATTATGAACTATACGGAAGTACTTTGAAAAAAAAAAAGACTTGAGGCACATTAAAATTTTAGGATTGATAATAGCAGGAAATCAAAATGAAAGAAGGTGTACATAATTCTCTCTCCTTTTTCTTGAATATACAGACATAAGTTAGATTACCCAGTCCCTAACAAAGCTAGCCAAGGCTGAGATAGGGCTTCCACCAGGTCAGTTTTCCATTGTGCCATTTAGTTGATTATAATAATCTAAAACATTAATAGGATTTACAGAAATTTCTAATTATTTCCATAGACTCTCATCATGCAAAGGCCTTCTAAAAACTAAAGGAAGTCAACTATCAAATTCAGTTTTTTAAAAAAGGTAGATTTTAAGTTATAAAAATAAATTCTGAAATATGTATTGATACAACTGTCTTAATGCACTAGTGAAATTCAGCAAATTCTTCATATTCTAATTAGGTTTTATAAAGGATTAAAAAGCATAAAATAATCTGAAAAATCCAGGGGAATGGGAAACAGTAGGAAAAAGGTTGATAAAAACCTTCTACTATGAATTCTGCTTTAATGGAATTTTCAGTTAACCAATATCTGGTCCTGACTGAAGTAGATAACAAACTTTTTTTCCATCTATAAAGCATTTTGATGTGAAGGTGAGAGGGCAGTGAAGAGCATAAAATCAGCTGTATCTTTTTTTATTGCAGAAAATCAGAACTCAGCGAGCAATAAGTACACTTTGAGGTTATCATGTTATGCCCCTTGTCCAAACACCCAGTGCTAAATTAAAATACTGTAACATAATACTGACTTATAGTCTGTATGCTAGAAATTTCCATAGGTTGGGCTAAAATGTGTATAATTTATGTATGCTACAGCATGTTCATGAGTTTCTAAAATGCCAACTGCAAGAACATTAAAGGATAAATGATACCCATTTTTATTGGAAAATAAGACCTGAAAGGCACTGGATCAAATTATAATATGTTCAGATATTCTTATGCTTTCACAATATTTAAAGAAAAGTGAAGGTGTTGCTTTCAGGAGTGACTCAAGACTGGAAATAATTAGAAATTTCCGTAAATCCTATTAATGTTTTAGATTATTATAATCAACTAAATGAGCACTAACTTAAGGTGATTTGAGAATTGTTCTAACTCAGAAAATTTTGGTTTAAATCAATAAAAATTCTACTACACAATTTAACCATAACAAGCATATTATAAATATATATCACAGGTTACTAGCAAAAAAAGAAGGAAAGAATTTGATATTATGACCCATATTTATCTCAAAACTACTTCCCACTGATAACAATTTAATAGATGAAATTTAGAAGCACAATATAAGACCTTTTAAATTTTCTAATATTATTTATTATCACAGCAACTTTGTAAGGTAGATGCCACCCCTATTTTGCAGATAGGAAAAGTGAAACTTAGAGAAATTAGGTAACTTACCAAATATTACATTGCTTCTAAGTGGAGAAGCCAGGAATCAAACCCAAAAAATATAATTAAACCTGCCCTCAGAGATTATATGTGAAAAAGTACAAATTGACTGCCTAGAAGTGGAATCACATCTCTTTTTCTTTCTTTTCTTTTTTTACAGAGAGGAAGGGAGAGGGATAGAGAACTAGAAATATTAACCAGCAGCCTCCTGCACACCCCCTACTGGGGATATGCTTGCAAGCAATGTACATGCCCTTGATCGTAATCGAACCTGGGACCTTTCAGTCCACAGGCTGACACTCTATCCACTGAGCCAAACTGGTTTTGGTGAAATCACATCTTTAACATTGTATTCCAGTTCAACAATTTTATATAATAGAAATATTTAATTTTTGAAATCTTTAGAAAAGTTGTTTTTGAATTTATTTCTAAGTATTTATAAGACAACAATATCTACACATTCAAGAGGTCAATATCATTGGGGGAAAGAGAGAAGAATGTTCTAGAATAAAATAGAGACATAAAAAAGTAAATATAATGTATGGTCGTTATTTGAGTCCTAGTTAAAACAAAAGAAGTAAAAATACTTTTAGCAAAATTCAGCAAATTTTACTATAAACTGAGTTTTAGGTTTATATGTAAATTATTAATGTTATTAGATGTTGCTTGTATTATGTTATAAAACAAAGAATTTTTAAAGGTAAATACTGAAATATTTACACATTAACTATCATGATTTCTGTAATTTACCTTAAAATATTTCAGTAAAACAATCAATGTTAAGCATCTAAAGCAAAATGTTAACAACTGTGAAATCTAGGGAATGAGTGCCTGGTTGTTCTCTATACTACTCTTCACTTTTCTATATGTTTGGATATTTTTCAAAATAAAAATTAAATTTTAAAAAATTTTACATATTAAAAAAATAAATGTTTATCTTTCAGCTCAAAGCAATTGTTTAGAGTAATTAGTATCTTGTTATTTTTTTAATCTGCCCTTTGCTACATCATATTTCTTGGTGTTCCATCACAAGAACTGTCAGAGGGCACTCCCGGAAAGGGTGGAAGATCTGTTCCTGTTTGGAAGACCTGAGCCACAGTTGTTTGAGTCTACTTGAATCTCATCAATCACTATCACACACTATCAATGAAGTAAATTATTCATTGAGAACTTCCTAATGACACTATGTTCATTAGGAACAAACTGATGCACAAAAGGGCTACTGTCAACCTCAACAAATTTCAACTACCCTTTCTTTGCTTTGAAGTCAAATTCCTTGACAGAAGTAACCTTATCCTAAATCTAACAAATTTCCTATTTCACAAAAAAATAAATAAATAATCAACTGGGAAGATATAAAACCTGAAAATCCTCCTGTGCTTTCTCCTCTTTTGCTCCCAGGTACTATCCCAAAAGGATCAGCTGACGGTAATCAATTGGATAAAACAACCTAAGAAGAAAGAGTCACACCAAACCAGGTATATGCATATTTTAGAGGTATTTGGGGACTAATATATTTTATTGTAAACTAAGCAGCTTTCAAGTTTATATATATATATATTCAGTAATGGCAGTCGTTGTACTAATATTCTTTTCTCTTCTTGTGAACTGTTAAACTACACCAACTCTTGTGTTTATTTAAAGAAAATATTATCTGTAAGGAGTACTGTTTAATCTTGACAACAAAAGAAAATAATCTGATAGTATGTTAGTAATCTGATAAAATAATAAGAATTTCTTTCTCCAATTGGACAAGATACTTTTTTTCTTGATATACTAGTACTATGGTCATAACCACCACTAAGACTTTACCATGGACTACACATTATCCTCAGTACAATTTGGAATTTATATTATTTCAATTGATCCTCATGCAATCTTAACATGTAAAACTGCAACTCACTCTAAGTCACATCGTAAGTAGCAGGGCTGGGATTTAAAACAAGTGTGATTGACTCTAATACCGAAGCATCCATCTTATATAAAAACTGCTATTTGAAATTTTAACCTAGCTATTTGGCTTCCGTAAATGTTTGTTTGCTTAAATAATAAGGAAAATAAGACTATTCTCACTTCAGAGACGCCATTAAACCTTCCCTGGACAAAATTATCAGTGCTGGCACCAGGCCAGGTCTTTGGTTGAGATCTCAAGGCCTCAGCACTTGGGGCCCTTTAAGAACTTGCAAAGGGGCGGGAAACATCCCATATTAGCGAGACAAAGAAGGTTAAAACATGTAAATAGGGAAAATTTCTGCATGTTGGTGCCCAGAATTTGAGAAACATTTCCTCTGGACCTGCATGTAATAAATGTAACTCCAAACTCTCCGAGCATTGTTTGATTATTCCAGTTCTCTGTAACAATATCAGTTTGATAAACCACAAGGCTATATTATGAAGTGTATTTAATTTACTTGCCCTAATATATACTCTGTCTAGATAGTAACATAACCTTTATTTTGTTTTCTGAAATCAAACTGAATCATACATGATCGAATAAGAAAAATAAAAGGCCACATCTTTCCTTTATTCTCCCCCCCTACAATATATAGCAAAAGATAAAATTGTATTTTAGAAGTAGTTATTTTTTAAATTTGATATTAAACCTGTTCTATATGCTAAGCATGATGATATAAAAATAAATAAAACATGATTCCTGTTCTTTAGAAATTTAGCAAAAGGGTATCAAATGGCAAAATCTTCAGTAAAATGAAGTTTCAGGCCAGTCTGATTGACAAGTTTTTTGTCCTAAGTAACAGCCTCAGAACATGGAAACAAGAAGCATCTGCTTTGTTTAAAAGAACATCATGAAAAAATAATAATAAAAGAGTATTATAAAACATTTACAAAATCATATTTAGTAAATATCAGGTAGTTTGTATAATGGTTCACCTAATAGAAAGCTTCTAGAATTAGAATAGAAATAAGAATAAAATTATTTCCTTTATTTTTGCTAAACTTCCTAAGATTTTGCTCTTTCTA
The DNA here is from genome assembly GCA_011751065.1 of Lasiurus cinereus. Lineage (NCBI taxonomy): Eukaryota > Metazoa > Chordata > Mammalia > Chiroptera > Vespertilionidae > Lasiurus > Lasiurus cinereus. Next base: position 37,422,870 of record JAAGEH010002528.1, read on the forward strand.
GACAATCTGTAGTATCAGTAGAAAATGTTCATTCAAGCTATTACAATAAGATTTTCTTGACTTTGTTCTATTGCTTCTCTGAAAAAATGTATATTAGCTTGAATTTTGTCTCATTACTATGGTATAGATATATATATATAATATATATATAAACCATTTTCAGAAACAATTTCTCTCTTTTAAACTGTACTTTCTAACAAAAATTAGTAATTTACAAAAAGGGATCCCTGTCCCACAATAATATAACTAATAGTGATCTATTCTTCTTCTTTTCCTAGGAGCCAATAGGAAAAGATGAAAACTCTGCCACTGCTAGTGTGCATCTGTGCACTTAGTGCTTGCTTCAAAGTAAGTGTCCACCCAAAAAAGTTTTATTCTTATGTATCAATAACAAACACCTAGTGTCTATACTTGAGACTTCAAAACTACAATATGCAATTTTCTTTTTCCAAGAAGCTTGATATCTTTTATTTTCTGTGCACATCAGATAATGCATAATTAAACCAAAAGGAAATTATTTGTTTCACCTAATTGACATTGATGTAGTACCAACTTTATCATGGGTGTGATGAGATCAAATGGAGAGGCAGAAACAGATCCTATAGGGCAGTGGTTCTCAACCTTCCTAATGCCGCGACTCTTTAATAGAATTCCTCATGTTGTGGTGACCCCAACCATAAAATTATTTTTATAGCTACTTCATAGCTATAATTTTTGCTACTGTTATGAACTATAATTTAAATATCTGATATGCACGATGTATTTTCATTGTTACAAATTGAACATAATTAAAGCATAGGGATTAATCACAAAAGCAATATGTAATTATATGTTGTGAAATATTTATTTCTAATTAAAAATAAATGAAATTTTGTCTTGAATCATGGTGTATCGTGGGTAACAGTCTTAATATGAAAACAGTAAACTACATTGCTACATTTTGCTACACCGAGGAGCTGTGTGTTGGTTCCTAAGACCATGGGAAATAGATATTTTCCAATAGTCTTAGGCGACCCCTGTGAAAGGGTCGTTCAAACTCCAAAAGGGTCACGACCCACAGGTTGAGAACCGCTGCTATAGGTCTTCACTGGTATAAAACATGGAGTCCTTAGTATATGAGAAAGCCTCAGGATAATTGGGGTGTTTGTAGGGAAGTGATATGATTCTGGGCCTGAAGAGAAAATGAACTATAGGAGACAAAAGTTGAGGTAAATCCCAGTCAAGAAACTATAGCAGTGGCTCACATAAGAGAAAATCATGACTTGAACTAAATGTCAGCAATTTAAAAAAACCATGAGGATATATTTTGGTGATTAAGTCTACCATAACTCCTGCTGCATTTGGTATATAGTAAAAGAAAGAAATGAACAAAAGAGTTATGTTTCAGACATGTTAAATTTGAAATGGCTATTAGACTTCTACAGGAGATGTTAAGAGACAATCAGAAATATACTGTCTGGAGTTCAGAAAGAAGTCAAGGGGTGAAGTCTGTATTTAGAACATATATGAAAACATGGAACCTTATGAGATCACCCAAAGAGATTGGCTATGGATAGAGAAAATGGAGGAACCACAAAAGGGAACAGGAAAGCATGGTTTCAAAAACAAAGAGATTACAAAATGAACTCTATCTTCAAGATACTCAGGGTCAGCTGGGAAAAGAAGATTAAAATTAATAATGATTCAAGGTGATACATAATGCAATAAGTAACCATATTTTCCTCTAAAGCACTATAGCTATATATATTTGTTCACTTTTATTTTGGCAAATTTGAAAGAAGGGTCAAGAAGTAGAATATAGATTTGTTGCATGAAGCTGAATAGCCTCAGAATATTATGACTAAAAAAGTAGAGAGGTTAGGAGAACTGATAAGGTGGAAAGAACTTATTCTTAGATATTCTCATATGTCCCTACTCACCACATAAGAACACCCCACAAAAAAAATTAAAATTAAAATTAAAAATTAAAAATAAATCTTGGATTTTTCTCTGGTCTCGCATGCTAATTCCTGCGATTCTAGCAAAAAATGCACTGAAATTGGGCTCAGAAGATGTGAGTTTAAATTTAGCATTTGAACATCCAGATGAACCTGAGTTACAAATGTATCTATAAGACCCCAATTGCCCAATTTTAAAATAGAATAACAGTATATGCTTCACTAGGCAGTTGAAAAATGAGAACATATGCTTTATAAATTGTAAAGCATTGCATAGATGTAAAAATTTTGACTATAAGATTGTTGTAATTTCTGTTTATATGCTAGTTGTTAAAAATTTCAAGTCGAATATGCCTGGTGGTATTAGCTTTTTAATAAGTCAAATTTTACTATTTTGGTTACTAAAAACCTCTAGATCAGTGGTTCTCAACCTTCCTAAGGCCGCGACCCTTGCATACAGTTTCTCATATGGTGGTGAGCCCCAACCATGAAATTTTGCTACTGTTATGCATCGTGATGTAAATATCTGCATTTTCCAATGGTCTTAGGCGAACCCTGTGAAAGGGTCATTTGACCCCCAAAGGGGTCGCGACCCAAAGGTTGAGAACCGCTGCTCTAGATGGAAATAAATGTTATTCCAATTAACACAAATTATTAAGTTCTGTATTATCAGCATACTTTAGTTATTAAGTTCAAATGTTTAGAGGCATTTTCTACTACTCCTCCTCTCAGGTTTGCCTAAACCCAATTATAATCAACAAGTTTTGTTAAAGACATCTATAACTGTCAATCATAATAATTAGTCAAACTGGTTATTTGATACAAGTTCTATGCACCGTAGCTGGTTTGGCTCAGTGAATAGAGCGTCGGCCTGTGAACAGAAGGATCCTGGGTTCAATTCCAGTCAAAAGCATATATCGGGTCCTGATTGAGGTACTTGCAATGTATTTCTCTCACATGGATATTTCTCTCTTTCCCTCTCTTCTCCACTCTCTTTAAAAATTAATAGAAAAAAATATCCTCAAATGAAGATTGAAAAAAAACAAGTTCTATGCTAACATTAAAATGGGATTTTAATTATTTGCTTCATATTAAAACATCATAGATACTATTAATAGCTGAAAATTTTTCACATCCTAATACATATCTTTAAATATCAAGATTTTATTCAATAAGAAATTTCTTTATTATCAATTCATACATTTGATCATTCCATAAATATCTAATGGTGCCTGTTATGTATCAGGTATAAATTCTACATATTGGGCATACAGAGATTAACAAAACAAAATCCCTGTCCCCTCATGAAGTTCATCATCTCATTAAGAGAATGAACAACATACCTATTTCAAAGCATGAGTCATGCAATAATTTTGAATCTGGAATTTAACCTAATCTGAATTATTTCTTAAATGGATTAAACTGAGATCAAGTGAAATTAGTGACTTGCTCAAAGTCACTCAGTTTTTTAATGGTAATTGTAGGACAGACCCAAACCTCCATTGGCTGCAGTGTGTTTCAAGCATTCTTCTGTAAGACCTGAAAGTCCTTCTTAAATGAACTAACAAAATAGAAATAGACTCAGAGATACAAAGAACAGACTGATGGTTGCCAGAGGGAGTTTAGGAGACTGGGAGTTAAGTCTACCAAAAAGGTGAGAAGATTCAGAAGTATAAATTAGTAGTTATAAAATAGTCATGGGAATATCAAGTACAGCATAGGGAATAATATTATAGTAACTAAGTATGGTGCCAGATGGGTACTGGAAATATTGGGGGGGGTCACTTTGTAAAATATATGATTTTCTAACCACTATGCTCTACATTTGAAACTAATAAAAATAATAATAATAAATATAAACTGAAATTTAAAAATAAAATATTTTTTAAAGATCAGGAATTTCTTCACACTATCCTCAGAGTCCACCTCAGAAAGGGAGTACTGAGCTGGTGGGATACAAGGCCCCCGATGCCACTTCACCCACAGAGGTTTTGTGTTTATCTGGGCTGCATATTGAATCTCCAGAAAAAGATTCACTTGAACAATTTGACCTGCTTATTTTATGTTCAGAAATCTACTGCCCTCTAATGGACAGAATCTCCTGAGAGGTTCAATGATCTGTGGAACATTCCAGATTCAATTACAGATTCTGGCATTCTACATTCTTTCAAGAGAAATCTATACAAAAATAACAAAGTTATATGGATAAGAAGCCATTATTTTAACTTATGGATATTCTTGAGTAAGAACTAAAATGTCTTGGATAATTTAAGTTTCTAAACAATTAATGCTTTCTGAAGTTATTTTTTAGACTCTGGGGAAGCTATCTTAGTTGAATGACTGCTAAGTCTCTTAGAGGTTGTCATATTGCTTGTGCTAAATTCTGTCTCTGGAGACAGCTTTACAGTGTGGGCCTGGAATGATTTATGTATTTGGTGGTCTAATAAAAGGGCTCTTGTGGAAATCATCTAGAGGAAAAATGTGACCTCTTCTTTTTTGAAATTTAGGAAGGTACCTCTTTATCCTTAGGTTAAATTTCTTTTTTCTGCTTTAAAGTAATATAATTGATCATTTAAAATTCTAATATGAATGGAATATTGAAAAAAACAGACAAATTGCAATATGTTTAGAGATAAAGAAACTAAAACAGCCCAGCTGGTGTGGCTCAATGATTGAGCATTGGCCTGTGAACCAGTATATCATAGTTAGATTCCCAGTCAGGGCACATAAGAAATGCAAGCAAAAAAGGGCATACATAGCTAATTCCCTAAGTTTGAACCCGCAGGAATATATCCATCTTAGTGAGGTAAGAATAAAACAATTGATAAAAAGCAACTCTAATAGCAAGGCATTATTGAGATTCAGTGAAATTAGAAAGATAATCACTCAACTCACTGCAAACTCACTTCCACTCCCAAAACTACACAAATACTGGTCATCACACTTTATGAGTATCCCCTTGTTGATAAATCAATGCATTTTTCTTTCTTTTCTTTAGGTCAGTGAAGGTCAAAGAAGAGAATGGAACATATATCACAAAAGGAGTCATGACCATCGTGGATATATATTAGACCACCGACCACCGTTTCATTCTCGGTTTCGACCTGACCAGACAAAATTCTATCACTTTATTCATCACCGCAGACACTATAGACCTTTACATTCAAATTGGGGAAAATACAAAGGCCAATATCATTACTGGTCACCTAAGTGTTTAGTTAAAAATAACACCGTCGTTGAGAATAATACTTCAGAGGCTACCACCCAAGTCCCACTTATAAATGTCACATCTAATTCTGTCAAAATTACTCCCTCTCCAGATGTGAAACCTACCCAGGTTTTTATTACCACATCTTCAAGAGAAAATACTGTCACCCCAGACTCTTCAACTATGGCATCATCACAACCCTCAAATACACAAACACCACAATCTTCTTCCCCCTCACTAGAGACTGCAGTTACCCCTGCTCAAAATGCATTTCTTCAATTCTTGCAATATGTGAATAACATAGTAAAGTACCTTTCTGATCTTATAAGGAGTTCATGATACATCATACATTGCATACATTGTGAAGTGCTCTGTCATTAGATAGGATTGATGAGTGCAGAACTACTACCTTTACTTTCACCACTCTTCTCAAAGTAAAATTATAATGTTCCTTAAATTTACAGCACTATCATTAATCTTTAAATATATACACCTCATATGACCTATTAGCAAGAAAAGCAAACTCTAGCTCACAAAATCATGTGCATGACCATGATTTAATATCACTTTGTGAAAACTATAGAAATAGCATGCTGAGGGAAGGAACAGCCATCAGATAAAAAGAGAAAATGGTATAAATTACCAACCATTTATTATTCTCTAAATGTTGGAAATGACCAATTCACTACATTGCTCCCCTAAACTAAAACTCACCTAAGTTATTTAATCCACAAATAGAAAGGATAAAATGAAGTCTTTCTAAATGAACAAAAATATATCATTATCTATAGATAGACCTGTATTTGTATTACTGATTATTGGCAAAAAAATTAAAATCCTCTAAACAATTGTGTTAAACCTTAATTCCATTGCACAAAATATGAACCAACGACAGAAAAAGTTGATTTGAAGTGTGTGAGAAAATCTGGCATCAAGCACAAATGAGGACTCCAACACTTCATTTCTGAGAGCATGTAATTATTTAGTCTTCATGATTGACATTTATTGTATTATATCTATGTTAATTTCAATCTAATGTGCTTGATTCTAGATTTTGTGAACCATAAGAAGTCTTTTTATGTGTGTTCACATAGTACTCATAATATTTTACTATTAATTCAAGTAATTCAAATTACTACTAATGCAATTAATTTATATTAATTCAATGTGAAATGTATTCAACAGTGAAATATTTTCTAAAACTCTTAGCCATATATTTAAATGTGTTGTAAAGCAAACCATGTGAAAGTACTGCCCTGGTGTCAATTATGCAAAATTGTCTTTGAAAATAAACCCTAATTCTAGTCAGTAGAAAAATAAACGCTAACCACTTGATATATAGAGATAATGTTAATGTAAATCTGTGATGTGGAGGTATTTTTATTTTCTGTCACAACTTCTAAGAACTCTAATGATTATATTTAATTTTTTGCCAACTAATAAAGACTTTATGCAGCAGTCTATTTTCATTTTGTATATTCAGAAACTCCTTGTCTCACTTAGATTTGGAGATGGGTGAAAAGAGATCTAAATGAAGATTTGAATTTCATCAAAATGGCCACTAATTAGCCAGTGACATGGTTAGGGCAATCAATATCTCTAAACATCACTTACTTTCATTTTTAAAATAAAGTAGTTAATTTACTTAACTTAATATTTATTTAGTCTTAATTATATGTTTTCAACCCAGATTCTGTGTTTGCCTTTTGCTTTTTTACTTAACTCTCTTCTTTTTAGTCTCATCTTAGAGTGGCTCTGTATCTTTTTTAATTATTTTAAAGGAAGAATAGTAATTTTGTCTAGGAATACTCCTCAGTTTTAGAATAGCCAAGCTATTCATCCTAAGGCTAAAGACTTCACAATTATCAGCACATATTTCATTTATATGAATTGAAATTCTAGTCAATATGTAGGATGGAATGGAATGGAATGTACAGAGTGGAATAGAATAAAGAATCACATTATCCTCAGCAAGAACTGTGTACATTTATAACAAACACTATATCAAATTTCCTTGAGCACTGTGAGAGACAAAGAAGAGGAAGTGAGTAATACATGGATTAATCAGAAATGGGTTATTTAGTCTATGGCCTTTTAGTATTAGATTTCTAGTACCTGATTATGTGTTTTATCATTACAGAAAAAAATATTAACATTATACAATTTCTTTTTACTAACATAATGTGATTAGTTAGGAAGCAAAATTAGGGAGAATTCTATTTCTTATTGGCAAAAAATATCTAAAAATTTCACTGTATTTTCCTGTAAAAAAGAATATACAGATCAACAATTTTAGATTTGTGACAATTGCACATTTTAATTTAATCTTTATAAATTGCATTTAAAAAAGCTCACTTTATTACTGAGAGAAAATAATGATGTGAAAAATACAGAGACATGGTTTAAACTCCATTGCTAGATCTAGAAGAATTAGTGATGATAAATTTGATTAAAATATTTGACTCTAATAACAAACTTCAGCTAAATTTTGAGCCCCACTAAAGGAGGGAAGTAAAGTATGAAGAAAACAACAAAAATGACAGACTCGCCCTAACTGATTTGGCTCAGTGGATAGAGTGTTGGCCTGTGGACTGAAGGTTCCCAGGTTAATTCTGGTCAAGGACATGTACCTTGGTTGTGGGCACATCCCCAGTAGGGGGTGTGCAGGAGGCAGCTGGTCCATGTTTCTCTCTCCTTGATGTTTCTAACTCTATCCCTCTACCTTCCTCTCTGTAAAAAAATCAATAAAATAATTTTTTTTAAAAAATGACAGAGTCTAGCCCTGGCTGATATGGCTCAGTTAGTTGAGCATTGTCCCATATACCAAGAGTATGTTGGTTTGATTCCTGGTTAGGGCACACACTGGGGTTGTAGACTCAGTCATCAGTAGGAGATGTGAAAGAGGAAGCCAATAGATGGTTCTCTCTCATCAATGTTTCTGTCTCTCTCCCACTTTCCCTTTCTATCTCTTTCAAGAAATAAAAAAAAAAAACTGACACTCTACTGCATTATTCATGATGATATCCTTGGAAATGAAAGCTTAAAACCTCCAAATTTAAAAAGACACTGAAACCTAGTATGCTGTACTTCCTAATAAAATCCCCAAATATCCTCAAAGAATTAAAATTGTTAAACTTAGACAAAACTGTTAATAATTATATCCTATATAACAAAGAGGCAATATGCAAATTAACCCTCATGCCCTCACAAGATGGCTGCCTACAACCAGGCCAGCAGGGGGGGTTAGTGAGGGACAACCAAATGATTGAACAAGAAGGCTGCATGATGTGACCACACTGGCAGGTAGGTGAGTGGTTAGGAGCCAGTGGTCCAGGATTGTGAGAGGGATATCCAACTGCCAGTTTAGACCTGATCCCAGCAATTGGACATCTCCTGAGGGGTCCCGGATTGGAGAGGATTCAGGATGGGCTGAAGGGACCCCCACTGTGCACAAATCAAATTTCATGCACCAGGCCTCTAGTATGTATATATATATACTAGAGAAGGTTGCACATGCAGGTGAGGCTAGGAGAGGAGATGGAGATAGACAGGAGGCCTGACTGAACTGGTATGGCAGCTCTTCAGGCTGGCATATGGACATACCCCTTGATGACATGAAAAGATCTGCCTGCCCCCCAGATGGCCCACCCACTTTTCAGAAATTACAGGATACTTTCGGGTAATATGCAAATTAGGCTTGGATGCCATAACAGGTAACAACTGAACTGGAGGAGGTTACATGTGCAGGTGAGGCCAGGAGTGGAGATGGAGATAGAGACAGGAGGCCTGACTGAACTGGCATGGCAGCTCTGGCGGTTTGGAGCAGACACAGGGAAGGGGGTCAGAGGGGCCTAAAGCTGGCTGAGTCACTGCCCCAGCTCAGGTGGCCCTGGAGCGAACACAAGCAGGAGGCCAGGGGGCTTGGGGCAGAAGTCAGGCACTGGTCCTGGCCACCCATGGTGCAGGTCCAGCCTGACTTTTGTGGCGGACCACGGGGCACCTCCTCACATGATTTCAATCATGTGCTGGGCCTTTAGTTCTATCTAATAAAAGAGTAATATGCAAATTGACCATCACTCCAACACATTAAGATGGCTGCCCCCATGTGGTCAAAGGCTCAGGTCTGCAGAGGTGAGAAGTTAGGGGCAACTAGGACTGCAGGGAAGAGAAATTGAGGGTTGACCAGGCCTGCAGGGGAGGGCAGTTAGGCATCAATCAGGCTAGCAGGGGAGTGGTTAGGGGTTGATCAGGCTGGCAGGCAGAAGTGGTTAGGAGAAATCAGGAAGGCAGGCAAGTGAGCAATTGGGATCCAGCAGTCCTGGGTTGTGAGAGGGATGTCTGACTGCCCATTAAGGCCTGATTCTACATGAAATCAAGGGATCCAAGATTGGAGAGGGTGCAGACTTGACTGAGGGACACACACCCCCATGCACAAATTTCATGTACCAAGCCTCTATTTTATATATATATAATAAAGCCTGAACAATATATATATAAAAGCCTAAACAACCATTATAGCAGAACAACCGGAACAACCAGAGCAACCAGTTGTTATGATGTGCACTGAGCAGCCAGGCAGGTGAGCAGTCAGGGGTGAGTGGTCCCGGATTGTGAGAGGGATGTCCAACTTCAGGGATCGGACCTACTAGCAGTTGGATATCCCTGAGGGGTCCCAGATTGTGAGAGGGTGCAGGTAGGGCTGAGGGACACCCCTCCCATGCACAAATTCTATGCACCAGGCTTCTAACATATATATATATAATTTAGTTGTGCACATTATGGAAGAAAAAATGGATCATTAAAATATTGAGACATTTTCCTTTTAGTGACTATAAATATAGTGGATTTTTAAAATAAATCAGCTAATTAATTAAAAACTACTTCTCTTAATGATAATTCATGATTTCTTTCCTGTTGATGTTATAGGAAAGAAAAACATCATGGCTTAAAGACATATAAATTTATTGTTCTATAATTCTGAAAGCCAGAAGTCCTGAAATCAAGGTGTTTGCAGGATTGAATTCCTTTTGAAAGGCCTAGGGGAGAAACTGTGTCCCTGGAAGCTTCTCAAGGACACCTTCACTCCTTGGCTTCTGGCCCCATTCTCCAACTTCAAAACCAGCTGGATAGCATCTCCAAATCTCCTCTCTCTCTCTCTCTCTCTCTCTCTCTCTCTCTCTCTCTCTCATTCTTTTGTTTTAGCCTCCCTCTCTTCCTTATAAGAACATTTTTTTAATTACAGTCAGCCCAATTGGATGATTCAGGATAATATTTCTACCTCAAGGTTTTTAATAACATCTTCAAAGTCCTTTTTTTCATGTAAGATAACAGATTCAGAAGTTTGAAGATTTGGACATGACATCTTCAGGGGGCAATTATTCTGTCCCCTACAATACATCAGTTCATCAAACATGTACTATGAAGAGTATTTAGGAGCATTGTTTATTCTGCTGGTACAGCCTGGTATGTATTTTTGCCATATAACTTAATGATAGCTTTGATAGAGGAAATTTATATGACTCTTAATGTATACCAGATAAGTAATACTTAGCAAAATGGCTTTATAAAGAATTTGTTGAGAACAATGCTGTTTATCAGATCCATAAACTGTATGATATCTCAGTGCTGGTGTTCACTTTGTAACTAGAGGCTTACTGCATGAATTCGTACACTGGGAGGAAGGGTGTCCCTCAGCCCAGTCTGTACCCTTTTCAATCTGGGACCTCTCAAGGGATGTCCAACTGTCCATTTAGGCCTGATCCCACTGGGCAGTTGGACAACCCCCTCATAATCCAGGACTGCTGGCTCCCAACTGCTTGCCTGCATGCCTGACTGATTGCCCCTAACCGCTTCTGTTTGCCAACCTGATTACTCCCTAACCACTCCACTTCCAGCCTGATCATCACCTTACTGCTCCCTGCTACCCAATTGCCCCTAATTGCCTTCCCCTGCAGGCCTGGTCACCCCCAATGGCTCTCCCCTGCTGGCCCAGTCACCCCTAACTGCTCTCCCCTGCTGACCTGGTCACCTCCCCTACAGGCCTTGTCCCCCATCCAACTACCCTCCCCTTCAGGCCTGGTCACCCCCAACTGCCCTCCCCTGCTGGCCCAGTCATCCCTAACTGACCTCCCTTGCCAACCTGGTCACCCCTAACTATCCTCCCTTATAGGCCTGTTTCCCCCCAATTGCCCTTCCCTATGGGCCTGGTCCCCCCCCCAACTACCCTCCCCTGTAAGCCTGACCATCCCCAACTGCCCTCCCCTGCTGGTCATCTTGTGGTAGCCATCTTGGGTCCACATGGGGGTGGCCATCTTGTGTGGTGAACTGATGGTCAATTTGCATACTATCTCTTTATTATATAGGATGACTTCCAGGTGGGAAGAAAGTGCTGCCTGAGATTCAGAGGTGCCATAGAGAGGCTGTCAAGTGCTTCCTGTAAGTGAAAAGGTGAAAATTCTCAACTTATTAAGGAAAGGAAAAGTTAGCATGCTGAGGTTGCTCATATCTACAGTGAGAGCAGATCTTCTCTCCATGAAACTGTGAAGAGAGATAAATTGTTGCTGTTTTGCTGTCATACCTCAAACTGCAAAAATTCAGGCCAGATTGAGTGATAGGTGCTTAACGATGGAAAAGTCCTTAGAACCCTGGCTGGTTTGGCTCACTGCATAGAGCGTCTGCCTGCTAACTGAAGGGTCCTGGGTTCGATTCCAGGAAAGACCACATACCTCAGTTGCAGATTCCCTGGCTCTAGTCGGGTGAGTACAGGAGGCAACAAATCAATGTTTGTTTCTCCCTCTCCTTTCCACTCTCTCTAAAAAATAAATGAATGAATGAATGAATAAAAAACAATGGGGAATTAACAAAACAAAAAAAATGAAAGGCAGGAAGGGAGGAAGGGAGGGAGGAAAAGGCATTAGATTTGCGGTAGAAGACATGAACTGAAACTGTGTCCTGATGGAGGACAGACATTGAGCCTTCAGAAAGGGCCCCCAGAAATGAGGGACACCAAGCCATTGATTGCAGGGTGAGGGACAGTATGATTTACTTATGTTTCATTGATCAAGGCTAACCACATGGCCACTCTTGCAGTCAATGAGGAAGGGAGCCTCACAAGGGTGTGGACAGAGCAAGGATAATTCATTGTGGCCATTATTCTAATATACACCAAGAAGTATTTCTTGACAGCCTGAGACTATGTTATAGTGCCTCATTTTCTACTCTTTGAACCCAGAACTTCTCCTTTAAAGCACTTTATTGATTGTATAATTTGATATTAAACTTCTGACTCTATAGAAAAATATATGCTCCTGGGGACAGAGATTATATCTTGTTCACTGCTCTATCTTTAGCACAAAGTAAATGTTTGTGCATGGTAAGCAAAAATAATAATAATAATAATAATAATAATAATAATAATAATAATTTGCTGCATTGCTTAAATTTAACCTTACATACAAGCACATTAAATATATTTTCAAAACTGACAAAAATAGTTAATATAACTAAATTGAGAGATGTATTTATATATCTAGAAATATAAGATGAACTCCTTATGTGATCTTGGATCAACAGACTTTACAAAATCCCAGGATGAATGAACATTAAACACATATTTAAAATTATTAACATTGATTATTGGATCTAGTTATTACTGAAGTCATTAAGAGTAGATAACTACCAGTTGACCCTCAAGCTGGATCTGGGCAATCAGAGGCTCCTGAGCTTCACCCCGGTTCTACTTGCCTTCTCTGCACTAGAAGCTGCCTTGAGAGAGGAAAGTGTTTTGACACCATCTGGACTAAATGCATGACTGAACCCAGTTGAGGCCTCTATGTACATTTTTAACATTTTGCACCCAAGACTAGTCTTATATGAATGTCCCCTGGCGAATTAATCTGCTACTTTCCAAACTGCAATGGTCTGCCTCTTTCTCCTGTCTCTCCTGGCCCTCTGTATAAGGGAATCAGTTTCAGCTTTTACCTGGAAGCTCTCAAAGCTCAATAGCACATGTGGCATTTGAATTCACTTTACAATTAAGAATACTGTTGTAAAAGCAAGAAAAAATAATGCATTTAAAGATTTAATTAAAACTCTGTCATTCACCTTCATCCCATCATCCCAAAGAATCTGCCATGGACAAATAAAACTCAGATCTTCTTTCCTGACACAAAAGAATATCATAAATGAGTCATTTACAATAAGCACAGGGTGATTATCTAAACTTCTTATTAACATAGCCACATAAAATGATTGAAATGCCAGTATTGTTTATTGTCAGTCCATTAGCCTTGCTTTGTTGAAAATTAGAGTTGATCTTGCTTTACACATAATGAAAATCAATATCCATATATATCTTTTCAGCTTTCAATTTCCATTTTAATTTGGGAGATCTCTTCTGTCCTCTTATTAAAAACTCTAAACAATATCAGATTATTTAGTTATCATATCAAATTAGTAACCATAAATGTAATCTACACAGGAATTACCAGCACACCATCTTAAACTTCTTAATAAGCTACTATTTATAATATGCATTAAAACAGGAAAAGTCTAAAATTTTCAAAGACGTTATTAAATCAGGATTTCATATTTTTAGTGAGGATGGGTTCTCTTCAATCCCCAAAACTTTAACAGAGTGAAAGCAGTGTTACTATAACATTCATTCGTGATCTTGTATTGTGGACCCTATTATCAACTGTATTTTTTCTCCCCACTGAAAGTCCAGCAAAACATGGGAAATAACATCATGAGATTTTGATGAGAGGAGAGAGAGGAAGAGGTGGAGGAGGATATGGGGGAATAAATGGAAACGGATGGAGATTTGACTTGGGGTGGTGAACAGATAGTACAATGTACAGATGGGGTGTAGTGTTACCAGGAAACCCCCAGTTGGGCTTGGGCTTCCTGTTGTGTCTAATAATGAAGACAAGGTTGAATCATATTAGGTGTTTATTGAGAAGGCTAGAAAACTAAGAGACAGGGTGCTTACAAGCATCAAATCCTGCCTTCCAGGGGCAGAGGACAGGATTATGAAGGGGAAGTGGCTAGGGTGAGGCTAGAAAAGAATGCAGCTACGTGCAGGTCTGGGTTCCACATACATCGGCTCCTGTAATTAGTCATCAAGCAGTTAGAATGTGGTTCTCAACCTTTTTTAATGCTGTGACCTTTTAATACAGTTCTTCATGTTGTGGTGACCCCCACTCTTAAAATTATTTTCGTTGCTACT